>JBAMCE010000048.1:0-195542 GCA_037075305.1 Drosophila kanekoi | reverse complement strand
TAGCAGGGCTCCTGGAATCTAAAAAAAGTTGTATTGCAACAGTTTTGACAGCTCGGTAAGGCTGTATGTTTTAAGATTAAATAGTCGGGTGGGACTATTTGGCTTTGACTTGCGCCCCCAGGATGCAAATGCTAGATTATCTGCGATCCTTGTATCTGAGACAAGTTTCGGTAAAGCAATTGTGACTTCCAGGTGAGGCTGTATGTTTTAGGATTAAATAGTCGGATGAGCCTGTTTGGCTTTGACTTGCTCCCCTAGGCTTCACATGCCAGATAAGGCGGGGCTCCTGGAATCTAAGACAAGTGGGTTTGGTAAAACAGTTTTGACAGCTAGGAAAGACTGTATGTTTAAAGATTAAGAAGTCGGTTGAGCATGTTTGGCTTTGACTTGCGCCCCTAGGCGGCACATGCCAGATTGGCGGGGCTCCTGGAATCTGATAGATGTTCTGGTAAAACCGTTTTGGCAACCAGATGGGACTGTGTGTTTTCAGATTGGATAATGAGGTCCGACTAATTGGCTTTGACTTGTTCCCCTAGGCTGCAAATGCCAGATTGGCCGGGTGTTGGTAGAGCAGTTTCGGCGGCCAGATGGGACTGTATGTTTAGTATTAAATAGTCGGGTGAGGCTGTTTTGCTTTGACCTGCTCCCCTAGGCTGGACATGCCAGATTGGCAGGGCTCCTGGTATCTGAGACAAGTTTTGGTAAAACTGTTTTGACAGCTAGGCAAGACTGTATGTTTTAAGATTAAAGAGTCGGGTAAGCCAGTTTGGCTTTGACTTGCGCCCCTAGGATGCAAATGCTGGATTTACAGGGTTCCTGGTATGTGAGACAAGTTTTGGTAAGGTAATTTTGAGTTACAGGTGAGGCTGAATGTGTTAAGACTTAATAGTCGGGTGAGACTATTTTGCTTTGACTTGGTCCCCTAGGCTGCAAATGCTAGATTAACAGGGCTCCTGGAATCTAAAAAAAGTTTTAGTAAAACAGTTTTGACAGCTAGGTTAGGCTGTATGTTTTAAGATTAAATAGTCGGGGGAGACTATTTGGCTTTGACTTGCGCCCCCAGGATGCAAATGCTAGATTATCTGGGATCCTTGTATCTGAGACAAGTTTCGGTAAAGCAATTTTAACTTCCAGGTGAGGCTGTATGTTTTAGGATTAAATAGTCGGATGAGCCTGTTTGGCTTTGACTTGTTCCCCTCAGGCTCCACATGCCAGATAGGCGGGGCTCCTGGAATCTAAGACAAGGTTTGGTAAAACAGTTTTGACAGCTAGGCAAGACTGTATGTTTTAAGATTAAGAAGTCGGTTGAGCATGTTTGGCTTTGACTTGCGCCCCCTAGGCGGCACATGCCAGATTGGCGGGGCTCCTGGAATCTGATAGATGTTTTGGTAAAGCAGTTTTGGCAACCAGATGGGACTGTGTGTTTTCAGATTGGATAATGAGGTCCGACTAATTGGCTTTGACTTGTTCCCCTAGGCTGCAAATGCCAGATTGGCCGGGTTTTGGTAGAGCAGTTTCGGCGGCCAGATGGGGCTGTATGTTTAGTATTAAATAGTCGGGCTCCCCCCCCCCCCCTCTGAGCCTGTTCTGCTTTGACCTGCTCCCCTAGGCTGCACATGCCAGATTGGCAGGGCTCCTGGTATCTGAGACAAGTTTTGGTAAAACTGTTTTGACAGCTAGGCAAGACTGTATGCTTTAAGATTAAAGAGTCGGGGTAAGCCAGTTTGGCTTTGACTTGCGCCCCCTAGGATGCAAATGCTGGATTAACAGGGTTCCTGGTATGTGAGACAAGTTTTGGTAAGGTAATTTTGAGTTACAGGTGAGGCTGAATGTGTTAAGACTTACTAGTCGGGTGAGACTATTTTGCTTTTGACTTGGTCCCCTAGGCTGCAAATGATAGATTAACAGGGCTCCTGGAATCTAAAAAAGTTTTGTTTAAACAGTTTTGACAGCTAGGTAAGGCTGTATGTTTTAAGATTAAATAGTCGGGTGAGACTATTTGGCTTTGACTTGCGCCCCCAGGTTGCAAATGCTAGATTATCTGGGATCCTTGTATCTGAGACAAGTTTCGGTAAAGCAATTTTGACTTCCAGGTGAGGCTGTATGTTTTAAGATTAAATAGTCGGATGAGACTATTTTGCTATGACTTGGTCCCCTAGGTTGCAAATGCTAGATTAACAGGGCTCCTGGAATCTAAAAAAAGTTTTAGTAAAACAGTTTTGACAGCTAGGTAAGGCTGTATGTTTTAAGATTAAATAGTCGGGTGAGACTATTTGGCTTTGACTTGCGCCCCCAGGATGCAAATGCTAGAGTATCTGGGATCCTTGTATCTGAGACAAGTTTCGGTAAAGCAATTTTGACTTCCAGGTGAGGCTGTATGTTTTAGGATTAAATAGTCGGATGAGCCTGTTTGGCTTTGACTTGCTCCCCTAGGCTCCACATGCCAGATAGGCGGGGCTCCCTGGAATCTAAGACAAGGTTTGGTAAAACAGTTTTGACAGCTAGGCAAGACTGTATGTTTTAAGATTAAGAAGTCGGTTGAGCATGTTTGGCTTTGACTTGCGACCCTAGGCGGCACATGCCAGATTGGCCGGGTTTTGGCAGAGCAGTTTCGGCGGCCAGATGGGGCTGTATGTTTAGTATTAAATAGTCGGGTGAGCCTGTTCTGCTTTGACCTGATCCCCTAGGCTGCACATGCCAGATTGGCAGGGCTCCTGGTATCTGAGACAAGTTTTGGTAAAACTGTTTTGACAGCTAGGCAAGACTGTATGTTTTAAGATTAAAGAGTCGGGTAAGCCAGTTTGGCTTTGACTTGCGCCCCTAGGATGCAGATGCTGGATTTACAGGGTTCCTGGTATGTGAGACAAGTTTTGGTAAGGTAATTTTGAGTTAGAGGTGAGGCTGAATGTGTTAAGACTTAATAGTCGGGTGAGACTATTTTGCTTTGACTTGGTCCCCTAGGCTGCAAATGATAAATTAGCAGGGCTCCTGGAATCTAAAAAAAGTTGTATTAAAACAGTTTTGACAGCTCGGTAAAGCTGTATGTTTTAAGATTAAATAGTCGGGTAAGACTATTTGGCTTTGACTTGCGCCCCCAGGATGCAAATGCTAGATTATCTGCGATCCTTGTATCTGAGACAAGTTTCGGTAAAGCAATTTTGACTTCCAGGTGAGGCTGTATGTTTAAGGATTAAATAGTCGGATGAGCCTGTTTGGCTTTGACTTGCTCCCCTAGGCTTCACATGCCAGATAGGCGGGGCTCCTGGAATCTAAGACAAGTTTTGGTAAAACAGTTTTGACAGCTAGGCAAGACTGTATGTTTTAAGATTAAGAAGTCGGTTGAGCATGTTTGGCTTTGACTTGCGCCCCTAGGCGGCACATGCCAGATTGGCGGGGCTCCTGGAATCTGATAGATGTTCTGGTAAAGCCGTTTTGGCAACCAGATGGGACTGTGTGTTTTCAGATTGGATAATGAGGTCCGACTAATTGGCTTTGACTTGTTCCCCTAGGCTGCAAATGCCAGATTGGCCGGGTTTTGGTAGAGCAGTTTCGGCGGCCAGATGGGACTGTATGTTTAGTATTAAATAGTCGGGTGAGGCTGTTTTGCTTTGACCTGCTCCCCTAGGCTGCACATGCCAGATTGGCAGGGCTCCTGGTATCTGAGACAAGTTTTGGTATAACTGTTTTGACAGTTAGGCAAGACTGTATGTTTTAAGATTAAAGAGTCGGGTAAGCCAGTTTGGCTTTGACTTGCGCCCCTAGGATGCAAATGCTGGATTTACAGGGTTCCTGGTATGTGAGACAAGTTTTGGTAAGGTAATTTTGAGTTACAGGTGAGGCTGAATGTGTTAAGACTTAATAGTCGGGTGAGACTATTTTGCTTTGACTTGGTCCCCTAGGCTGCAAATGATAGATTAGCAGGGCTCCTGGAATCTAAAAAAGTTTTATTAAAACAGTTTTGACAGCTCGGTAAGGCTGTATGTTTTAAGATTAAATAGTCGGGTAAGACTATTTGGCTTTGACTTGCGCCCCCAGGATGCAAATGCTAGATTATCTGCGATCCTTGTATCTGAGACAAGTTTCGGTAAAGCAATTTTGACTTCCAGGTGAGGCTGTATGTTTTAGGATTAAATAGTCGGATGAGCCTGTTTGGCTTTGACTTGCTCCCCTAGGCTTCACATGCCAGATAGGCGGGGCTCCTGGAATCTAAGACAAGTTTTGGTAAAACAGTTTTGACAGCTAGGCAAGACTGTATGTTTTAAGATTAAGAAGTCGGCTGAGCATGTTTGGCTTTGACTTGCGCCCCTAGGCGGCACATGCCAGATTGGCGGGGCTCCTGGAATCTGATAGATGTTCTGGTAAAGCCGTTTTGGCAACCAGATGGGACTGTGTGTTTTCAGATTGGATAATGAGGTCCGACTAATTGGCTTTGACTTGTTCCCCTAGGCTGCAAATGCCAGATTGGCCGGGTTTTGGTAGAGCAGTTTCGGCGGCCAGATGGGACTGTATGTTTAGTATTAAATAGTCGGGTGAGACTATTTTGCTTTGACTTGGTCCCCTAGGCTGCAAATGATAGATTAGCAGGGCTCCTGGAATCTAAAAAAGTTTTATTAAAACAGTTTTGACAGCTAGGCAAGACTGTATGTTTTAAGATTAAATAGTCGGGCGAGACTATTTGGCTTTGACTTGCGCCCCCAGGATGCAAATGCTAGATTATCTGCGATCCTTGTATCTGAGATTAAATAGTCGGATGAGCCTATTTGGCTTTGACTTGCTCCCCTAGGCTTCACATGCCAGATAGGCGGGGCTCCTGGAATCTAAGACAAGTTTTGGTAAAACAGTTTTGACAGCTAGGCAAGACTGTATGTTTTAAGATTAAGAAGTCGGCTGAGCATGTTTGGCTTTGACGTGCGCCCCTAGGCGGCACATGCCAGATTGGCGGGGCTCCTGGAATCTGATAGATGTTCTGGTAAAGCCGTTTTGGCAACCAGATGGGACTGTGTGTTTTCAGATTGGATAATGAGGTCCGACTAATTGGCTTTGACTTGTTCCCCTAGGCTGCAAATGCCAGATTGGCCGGGTTTTGGTAGAGCAGTTTCGGCGGCCAGATGGGACTGTATGTTTAGTATTAAATAGTCGGGTGAGGCTGTTTTGCTTTGACCTGTTCCCCTAGGCTGCACATGCCAGATTGGCAGGGCTCCTGGTATCTGAGACAAGTTTTGGTAAAACTGTTTTGACAGCTAGGCAAGACTGTATGTTTAAAGATTAAAGAGTCGGGTAAGCCAGTTTGGCTTTGACTTGCGCCCCTAGGATGCAAATGCTGGATTTACAGGGTTCCTGGTATGTGAGACAAGTTTTGGTAAGGTAATTTTGAGTTACAGGTGAGGCTGAATGTGTTAAGACTTAATAGTCGGGTGATACTATTTTGCTTTGACTTGGTCCCCTAGGCTGCAAATGCTAGATTAACAGGGCTCCTGGAATCTAAAAAAAGTTTTAGTAAAACAGTTTTGACAGCTAGGTTAGGCTGTATGTTTTAAGATTAAATAGTCGGGCGAGACTATTTGGCTTTGACTTGCGCCCCCAGGATGCAAATGCTAGATTATCTGGGATCCTTGTATCTGAGACAAGTTTATCTGGGATCCTTGTATCTGAGACAAGTTTCGGTAAAGCAATTTTAACTTCCAGGTGAGGCTGTATGTTTTAGGATTAAATAGTCGGATGAGCCTGTTTGGCTTTGACTTGTTCCCCTAGGCTCCACATGCCAGATAGGCGGGGCTCCTGGAATCTAAGACAAGGTTTGGTAAAACAGTTTTGACAGCTAGGCAAGACTGTATGTTTTAAGATTAAGAAGTCGGTTGAGCATGTTTGGCTTTGACTTGCGCCCCTAGGCGGCACATGCCAGATTGGCGGGGCTCCTGGAATCTGATAGATGTTTTGGTAAAGCAGTTTTGGCAACCAGATGGGACTGTGTGTTTTCAGATTGGATAATGAGGTCCGACTAATTGGCTTTGACTTGTTCCCCTAGGCTGCAAATGCCAGATTGGCCGGGTTTTGGTAGAGCAGTTTCGGCGGCCAGATGGGGCTGTATGTTTAGTATTAAATGGTCGGGGCTGTATGCTTTAAGATTTAATAGTCGGGTGAGGCTATTTGGCTTTGACTTGCTCCCTTACGCTGAAAATGCTAGATTAACAGGGCTCCTGGTACCCATGACAAGTTTTGATAAAGCAGCTTTGGCAGCCAGATGGGGCTGTTTGTTTTAAGATTAAATTGTAGAGTGAGCCTGTTTGGCTTTGAACTTCTCCCCTAGGCTGCACACGCAAGATTGTCAGGGCTCCTGGTAACTGAGACAAGGTTTGGTAAAACAGTTTTGACAGCTAGGCAAGACTGTATATTTTTAGATTAAATAGTCGGGTAAGCCTGTTCGCCTTTGTCTTGCGCCCCTAGGATGCAAATGCTGGATTAACAGGGTTCCTCGTATCTGAGACAAGTTTTGGTAAGGCAATTTTGAGTTCTATTTGAGGCTGAATGTGTTAAGACTTAATAGGCAGGTGAGACTATTTTGCTTTGACCTGCTCCCCTAGGCTGCACACGCCAGATTGTCAGGGCTCCTGGTAACTGAGACAAGGTTTGGTAAAACTGTTTTGACAGCTCGGCAAGACTGTATGTTTTAAGATTAAAGAGTCGGGTAAGCCAGTTTGGCTTTGACTTGCGCCCCTAGAATGCAAATGCTGGATTAACAGGGCTCCTGGTATCTGAGACAAGGTTTGGTAAAACAGTTTTGACAGCTAGGTCAGGATACATGTTTGAAGGTTAAATAGTCGGGTGAGCCTGTTTGGCTTTGACTTGCTCCCCTAGGATGCAAATGCTGGAATAACAGGGTTCCTGGCATCTGAGAAGAGTTTCGGTAAAGCAATTTTGACTTTCAGGTGAGGCTGTATGTTTTAGGATTAAATTGTCGGATGAGCTTGTTTGGCTTTGACTTGCTCCCCTAGGCTACACATGCCAGATTGGCGGGGCTCCAAGAATCTAAGACAAGGTTTGGTAAAACAGTTTTGACAGCTAGGTAAGGCTGAATGTTTTAAGATTAAATAGTCGGGTGAGCCTGTTTCACTTTGAATTGAACCCCCAGGATGCAAATACTGGATTTACAGGGTTCCTGGTATGTAAGACAAGTTTTGGTGAGGTAATTTTGAGTTAGAGGTGAGGCTGAATGTGTTAAGACTTAATAGTCGGGTGAGACTATTTTGCTTTGACTTGGTCCCCTAGGCTGCAAATGATAAATTAGCAGGGCTCCTGGAATCTAAAAAAAGTTGTATTAAAACAGTTTTGACAGCTCGGTAAGGCTGTATGTTTTAAGATTAAATAGTCGGGTAAGACTATTTGGCTTTGACTTGCGCCCCCAGGATGCAAATGCTAGATTATCTGCGATCCTTGTATCTGAGACAAGTTTCGGTAAAGCAATTTTGACTTCCAGGTGAGGCTGTATGTTTTAGGATTAAATAGTCGGATGAGCCTGTTTGGCTTTGACTTGCTCCCCTAGGCTTCACATGCCAGATAGGCGGGGCTCCTGGAATCTAAGACAAGTTTTGGTAAAACAGTTTTGACAGCTAGGAAAGACTGTATGTTTTAAGATTAAGAAGTCGGTTGAGCATGTTTGGCTTTGACTTGCGCCCCTAGGCGGCACATGCCAGATTGGCGGGGCTCCTGGAATCTGATAGATGTTCTGCTAAAACCGTCTTGGCAACCAGATGGGACTGTGTGTTTTCAGATTGGATAATGAGGTCCGACTAATTGGCTTTGACTTGTTCCCCTAGGCTGCAAATGCCAGATTGGCCGGGTTTTGGTAGAGCAGTTTCGGCGGCCAGATGGGACTGTATGTTTAGTATTAAATAGTCGGGTGAGGCTGTTTTGCTTTGACCTGCTCCCCTAGGCTGGACATGCCAGATTGGCAGGGCTCCTGGTATCTGAGACAAGTTTTGGTAAAACTGTTTTGACAGCTAGGCAAGACTGTATGTTTTAAGATTAAAGAGTCGGGTAAGCCAGTTTGGCTTTGACTTGCGCCCCTAGGATGCAAATGCTGGATTTACAGGGTTCCTGGTATGTGAGACAAGTTTTGGTAAGGTAATTTTGAGTTACAGGTGAGGCTGAATGTGTTAAGACTTAATAGTCGGGTGAGACTATTTTGCTTTGACTTGGTCCCCTAGGCTGCAAATGCTAGATTAACAGGGCTCCTGGAATCTAAAAAAAGTTTTAGTAAAACAGTTTTGACAGCTAGGTTAGGCTGTATGTTTTAAGATTAAATAGTCGGGCGAGACTATTTGGCTTTGACTTGCGCCCCCAGGATGCAAATGCTAGATTATCTGGGATCCTTGTATCTGAGACAAGTTTCGGTAAAGCAATTTTAACTTCCAGGTGAGGCTGTATGTTTTAGGATTAAATAGTCGGATGAGCCTGTTTGGCTTTGACTTGTTCCCCTAGGCTCCACATGCCAGATAGGCGGGGCTCCTGGAATCTAAGACAAGGTTTGGTAAAACAGTTTTGACAGCTAGGCAAGACTGTATGTTTTAAGATTAAGAAGTCGGTTGAGCATGTTTGGCTTTGACTTGCGCCCCTAGGCGGCACATGCCAGATTGGCGGGGCTCCTGGAATCTGATAGATGTTTTGGTAAAGCAGTTTTGGCAACCAGATGGGACTGTGTGTTTTCAGATTGGATAATGAGGTCCGACTAATTGGCTTTGACTTGTTCCCCTAGGCTGCAAATGCCAGATTGGCCGGGTTTTGGTAGAGCAGTTTCGGCGGCCAGATGGGGCTGTATGTTTAGTATTAAATAGTCGGGTGAGCCTGTTCTGCTTTGACCTGCTCCCCTAGGCTGCACATGCCAGATTGGCAGGGCTCCTGGTATCTGAGACAAGTTTTGGTAAAACTGTTTTGACAGCTAGGCAAGACTGTATGCTTTAAGATTAAAGAGTCGGGTAAGCCAGTTTGGCTTTGACTTGCGCCCCTAGGATGCAAATGCTGGATTTACAGGGTTCCTGGTATGTGAGACAAGTTTTGGTAAGGTAATTTTGAGTTACAGGTGAGGCTGAATGTGTTAAGACTTACTAGTCGGGTGAGACTATTTTGCTTTGACTTGGTCCCCTAGGCTGCAAATGATAGATTAACAGGGCTCCTGGAATCTAAAAAAAGTTTTATTTAAACAGTTTTGACAGCTAGGTAAGGCTGTATGTTTTAAGATTAAATAGTCGGGTGAGACTATTTGGCTTTGACTTGCGCCCCCAGGTTGCAAATGCTAGATTATCTGGGATCCTTGTATCTGAGACAAGTTTCGGTAAAGCAATTTTGACTTCCAGGTGAGGCTGTATGTTTTAGGATTAAATAGTCGGATGAGACTATTTTGCTATGACTTGGTCCCATAGGTTGCAAATGCTAGATTAACAGGGCTCCTGGAATCTAAAAAGTTTTAGTAAAACAGTTTTGACAGCTAGGTAAGGCTGTATGTTTTAAGATTAAATAGTCGGGTGAGACTATTTGGCTTTGACTTGCGCCCCCAGGATGCAAATGCTAGAGTATCTGGGATCCTTGTATCTGAGACAAGTTTCGGTAAAGCAATTTTGACTTCCAGGTGAGGCTGTATGTTTTAGGATTAAATAGTCGGATGAGCCTATTTGGCTTTGACTTGCTCCCCTAGGCTTCACATGCCAGATAGGCGGGGCTCCTGGAATCTAAGACAAGTTTTGGTAAAACAGTTTTGACAGCTAGGCAAGACTGTATGTTTTAAGATTAAGAAGTCGGCTGAGCATGTTTGGCTTTGACTTGTTCCCCTAGGCGGCACATGCCAGATTGGCGGGGCTCCTGGAATCTGATAGATGTTCTGGTAAAGCCGTTTTGGCAACCAGATGGGACTGTGTGTTTTCAGATTGGATAATGAGGTCCGACTAATTGGCTTTGACTTGTTCCCCCAGGCTGCAAATGCCAGATTGGCCGGGTTTTGGTAGAGCAGTTTCGGCGGCCAGATGGGACTGTATGTTTAGTATTAAATAGTCGGGTGAGGCTGTTTTGCTTTGACCTGCTCCCCTAGGCTGCACATGCCAGATTGGCAGGGCTCCTGGTATCTGAGACAAGTTTTGGTAAAACTGTTTTGACAGCTAGGCAAGACTGTATGTTTTAAGATTAAAGAGTCGGGTAAGCCAGTTTGGCTTTGACTTGCGCCCCTAGGATGCAAATGCTGGATTTACAGGGTTCCTGGTATGTGAGACAAGTTTTGGTAAGGTAATTTTGAGTTACAGGTGAGGCTGAATGTGTTAAGACTTAATAGTCGGGTGAGACTATTTTGCTTTGACTTGGTCCCCTAGGCTGCAAATGCTAGATTAACAGGGCTCCTGGAATCTAAAAAAAGTTTTAGTAAAACAGTTTTGACAGCTAGGTTAGGCTGTAAGTTTTAAGATTAAATAGTCGGGCGAGACTATTTGGCTTTGACTTGCGCCCCCCAGGATGCAAATGCTAGATTATCTGGGATCCTTGTATCTGAGAAAAGTTTCGGTAAAGCAATTTTGACTTCCAGGTGAGGCTGTATGTTTTAGGATTAAATAGTCGGATGAGCCTGTTTGGCTTTGACTTGTTCCCCTAGGCTCCACATGCCAGATAGGCGGGGCTCCTGGAATCTAAGACAAGTTTTGGTAAAACAGTTTTGACAGCTAGGCAAGACTGTATGTTTTAAGATTAAGAAGTCGGTTGAGCATGTTTGGCTTTGACTTGCGCCCCTAGGCGGCACATGTCAGATTGGCGGGGCTCCTGGAATCTGATAGATGTTTTGGTAAAGCAGTTTTGGCAACCAGATGGGACTGTGTGTTTTCAGATTGGATAATGAGGTCCGACTAATTGGCTTTGACTTGTTCCCCTAGGCTGCAAATGCCAGATTGGCCGGGTTTTGGTAGAGCAGTTTCGGCGGCCAGATGGGGCTGTATGTTTAGTATTAAATAGTCGGGTGAGCCTGTTCTGCTTTGACCTGCTCCCCTAGGCTGCACATGCCAGATTGGCAGGGCTCCTGGTATCTGAGACAAGTTTTGGTAAAACTGTTTTGACAGCTAGGCAAGACTGTATGCTTTAAGATTAAAGAGTCGGGTAAGCCAGTTTGGCTTTGACTTGCGCCCCTAGGATGCAAATGCTGGATTTACAGGGTTCCTGGTATGTGAGACAAGTTTTGGTAAGGTAATTTTGAGTTACAGGTGAGGCTGAATGTGTTAAGACTTAATAGTCGGGTGAGACTATTTTGCTTTGACTTGGTCCCCTAGGCTGCAAATGATAGATTAACAGGGCTCCTGGAATCTAAAAAAGTTTTATTTAAACAGTTTTGACAGCTAGGTAAGGCTGTATGTTTTAAGATTAAATAGTCGGGTGAGACTATTTGGCTTTGACTTGCGCCCCCAGGTTGCAAATGCTAGATTATCTGGGATCCTTGTATCTGAGACAAGTTTCGGTAAAGCAATTTTGACTTCCAGGTGAGGCTGTATGTTTTAGGATTAAATAGTCGGATGAGACTATTTTGCTATGACTTGGTCCCATAGGTTGCAAATGCTAGATTAACAGGGCTCCTGGAATCTAAAAAGTTTTAGTAAAACAGTTTTGACAGCTAGGTAAGGCTGTATGTTTTAAGATTAAATAGTCGGGTAAGACTATTTGGCTTTGACTTGCGCCCCCAGGATGCAAATGCTAGAGTATCTGGGATCCTTGTATCTGAGACAAGTTTCGGTAAAGCAATTTTGACTTCCTGGTGAGGCTGTATGTTTTAGGATTAAATAGTCGGATGAGCCTATTTGGCTTTGACTTGCTCCCCTAGGCTTCACATGCCAGATAGGCGGGGCTCCTGGAATCTAAGACAAGTTTTGGTAAAACAGTTTTGACAGCTAGGCAAGACTGTATGTTTTAAGATTAAGAAGTCGGCTGAGCATGTTTGGCTTTGACTTGCGCCCCTAGGCGGCACATGCCAGATTGGCGGGGCTCCTGGAATCTGATAGATGTTCTGGTAAAGCCGTTTTGGCAACCAGATGGGACTGTGTGTTTTCAGATTGGATAATGAGGTCCGACTAATTGGCTTTGACTTGTTCCCCTAGGCTGCAAATGCCAGATTGGCCGGGTTTTGGTAGAGCAGTTTCGGCGGCCAGATGGGACTGTATGTTTAGTATTAAATAGTCGGGTGAGGCTGTTTTGCTTTGACCTGCTCCCCTAGGCTGCTCATGCCAGATTGGCAGGGCTCCTGGTATCTGAGACAAGTTTTGGTAAAACTGTTTTGACAGCTAGGCAAGACTGTATGTTTTAAGATTAAAGAGTCGGGTAAGCCAGTTTGGCTTTGACTTGCGCCCCTAGGATGCAAATGCTGGATTTACAGGGTTCCTGGTATGTGAGACAAGTTTTGGTAAGGTAATTTTGAGTTACAGGTGAGGCTGAATGTGTTAAGACTTAATAGTCGGGTGAGACTATTTTGCTTTGACTTGGTCCCCTAGGCTGCAAATGCTAGATTAACAGGGCTCCTGGAATCTAAAAAAGTTTTAGTAAAACAGTTTTGACAGCTAGGTTAGGCTGTAAGTTTTAAGATTAAATAGTCGGGCGAGACTATTTGGCTTTGACTTGCGCCCCCAGGATGCAAATGCTAGATTATCTGGGATCCTTGTATCTGAGACAAGTTTCGGTAAAGCAATTTTGACTTCCAGGTGAGGCTGTATGTTTTAGGATTAAATAGTCGGATGAGCCTGTTTGGCTTTGACTTGTTCCCCTAGGCTCCACATGCCAGATAGGCGGGGCTCCTGGAATCTAAGACAAGGTTTGGTAAAACAGTTTTGACAGCTAGGCAAGACTGTATGTTTTAAGATTAAGAAGTCGGTTGAGCATGTTTGGCTTTGACTTGCGCCCCTAGGCGGCACATGCCAGATTGGCGGGGCTCCTGGAATCTGATAGATGTTTTGGTAAAGCAGTTTTGGCAACCAGATGGGACTGTGTGTTTTCAGATTGGATAATGAGGTCCGACTAATTGGCTTTGACTTGTTCCCCTAGGCTGCAAATGCCAGATTGGCCGGGTTTTGGTAGAGCAGTTTCGGCGGCCAGATGGGGCTGTATGTTTAGTATTAAATAGTCGGGTGAGCCTGTTCTGCTTTGACCTGCTCCCCTAGGCTGCACATGCCAGATTGGCAGGGCTCCTGGTATCTGAGACAAGTTTTGGTAAAACTGTTTTGACAGCTAGGCAAGACTGTATGCTTTAAGATTAAAGAGTCGGGTAAGCCAGTTTGGCTTTGACTTGCGCCCCTAGGATGCAAATGCTGGATTTACAGGGTTCCTGGTATGTGAGACAAGTTTTGGTAAGGTAATTTTGAGTTACAGGTGAGGCTGAATGTGTTAAGACTTAATAGTCGGGTGAGACTATTTTGCTTTGACTTGGTCCCCTAGGCTGCAAATGATAGATTAGCAGGGCTCCTGGAATCTAAAAAAGTTTTATTAAAACAGTTTTGACAGCTCGGTAAGGCTGTATGTTTTAAGATTAAATAGTCGGGTAAGACTATTTGGCTTTGACTTGCGCCCCCAGGATGCAAATGCTAGATTATCTGCGATCCTTGTATCTGAGACAAGTTTCGGTAAAGCAATTTTGACTTCCAGGTGAGGCTGTATGTTTTAGGATTAAATAGTCGGATGAGACTATTTTGCTATGACTTGGTCCCCTAGGTTGCAAATGCTAGATTAACAGGGCTCCTGGAATCTAAAAAAGTTTTAGTAAAACAGTTTTGACAGCTAGGTAAGGCTGTATGTTTTAAGATTAAATAGTCGGGTGAGACTATTTGGCTTTGACTTGCGCCCCCAGGATGCAAATGCTAGAGTATCTGGGATCCTTGTATCTGAGACAAGTTTCGGTAAAGCAATTTTGACTTCCAGGTGAGGCTGTATGTTTTAGGATTAAATAGTCGGATGAGCCTATTTGGCTTTGACTTGCTCCCCTAGGCTTCACATGCCAGATAGGCGGGGCTCCTGGAATCTAAGACAAGTTTTGGTAAAACAGTTTTGACAGCTAGGCAAGACTGTATGTTTTAAGATTAAGAAGTCGGCAGAGCATGTTTGGCTTTGACTTGCGCCCCTAGGCGGCACATGCCAGATTGGCGGGGCTCCTGGAATCTGATAGATGTTCTGGTAAAGCCGTTTTGGCAACCAGATGGGACTGTGTGTTTTCAGATTGGATAATGAGGTCCGACTAATTGGCTTTGACTTGTTCCCCTAGGCTGCAAATGCCAGATTGGCCGGGTTTTGGTAGAGCAGTTTCGGCGGCCAGATGGGACTGTATGTTTAGTATTAAATAGTCGGGTGAGGCTGTTTTGCTTTGACCTGCTCCCCTAGGCTGCACATGCCAGATTGGCAGGGCTCCTGGTATCTGAGACAAGTTTTGGTAAAACTGTTTTGACAGCTAGGCAAGACTGTATGTTTTAAGATTAAAGAGTCGGGTAAGCCAGTTTGGCTTTGACTTGCGCCCCTAGGATGCAAATGCTGGATTTACAGGGTTCCTGGTATGTGAGACAAGTTTTGGTAAGGTAATTTTGAGTTACAGGTGAGGCTGAATGTGTTAAGACTTAATAGTCGGGTGAGACTATTTTGCTTTGACTTGGTCCCCTAGGCTGCAAATGCTAGATTAACAGGGCTCCTGGAATCTAAAAAAAGTTTTAGTAAAACAGTTTTGACAGCTAGGTTAGGCTGTAAGTTTTAAGATTAAATAGTCGGGCGAGACTATTTGGCTTTGACTTGCGCCCCCAGGATGCAAATGCTAGATTATCTGGGATCCTTGTATCTGAGACAAGTTTCGGTAAAGCAATTTTGACTTCCAGGTGAGGCTGTATGTTTTAGGATTAAATAGTCGGATGAGCCTGTTTGGCTTTGACTTGTTCCCCTAGGCTCCACATGCCAGATAGGCGGGGCTCCTGGAATCTAAGACAAGGTTTGGTAAAACAGCTTTGACAGCTAGGCAAGACTGTATGTTTTAAGATTAAGAAGTCGGCTGAGCATGTTTGGCTTTGACTTGCGCCCCTAGGCGGCACATGCCAGATTGGCGGGGCTCCTGGAATCTGATAGATGTTTTGGTAAAGCAGTTTTGGCAACCAGATGGGACTGTGTGTTTTCAGATTGGATAATGAGGTCCGACTAATTGGCTTTGACTTGTTCCCCTAGGCTGCAAATGCCAGATTGGCCGGGTTTTGGTAGAGCAGTTTCTGGCGGCCAGATGGGGCTGTATGTTTAGTATTAAATAGTCGGGTGAGCCTGTTCTGCTTTGACCTGCTCCCTAGGCTGCACATGCCAGATTGGCAGGGCTCCTGGTATCTGAGACAAGTTTTGGTAAAACTGTTTTGACAGCTAGGCAAGACTGTATGCTTTAAGATTAAAGAGTCGGGTAAGCCAGTTTGGCTTTGACTTGCGCCCCTAGGATGCAAATGCTGGATTTACAGGGTTCCTGGTATGTGAGACAAGTTTTGGTAAGGTAATTTTGAGTTACAGGTGAGGCTGAATGTGTTAAGACTTAATAGTCGGGTGAGACTATTTTGCTTTGACTTGGTCCCCTAGGCTGCAAATGATAGATTAGCAGGGCTCCTGGAATCTAAAAAAAGTTTTATTAAAACAGTTTTGACAGCTCGGTAAGGCTGTATGTTTTAAGATTAAATAGTCGGGTAAGACTATTTGGCTTTGACTTGCGCCCCCAGGATGCAAATGCTAGATTATCTGCGATCCTTGTATCTGAGACAAGTTTCGGTAAAGCAATTTTGACTTCCAGGTGAGGCTGTATGTTTTAGGATTAAATAGTCGGATGAGACTATTTTGCTATGACTTGGTCCCCTAGGTTGCAAATGCTAGATTAACAGGGCTCCTGGAATCTAAAAAAGTTTTAGTAAAACAGTTTTGACAGCTAGGTAAGGCTGTATGTTTTAAGATTAAATAGTCGGGTGAGACTATTTGGCTTTGACTTGCGCCCCCAGGATGCAAATGCTAGAGTATCTGGGATCCTTGTATCTGAGACAAGTTTCGGTAAAGCAATTTTGACTTCCAGGTGAGGCTGTATGTTTTAGGATTAAATAGTCGGATGAGCCTGTTTGGCTTTGACTTGCTCCCCTAGGCTCCACATGCCAGATAGGCGGGGCTCCTGGAATCTAAGACAAGGTTTGGTAAAACAGTTTTGACAGCTAGGCAAGACTGTATGTTTTAAGATTAAGAAGTCGGTTGAGCATGTTTGGCTTTGACTTGCGACCCTAGGCGGCACATGCCAGATTGGCCGGGTTTTGGCAGAGCAGTTTCGGCGGCCAGATGGGGCTGTATGTTTAGTATTAAATAGTCGGGTGAGCCTGTTCTGCTTTGACCTGATCCCCTAGGCTGCACATGCCAGATTGGCAGGGCTCCTGGTATCTGAGACAAGTTTTGGTAAAACTGTTTTGACAGCTAGGCAAGACTGTATGTTTTAAGATTAAAGAGTCGGGTAAGCCAGTTTGGCTTTGACTTGCGCCCCTAGGATGCAAATGCTGGATTTACAGGGTTCCTGGTATGTGAGACAAGTTTTGGTAAGGTAATTTTGAGTTACAGGTGAGGCTGAATGTGTTAAGACTTAATAGTCGGGTGAGACTATTTTGCTTTGACTTGGTCCCCTAGGCTGCAAATGATAAATTAGCAGGGCTCCTGGAATCTAAAAAAAGTTGTATTAAAACAGTTTTGACAGCTCGGTAAGGCTGTATGTTTTAAGATTAAACAGTCGGGTAAGACTATTTGGCTTTGACTTGCGCCCCCAGGATGCAAATGCTAGATTATCTGCGATCCTTGTATCTGAGACAAGTTTCGGTAAAGCAATTTTGACTTCCAGGTGAGGCTGTATGTTTTAGGATTAAATAGTCGGATGAGCCTGTTTGGCTTTGACTTGCTCCCCTAGGCTTCACATGCCAGATAGGCGGGGCTCCTGGAATCTAAGACAAGTTTTGGTAAAACAGTTTTGACAGCTAGGCAAGACTGTATGTTTTAAGATTAAGAAGTCGGTTGAGCATGTTTGGCTTTGACTTGCGCCCCTAGGCGGCACATGCCAGATTGGCGGGGCTCCTGGAATCTGATAGATGTTCTGGTAAAGCCGTTTTGGCAACCAGATGGGACTGTGTGTTTTCAGATTGGATAATGAGGTCCGACTAATTGGCTTTGACTTGTTCCCCTAGGCTGCAAATGCCAGATTGGCCGGGTTTTGGTAGAGCAGTTTCGGCGGCCAGATGGGACTGTATGTTTAGTATTAAATAGTCGGGTGAGGCTGTTTTGCTTTGACCTGCTCCCCTAGGCTGCACATGCCAGATTGGCAGGGCTCCTGGTATCTGAGACAAGTTTTGGTAAAACTGTTTTGACAGCTAGGCAAGACTGTATGTTTTAAGATTAAAGAGTCGGGTAAGCCAGTTTGGCTTTGACTTGCGCCCCTAGGATGCAAATGCTGGATTTACAGGGTTCCTGGTATGTGAGACAAGTTTTGGTAAGGTAATTTTGAGTTACAGGTGAGGCTGAATGTGTTAAGACTTAATAGTCGGGTGAGACTATTTTGCTTTGACTTGGTCCCCTAGGCTGCAAATGATAGATTAGCAGGGCTCCTGGAATCTAAAAAAGTTTTATTAAAACAGTTTTGACAGCTCGGTAAGGCTGTATGTTTTAAGATTAAATAGTCGGGTAAGACTATTTGGCTTTGACTTGCGCCCCCAGGATGCAAATGCTAGATTATCTGCGATCCTTGTATCTGAGACAAGTTTCGGTAAAGCAATTTTGACTTCCAGGTGAGGCTGTATGTTTTAGGATTAAATAGTCGGATGAGCCTGTTTGGCTTTGACTTGCTCCCCTAGGCTTCACATGCCAGATAGGCGGGGCTCCTGGAATCTAAGACAAGTTTTGGTAAAACAGTTTTGACAGCTAGGCAAGATTGTATGTTTTAAGATTAAGAAGTCGGCTGAGCATGTTTGGCTTTGACTTGCGCCCCTAGGCGGCACATGCCAGATTGGCGGGGCTCCTTGAATCTGATAGATGTTCTGGTAAAGCCGTTTTGGCAACCAGATGGGACTGTGTGTTTTCAGATTGGATAATGAGGTCCGACTAATTGGCTTTGACTTGTTCCCCTAGGCTGCAAATGCCAGATTGGCAGGGCTCCTGGTATCTGAGACAAGTTTTGGTAAAACTGTTTTGACAGCTAGGCAAGACTGTATGTTTTAAGATTAAAGAGTCGGGTAAGCCAGTTTGGCTTTGACTTGCTCCCCTAGGCACCACATGCCAGATTGGCAGGGCTCCTGGAATCTAAGACAAGTTTTGGTAAAACAGTTTTGACAGCTAGGTAAGGCTGTATGCTTTAAGATTAAATAGTCGGGTGAGCGTGTTTGGCTTTGACTTGCGCCCCTAGAATGCAAATGCTGGAATAACAGGGTTCCTGGTATCTAAGACATGTTTTGGTAAGTCAGTTTTGGCGGCCAGATGGGGCTATATGTTGTAAGATTTAATAGTTTGGTGAGCCTGTTTGGCTTTGATTTGCGCCCCTAGGATGCAAATGGTGGATTAACAGGGTTCTTGGTATCTGAGACAAGTTTTGGTAAGGCAATTTTGAGTTCCAGGTGTGGCTGAATGAGTTCAAATTTAATTGTCGGGTGAGGCTATTTGGCTTTGTTTTGCTCCCCTAGGCTGCAAATGCTAGATTAACAGGGTTCCTGGTATCTGAGACAAGTTTTGGTAAATCAGTCTTGGCGGCCAGATGGGGCTATGCGTTTTAGGATTTTGTTTGGCTTAGACTTTCTCCCCTTGCCTGCAAATGCTAGATTAACAGGGCTCCTGGTTTCTAAGGCAAGTTTTGGTAAAGCAGTTTTGGCAGCTAAGTAAGTCTGTATGTTTTAAGATTAAATTGTCGGGTGAGCCTGTTTGGCTTTGACTTGCTCCCCTAGGCTCCACATGCCAGGTTGGCGGGGCTCCTGGAATCTAAGACAAGTTTTGGTAAAACAGTTTTGACAGCTAGGTAAGGCTGTATGCTTTAAGATTAAATAGTCGGGTGAGCGTGTTTGGCTTTGACTTGCGCCCCTAGGATGCAAATGCTGGATTTACAGGGTTCCTGGTATGTGAGACAAGTTTTGGTAAGGTAATTTTGAGTTACAGGTGAGGCTGAATGTGTTAAGACTTAATAGTCGGGTGAGACTATTTTGCTTTGACTTGGTCCCCTAGGCTGCAAATGCTAGATTAACAGGGCTCCTGGAATCTAAAAAAAGTTTTAGTAAAACAGTTTTGACAGCTAGGTTAGGCTGTAAGTTTTAAGATTAAATAGTCGGGTAAGACTATTTGGCTTTGACTTGCGCCCCCAGGATGCAAATGCTAGATTATCTGCGATCCTTGTATCTGAGACAAGTTTCGGTAAAGCAATTTTGACTTCCAGGTGAGGCTGTATGTTTTAGGATTAAATAGTCGGATGAGACTATTTTGCTATGACTTGGTCCCCTAGGTTGCAAATGCTAGATTAACAGGGCTCCTGGAATCTAAAAAAAGTTTTAGTAAAACAGTTTTGACAGCTAGGTAAGGCTGTATGTTTTAAGATTAAATAGTCGGGTGAGACTATTTGGCTTTGACTTGCGCCCCCAGGATGCAAATGCTAGAGTATCTGGGATCCTTGTATCTGAGACAAGTTTCGGTAAAGCAATTTTGACTTCCAGGTGAGGCTGTATGTTTTAGGATTAAATAGTCGGATGAGCCTATTTGGCTTTGACTTGCTCCCCTAGGCTTCACATGCCAGATAGGCGGGGTCCTGGAATCTAAGACAAGTTTTGGTAAAACAGTTTTGACAGCTAGGCAAGACTGTATGTTTTAAGATTAAGAAGTCGGCAGAGCATGTTTGGCTTTGACTTGCGCCCCTAGGCGGCACATGCCAGATTGGCGGGGCTCCTGGAATCTGATAGATGTTCTGGTAAAGCCGTTTTGGCAACCAGATGGGACTGTGTGTTTTCAGATTGGATAATGAGGTCCGACTAATTGGCTTTGACTTGTTCCCCTAGGCTGCAAATGCCAGATTGGCCGGGTTTTGGTAGAGCAGTTTCGGCGGCCAGATGGGACTGTATGTTTAGTATTAAATAGTCGGGTGAGGCTGTTTTGCTTTGACCTGCTCCCCTAGGCTGCACATGCCAGATTGGCAGGGCTCCTGGTATCTGAGACAAGTTTTGGTAAAACTGTTTTGACAGCTAGGCAAGACTGTATGTTTTAAGATTAAAGAGTCGGGTAAGCCAGTTTGGCTTTGACTTGCGCCCCTAGGATGCAAATGCTGGATTTACAGGGTTCCTGGTATGTGAGACAAGTTTTGGTAAGGTAATTTTGAGTTACAGGTGAGGCTGAATGTGTTAAGACTTAATAGTCGGGTGAGACTATTTTGCTTTGACTTGGTCCCCTAGGCTGCAAATGCTAGATTAACAGGGCTCCTGGAATCTAAAAAAAGTTTTAGTAAAACAGTTTTGACAGCTAGGTTAGGCTGTAAGTTTTAAGATTAAATAGTCGGGCGAGACTATTTGGCTTTGACTTGCGCCCCCAGGATGCAAATGCTAGATTATCTGGGATCCTTGTATCTGAGACAAGTTTCGGTAAAGCAATTTTGACTTCCAGGTGAGGCTGTATGTTTTAGGATTAAATAGTCGGATGAGCCTGTTTGGCTTTGACTTGTTCCCCTAGGCTCCACATGCCAGATAGGCGGGGCTCCTGGAATCTAAGACAAGGTTTGGTAAAACAGCTTTGACAGCTAGGCAAGACTGTATGTTTTAAGATTAAGAAGTCGGTTGAGCATGTTTGGCTTTGACTTGCGCCCCTAGGCGGCACATGCCAGATTGGCGGGGCTCCTGGAATCTGATAGATGTTTTGGTAAAGCAGTTTTGGCAACCAGATGGGACTGTGTGTTTTCAGATTGGATAATGAGGTCCGACTAATTGGCTTTGACTTGTTCCCCTAGGCTGCAAATGCCAGATTGGCCGGGTTTTGGTAGAGCAGTTTCGGCGGCCAGATGGGGCTGTATGTTTAGTATTAAATAGTCGGGTGAGCCTGTTCTGCTTTGACCTGCTCCCCTAGGCTGCACATGCCAGATTGGCAGGGCTCCTGGTATCTGAGACAAGTTTTGGTAAAACTGTTTTGACAGCTAGGCAAGACTGTATGCTTTAAGATTAAAGAGTCGGGTAAGCCAGTTTGGCTTTGACTTGCGCCCCTAGGATGCAAATGCTGGATTTACAGGGTTCCTGGTATGTGAGACAAGTTTTGGTAAGGTAATTTTGAGTTACAGGTGAGGCTGAATGTGTTAAGACTTAATAGTCGGGTGAGACTATTTTGCTTTGACTTGGTCCCCTAGGCTGCAAATGATAGATTAGCAGGGCTCCTGGAATCTAAAAAAGTTTTATTAAAACAGTTTTGACAGCTCGGTAAGGCTGTATGTTTTAAGATTAAATAGTCGGGTAAGACTATTTGGCTTTGACTTGCGCCCCCAGGATGCAAATGCTAGATTATCTGCGATCCTTGTATCTGAGACAAGTTTCGGTAAAGCAATTTTGACTTCCAGGTGAGGCTGTATGTTTTAGGATTAAATAGTCGGATGAGACTATTTTGCTATGACTTGGTCCCCTAGGTTGCAAATGCTAGATTAACAGGGCTCCTGGAATCTAAAAAAAGTTTTAGTAAAACAGTTTTGACAGCTAGGTAAGGCTGTATGTTTTAAGATTAAATAGTCGGGTGAGACTATTTGGCTTTGACTTGCGCCCCCAGGATGCAAATGCTAGAGTATCTGGGATCCTTGTATCTGAGACAAGTTTCGGTAAAGCAATTTTGACTTCCAGGTGAGGCTGTATGTTTTAGGATTAAATAGTCGGATGAGCCTGTTTGGCTTTGACTTGCTCCCCTAGGCTCCACATGCCAGATAGGCGGGGCTCCTGGAATCTAAGACAAGGTTTGGTAAAACAGTTTTGACAGCTAGGCAAGACTGTATGTTTTAAGATTAAGAAGTCGGTTGAGCATGTTTGGCTTTGACTTGCGACCCTAGGCGGCACATGCCAGATTGGCCGGGTTTTGGCAGAGCAGTTTCGGCGGCCAGATGGGGCTGTATGTTTAGTATTAAATAGTCGGGTGAGCCTGTTCTGCTTTGACCTGATCCCCTAGGCTGCACATGCCAGATTGGCAGGGCTCCTGGTATCTGAGACAAGTTTTGGTAAAACTGTTTTGACAGCTAGGCAAGACTGTATGTTTTAAGATTAAAGAGTCGGGTAAGCCAGTTTGGCTTTGACTTGCGCCCCTAGGATGCAAATGCTGGATTTACAGGGTTCCTGGTATGTGAGACAAGTTTTGGTAAGGTAATTTTGAGTTACAGGTGAGGCTGAATGTGTTAAGACTTAATAGTCGGGTGAGACTATTTTGCTTTGACTTGGTCCCCTAGGCTGCAAATGATAAATTAGCAGGGCTCCTGGAATCTAAAAAAAGTTGTATTAAAACAGTTTTGACAGCTCGGTAAGGCTGTATGTTTTAAGATTAAACAGTCGGGTAAGACTATTTGGCTTTGACTTGCGCCCCCAGGATGCAAATGCTAGATTATCTGCGATCCTTGTATCTGAGACAAGTTTCGGTAAAGCAATTTTGACTTCCAGGTGAGGCTGTATGTTTTAGGATTAAATAGTCGGATGAGCCTGTTTGGCTTTGACTTGCTCCCCTAGGCTTCACATGCCAGATAGGCGGGGCTCCTGGAATCTAAGACAAGTTTTGGTAAAACAGTTTTGACAGCTAGGCAAGACTGTATGTTTTAAGATTAAGAAGTCGGTTGAGCATGTTTGGCTTTGACTTGCGCCCCTAGGCGGCACATGCCAGATTGGCGGGGCTCCTGGAATCTGATAGATGTTCTGGTAAAGCCGTTTTGGCAACCAGATGGGACTGTGTGTTTTCAGATTGGATAATGAGGTCCGACTAATTGGCTTTGACTTGTTCCCCTAGGCTGCAAATGCCAGATTGGCCGGGTTTTGGTAGAGCAGTTTCGGCGGCCAGATGGGACTGTATGTTTAGTATTAAATAGTCGGGTGAGGCTGTTTTGCTTTGACCTGCTCCCCTAGGCTGCACATGCCAGATTGGCAGGGCTCCTGGTATCTGAGACAAGTTTTGGTAAAACTGTTTTGACAGCTAGGCAAGACTGTATGTTTTAAGATTAAAGAGTCGGGTAAGCCAGTTTGGCTTTGACTTGCGCCCCTAGGATGCAAATGCTGGATTTACAGGGTTCCTGGTATGTGAGACAAGTTTTGGTAAGGTAATTTTGAGTTACAGGTGAGGCTGAATGTGTTAAGACTTAATAGTCGGGTGAGACTATTTTGCTTTGACTTGGTCCCCTAGGCTGCAAATGATAGATTAGCAGGGCTCCTGGAATCTAAAAAAAGTTTTATTAAAACAGTTTTGACAGCTCGGTAAGGCTGTATGTTTTAAGATTAAATAGTCGGGTAAGACTATTTGGCTTTGACTTGCGCCCCCAGGATGCAAATGCTAGATTATCTGCGATCCTTGTATCTGAGACAAGTTTCGGTAAAGCAATTTTGACTTCCAGGTGAGGCTGTATGTTTTAGGATTAAATAGTCGGATGAGCCTGTTTGGCTTTGACTTGCTCCCCTAGGCTTCACATGCCAGATAGGCGGGGCTCCTGGAATCTAAGACAAGTTTTGGTAAAACAGTTTTGACAGCTAGGCAAGATTGTATGTTTTAAGATTAAGAAGTCGGCTGAGCATGTTTGGCTTTGACTTGCGCCCCTAGGCGGCACATGCCAGATTGGCGGGGCTCCTTGAATCTGATAGATGTTCTGGTAAAGCCGTTTTGGCAACCAGATGGGACTGTGTGTTTTCAGATTGGATAATGAGGTCCGACTAATTGGCTTTGACTTGTTCCCCTAGGCTGCAAATGCCAGATTGGCAGGGCTCCTGGTATCTGAGACAAGTTTTGGTAAAACTGTTTTGACAGCTAGGCAAGACTGTATGTTTTAAGATTAAAGAGTCGGGTAAGCCAGTTTGGCTTTGACTTGCTCCCCTAGGCACCACATGCCAGATTGGCAGGGCTCCTGGAATCTAAGACAAGTTTTGTTAAAACAGTTTTGACAGCTAGGTAAGGCTGTATGCTTTAAGATTAAATAGTCGGGTGAGCGTGTTTGGCTTTGACTTGCGCCCCTAGAATGCAAATGCTGGAATAACAGGGTTCCTGGTATCTAAGACATGTTTTGGTAAGTCAGTTTTGGCGGCCAGATGGGGCTATATGTTGTAAGATTTAATAGTTTGGTGAGCCTGTTTGGCTTTGATTTGCGCCCCTAGGATGCAAATGGTGGATTAACAGGGTTCTTGGTATCTGAGACAAGTTTTGGTAAGGCAATTTTGAGTTCCAGGTGTGGCTGAATGAGTTCAAATTTAATTGTCGGGTGAGGCTATTTGGCTTTGTTTTGCTCCCCTAGGCTGCAAATGCTAGATTAACAGGGTTCCTGGTATCTGAGACAAGTTTTGGTAAATCAGTCTTGGCGGCCAGATGGGGCTATGCGTTTTAGGATTTTGTTTGGCTTAGACTTTCTCCCCTTGCCTGCAAATGCTAGATTAACAGGGCTCCTGGTTTCTAAGGCAAGTTTTGGTAAAGCAGTTTTGGCAGCTAAGTAAGTCTGTATGTTTTAAGATTAAATTGTCGGGTGAGCCTGTTTGGCTTTGACTTGCTCCCCTAGGCTCCACATGCCAGGTTGGCGGGGCTCCTGGAATCTAAGACAAGTTTTGGTAAAACAGTTTTGACAGCTAGGTAAGGCTGTATGCTTTAAGATTAAATAGTCGGGTGAGCGTGTTTGGCTTTGACTTGCGCCCCTAGGATGCAAATGCTGGATTAACAGGGTTCCTGGTATCTAGGACAAGTTTTGGTAAATAAGTTTTGGCGTCTATGGGGCTATATGTTTTAAGATTTAATAGTCGGGTGAGCCTGTTTGGCTTTGACTTGCGCTCCTAGGATGCAAATGCTGGATAAACAGGGTTCTTGGTATCTGAAACAAGTTTTGGTAAGGCACTTTTGAGTTCCAGGTGAGGCTGAATGTGTTAAGATTTAATAGTCGGGTGAGGCTAATTGGCTTTTTCTTGCACCCCTAGGCTGTAAATGCTAGATTAACAGGGTTCCTGGTATCTGAGACAAGTTTTGGTAAATCAGTTTTGGCGGCCAGATGGGGCTATATGTTTTAGGATTTAATAGTCGGGTGAGCCTGTTTGGCTTTGACTTGCTCCCCTAGGCTCCACATGCCAGGTTGGCGGGGCTCCTGGAATCTAAGACAAGTTTTGGTAAAACAGTTTTGGCAGCTACGTAAGGCTGTATGCTTTAAGATTAAATAGTCGGATGAGCCTGGTTGGCTTTGACTTGCTCCCCTAAGCTGTACATGCCAGATTGGCGGGGCTCCTGGAATCTAAGACAAGTTTTGGTAAAACAGTTTTGACAGCTAGGTAAGGCTGTATGCTTTAAGATTAAGTAATCGGATGAGCGTGTTTGGCTTTGACTTGCGCCCCTAGGATGCAAATGCTGGAATAACAGGGTTCCTGGTATCTAAGACAAGTTTTGGTAAATCAGTTTTGGCGGCCAGATGGGGCTATATGTTTTAAGATTTAATAGTCGGGTGAGCCTGTTTGGCTTTGACTTGCGCCCCTAGGATGCAAATGCTGGATTAACAGGGTTCCTGGAATCTGAGACAAGTTTTGGTAAGGCAATTCTGAGTTCCATGTGAGGCTGAATGTGTTCAGACTTAATAGTCGGGTGAGACTATTTTGCTTTGACTTGCTCCCCTAGGCTGCAAATGCAGGATTAACAGGGCTCCTGGTTTCTAAGGCAAGTTTTGGTAAAGCAGTTTTGGCAGCCAGATGGGGCTGTATGTTTTAAGATTAAATTCTCGGGTGAGCCTGTTTGGTTTTGACTTTCTCCCCTAGGCGGCACATGCCAGATTGGCGGGGCTCCTGGAATCTAAAAAAAGTTTTGGTAAAACAGTTTTAACAGCTACGTAAGTCTGTATGTTTTAAGTTTAAATTGTCGGGTGAGTCTCTTTGACTTTGACTTGCTCCCCTAGGCTGCAAATGCTAGATTAACAGGGTTCCTGGTAACTGAGATAAGTTTTGGTAAATCAGTTTTGGCGGCAAGATGGGGCTGTATGTTTTAAGATTAAATTGTCGGGTGAGCCTGTTTGGCTTTGACTTGCTCCCCTAGGCTGCACATGCCAGATTGGCGGGGCTCCTGGAATGTAAGACAAGTTTTGGTAGAACAGTTTTGACAGCTAAGTAAGGCTGTATGCTTTAAGATTAAATAGTCGGGTGAGCGTGTTTGGCTTTGACTTGCGCCCCTAGGATGCAAATGCTGGAATAACAGGGTTCCTGGTATCTAAGAAAAGTTTACGTAAATCAGTTTTGGCATCTATGGGGCTATATGTTTTAGGATTAATTAGTCGGATGAGCCTGTTTGGCTTTGACTTGCTCCCCTAGGCTGCACATGCCAGATTGGCGGGGCTCCTGGAATGTAATACAAGTGTTGGTAAAACAGTTTTGACAGCTAGGTAAGGCTGTATGCTTTAAGATTAAATAGTCGGGTGAGCGTGTTTGGCTTTAACTTGCGCCCCTAGGATGAAAATGCTGGAATAACAGGGTTCCTGGTATCTAAGACAAGTTTTCGTAAATCAGTGTTGGCGGCCAGATGGGGCCATATGTTTTAAGATTTAATAGTCGGATGAGTCTGTTTGGCTTTGACTTGCTCCCCTAGGCTGCACATGCCAGATTGGCGGGGCTCCTGGAATCTAAGACAAGTTTTGGTAAAACAGTTTTGACAGCTACGTAAGTCTGTGTTTTTTAAGGTTAAATAGTCGGGTGAGTCTGTTTGACTTTGACTTGCTCCCCTAGGATGCAAATGCTGTATTAACAGGGTTCCTGGTATCTGAGACATGTTTTGGTAAATCAGTTTTGGCGGCCAGGTGGGGCAATATGATTTAAAATTTAATAGTCGGGTGAGACTATTTGGCTTTGTCTTGCTCCCCTAGGCTACAAATGCTAGATTAACAGGGTTCCTGGTAACTGAGATAGGTTTAGGTAAATCAGTTTTCGCAGCTACGTAAGTCTGTATGTTTTAACAAACAAGTTTTAGTAAGGCAATTTTGAGTTCAAGGTGAGGCTGAATGTGTTAAGACTTAATAGTCGTTTGGGACTTTTTGGCTTTGACTTTCTCCCCTAGGCTGCACATGCCAGATTGGCGGGGCACCTGGAATCTAAAAAAAGTTTTGGTAAAACAGTTTTGGCAGCTACGTAAGTCTGTATGTTTTAAGATTAAATTGTCGGGTGAGCCTGTTTGGCTTTGACTTGCTCCCCTAGGCTGCACATGCCAGATTGGTGGGGCTCCTGGAATCTAAGACAAGTTTTGGTACAACAGTTTTGACAGCTAGGTAAGGCTGTATGTTTTAAGATTAAGTAGTCGGGTGAGCGTGTTTGGCTTTGACTTGCGCCCCTAAGATGCAAATGCTGGAATAACAGGGTTCCTGGTATCTAAGACAAGTTTTCGTAAATCAGTTTTGGCGGCCAGATGGGGCTATATGTTTTAAGATTTAATAGTTTGGTGAGCCTGTTTGGCTTTGACTTGCGCACCTAGGATGCAAATGCTGAATTAACAGGGTTCCTGGTATCTGAGACAAGTTTTGGTAAAGCAGCTTTGGCAACTACGTAAGTCTGTATGTTTTAAGATTAAATTGTCGGGTGAGCCTGTTTGGCTTTGACTTGCTCCCTTAGGCTGCACATGCCAGATTGGCTTGGCTCCTGGAATCTAAGACAAGGTTTGGTAAAACAGTTTTGACAGCAGGGCAAGACTGTATGTTTTAAGATTAAATAGTCGTTTGGCTTTGACTTGCTCCCCTAGGATGCAAATGCTGGATTAACAGGGTTCCTGGTATCTGAATCAAGTTTTGGTAAGGCAATTTTTGGTTCCAGGTGATGCTGAATGTTTTCAGATTTAATAGTCGGATGAGTCTGTTTGGCTTTGACTTGCTCCCCTAGGATGCACATGCCAGATTGGCGGGGCTCCTGGAATCTAAGACAAGTTTTGGTAAAACAGTTTTGACTGCTACGTAAGTCTGTATTTTTTAAGGTTAAATAGTCGGGTGAGTCTGTTTGACTTTGACTTGCTCCCCTAGGATGCAAATGTTGGAATAACAGGGCTCCTGGTTTCTAAGGAGTGTTTTGGTAAAGCAGTTTTGGCGGCCAGATGGAGCTAAATGTTTTAGGAATAAATGGTCGGAAGAGCCTGTTTGGCATTGACTTGCTCCCCTAGGCTCCACAGACCAGATTGGCGGGGCTCCTGGAATGTAAGACAAGTTTTGGTAAAACAGTTTTGACAGCTACGTAAGGCTGTATGTTTTAAGATTAAATAGTCGGGTGAGCGTGTTTGGCTTTGACTTGCGCCCCTAGGATGCAAATGCTGGAATAACAGGGTTCCTGGTATCTAAGACAAGTTTTCGTGAATCAGTTTTGGCGGCCAGATGGGGCTATATGTTTTAAGATTTAATAGTTTGGTGAGCCTGTTTGGCTTTGACTTGCGCACCTAGGCTGCAAATGCTGAATTAAAAGGGTTCCTGGTATCTGAGACAAGTTTTGGTAAAGCAGCTTTGGCAACTACGTAAGTCTGTATGTTTTAAGATTAAATTGTCGGGTGAGCCTGTTTGGCTTTGACTTGCTCCCTTAGGCTCCACATGCCAGATTGGCTTGGCTCCTGGAATCTAAGACGAGGTTTGGTAAAACAGTTTTGACAGCTGGGCAAGACTGTATGTTTTAAGATTAAATAGTCGGTTGAGCCTGTTTGGCTTTGAGTTGCGCCCCTACGATGCCAATGCTGGATTAACAGGGTTCCTGGTATCTGAAACAAGTTTTGGTAAGGCAATTTTGAGTTCCAGGTAAGGCTGAATGTGTTAAGACTTAATAGTCGGGTGAGACTATTTTGCTTTGCCTTGCTCCCCTAGGCTGAAAATGCTAGATTAACAGGGCTCCTGGTTTCTAAGGCAAGTTTTGGTAAAGCAGTTTTGGCAGCTACGTAAGTCTGTGTTTTTTAAGATTTAATTGTCGGGTGAGCCTGTTTGGCTTTGACTTGCTCCCCTAGGCTGCACATGCCAGATTGGCGGGGCTCCTGGAATCTAAGACAAGTTTTGGTAAAACGGTTTTGACAGCTAGGTAAGGCTGTATGCTTTAAGATTAAATTGTCGGGTGAGCGTGTAAGGCTTTGACTTGCGCCCCTAGGATGTAAATGCTGGAATAACAGGGTTCCTGGTATCTAAGAAATGTTTTGTTAAGTCAGTTTTGGCGGCCAGATGGGGCTATATGTTTTAAGATTTAATAGTTTGGTGAGCCTGTTTGGCTTTGACTTGCGCCCCTAGGATGCAAATGCTGAATTAACAGGGTTCCTGGTATCTGAGACAAGTTTTGGTAAGGCAATTTTGAGTTCCAGGTGTGGCTGAAAGGTTTAAAATTTGATAGTCGGGTGAGGCTATTTGGCTTTGTTTTGCGCCCCTTGGCTGCACATGCCAGATTGGCGGGGCTCCTGGAATCTAAGACAAGTTTTGGTAAAACAGTTTTGACAACAAGGTAAGGCTGTATGCTTTAAGATTAAATAGTCGGGTGAGCCTGTTTGGCTTTGACTTGCTCCCCTAGGCTGCACATGCCAGATTGGCGGGGCTCCTGGAATCTAAGACAAGTTTTGGTAAAACACTTTTGACAGCTAGGTAAGGCTGTATGCTTTCAGATTAAATAGTCGGGTGAGCGTGTTTGGCTTTGACTTGCGCATCTAGGATGCAATGCTGGAATAACAGGGTTCCTGGTATCTAAGACAAGTTTTGGTAAATCAGTTTTGGCGTCTATGGGGCTATATGTTTTAGGATTAAATAGTCGGATGAGCCTGTTTGGCTTTGACTTGCTCCCCTAGGCTGCACATGCCAGATTGGCGGGGCTCCTGGAATGTAAGACAAGTTTTGGTAAAACAGTTTTGACAGCTAGGTAAGGCTGTATGCTTTAAGATTAAAAAGTCGGGTGAGCGTGTTTGGCTTTGACTTGCGCCCCTAGGATGCAAATGCTGGAATAACAGGGTTCCTGGTATCTAAGACAAGTTTTCGTAAATCAGTGTTGGCGGCCAGATGGGGCTATATGTCTTAAGATTTAATAGTCGGATGAGCCTGTTTGGCTTTGACTTGCTCCCCTAGGATGCAAATGCTGGATTAACAGGGTTCCTGGTATCTGAAACAAGTTTTGGTAAGGCAATTTTGGGTTCCAGGTGATGCTGAATGTTTTTAGATTTAATAATCGGATGAGCCTGTTTGGCTTTGACTTGCTCCCCTAGGCTGCACATGCCAGATTGGCGGGGCTCCTGGAATCTAAGACAAGTTTTGGTAAAACAGTTTTGACAGCTACGTAAGTCTGTATTTTTTAAGGTTAAATAGTCGGGTGAGTCTGTTTGACTTTGACTTGCGCCCCTAGGATGCAAATGCTGTATTAACAGGGTTCCTGGTATCTGAGACATGTTTTGGTAAATCAGTTTTGGCGGCCAGGTGGGGCAATATGATTTAAAATTTAATAGTCGGGTGAGACTAATTGGCTTTGTCTTGCTCCCCTAGGCTACAAATGCTAGATTAACAGGGTACCTGGTAGCTGAGATAGGTTAAGGTAAATCAGTTTTGGCAGCTACGTAAGTCTGTATGTTTTAACAAACAAGTTTTGGTAAGGCAATTTTGAGATCAAGGTGAGCCTGAATGTGTTAAGACTTAATAGTCGGGTGAGACTATTTTGCTTTGACTTGCTCCCCTAGGCTGCAAATGCTAGATTAACAGGGCTCCTGGTTTCTAAGGCAAGTTTTGGTAAATCAGTTTTGGCGGCCAGATGGGGCTAAATGTTTTGGGATTAAATGGTCGGATGAGCCTGTTTGGCATTGACTTGCTCCCCTAGGCTCCACAGGCCAGATTGGCGGGGCTCCTGGAATCTAAAAAAAAGTTTTGGTAAAGCAATTTTGACAGCTACGTAAGTCTGCATGTTTTAAGGTTAAATAGTCGGGTGAGTCTGTTTGACTTTGACTTGCTCCCCTAGGATGCAAATGCTGGATTTACAGGGTTCCTGGTATCTGAGACAAGTTTTTATAAGGCAATTTTGAGTTCCAGGTGAGGCTGAATGTGTTAAGACTTAATAGTCGGGTGTGACTATTTTGCTTTGACTTGCTCCCCTAGGCTGCAAATGCTAGATTAACAAGGCTCCTGGTTTTTAAGGCAAGTTTTGGTAAAGCAGTTTTGGCAGCTACGTAAGTCTGTATGTTTTAAGATTAAATTGTCGGGTGAGCCTGTTTGGCTTTGACTTGCTCCCCTAGGCTCCACATGCCAGATTGGCGGGACTCCTGGAATCTAAGACAAGTTTCGGTAAAACAGTTTTGACAGCTAGGTAAGGCTGTATGCTTTAAGATTAAATAGTCGGGTGAGCGTGTTTGGCTTTGACTTGCGCCCCTAGGATGCAAATGCTGGAATAACAGGGTTCCTGGTATCTAAGACATGTTTTGGTAAGTCGGTTTTGGCGGCCATATGGGGCTATATGTTTTCAGATTTAATAGTTGGGTGAGCCTGTTTGGCTTTGACTTGCGCCCCTAGGATGCAAATGCTGCATTAACAGTGTTCCTGGTATCTAAGACAAGTTTTCGTAAATCAGTTTTGGCGGCCAGATGGGGCTACATGTTTTAAGATTTAATAGTTGGGTGAGCCTGTTTGGCTTTGACTTGCGCCCCTAGGATGCAAATGCTGGATTAACAGGGTTCCTGGTATTTGAGACAAGTTTAAAATTCAATAGTCGGGTGAGACTATTTGACTTTGACTTGCTCCCCTAGGATGCAAATGCTGGATTAACAGGGTTCCTGGTATCTGAGACAAGTTTTGGTAAGGCAATTTTGAGTTCCAGGTGAGACTGAATGTATTCAGACTTAATAGTCGTTTGAGACTATTTGGCTTTGACTTTCTCCCCTAGGCGGCACATGCCAGATTGGCGGGGCACCTGGAATCTAAAAAAAGTTTTGGTAAAACAGTTTTGACAGCTAGGTAAGTCTGTATTTTTTAAGATTAAACTGTCGGGGGAGCCTGTTTGGCTTTGACTTGCTCCCCTAGGCGCCACATGCCAGATTGGCTTGGCTCCTGGAATCTTAGACAAGGTGTGGTAAAACAGTTTTGACAGCTGGGCAAGACTGTATGTTTTAAGATTAAATAGTCGGTTGAGCCTGTTTGGCTTTGAGTTGCGCCCCTAGGATGCAAATGCTGGATAAACAGGGTTCCTGGTATTGGTAAGGCAATTTTGAGTTCAGGTGAGGCTAAATGTGTTAAGACTTAATAGTCGGGTGAGACTATTTCGCTTTGACTTGCTCCCCTAGGCTGCAAATGGTAGATTAACGAGGCTCCTGGTTTTTAAGGCAAGTTTTGGTAAAGCAGTTTTGGCAGCTACGTAAGTCTGTATGTTTTAAGATTAAATTGTCGGGTGAGCCTGTTTCGCTTTGACTTGCTCCCCTAGGCTCCACATGCCAGATTGGCGGGACTCCTGGAATCTAAGACAAGTTGCGGTAAAACAGTTTTGACAGCTAGGTAAGGCTGTATGCTTTAAGATTAAATAGTCGGGTGAGCGTGTTTGGCTTTGACTTGCGCCCCTAGGATGCAAATGCAGGAATAACAGGGTTCCAGGTATCTAAGACATGTTTTGGTAAGTCGGTTTTGGCGGCCATATGGGGCTATATGTTTTAAGATTTAATAGTTGGGTGAGCCTGTTTGGCTTTGACTTGCGCCCCTAGGATGCAAATGCTGCATTAACAGTGTTCCTGGTATCTGAGACAAGTTTTGGTAAAACAGTTTTAACAGCTAGGTAAGGCTGTATGCTTTAAGATTAAATAGTCGGGTGAGCGTGTTTGGCTTTGACTTGCGCCCCTAGGATGCAAATGCTGGAATAACAGGGTTCCTGGTATCTAAGACATGTTTTGGTAAGTCGGTTTTGGCGGCCAGATGGGGCTATATGTTTTAAGATTTAATAGTTGGGTGAGCCTGTTTGGCTTTGACTTGCGCCCCTAGGATGCAAATGCTGGAATAACAGGGTTCCTGGTATCTAAGACAAGTTTTCGTAAATCAGTTTTGGCGGCCAGATGGGGCTACATGTTTTAAGATTTAATAGTTGGGTGCGCCTGTTTGGCTTTGACTTGCGCCCCTAGGATGCAAATGCTGGATTAACAGGGTTCCTGGTATTTGAGACAAGTTTTGGTAAATCAGTTTTGGCGGCCAGGTGGGCCTATATGATTTAAAATTCAATAGTCGGGTGAGACTATTTGACTTTGACTTGCTCCCCTAGGATGCAAATGCTGGATTAACAGGGTTCCTGGTATCTGAGACAAGGTTTGGTAAAACAGTTTTGACAGCTGGGCAAGACTGTATGTTTTAAGATTAAATAGTCGGGTGAGCGTGTTTGGCTGTGACTTGCGCCCCTAGGATGCAAATGCTGGAATAACAGGGTTCCTGGTATCTGAGACAAGTTTTGGTAAATCAGTTTTGGCGGCCAGATGGGGCTATATGTTTTAGGATTAAATAGTCGGATGAGCCTGTTTGGCTTTGACTTGCTCCCCTAGGCTGCACATGCCAGATTGGCGGGGCTCCTGAAATCTAAGACAAGTTTTGGTAAAACAGTTTTGACAGCTAGGTAAGGCTGTATGCTTTAAGATTAAATTGTCGGGTGAGCGTGTTTGGCTTTGACTTGCGCCCCTAGGATGCAAATGCTGGAATAACAGGGTTCCTGGTATCTAAGACAAGTTTTGGTAAATCAGTTTTGGCAGCTACGTAAGTCTGTATGTTTTAAGATTAAATTGTCGGGTGAGCCTGTTTGGCTTTGACTTGCTCCCCTAGGCTGCACATGCCAGATTGGCGGGGCTCCTGGAATCTAAGACAAGTTTTGGTAAAACAGTTTTGACAGCTAGGTAAGGCTGTATGCTTTAAGATTAAATAGTCGGGTGAGCGTGTTTGGCTTTGACTTGCGCCCCTAGGATGCAAATGCTGGAATAACAGGGTTCCTGGTATCTAAGACAAGTTTTGGTAAATCACTTTTGGCAGCTACGTAAGTCTGTATGTTTTAAGATTAAATTGTCAGGTGAGCCTGTTTGGCTTTGACTTGCTCCCCTAGGCTGCACATGCCAGATTGGCGGGGCTCCTGGAATCTAAGACAAGTTTTGGTAAGACAGTTTTGACAGCTAGGTAAGGCTGTATGCTTTAAGATTAAATAGTCGGGTGAGCGTGTTTGGCTTTGACTTGCGCTCCTTGGATGCAAATGCTGGATAAACAGGGTTCCTGGTATTGGTAAGGCAATTTTGAGTTCCAGGTGAGGCTGAATGTGTTAAGACTTAATAGTCGGGTGAGACTATTTTGCTTTGAGTTGCTCCCCTAGGCTGCAAATGCTAGATTAACGAGGCTCCTGGTTTTTAAGGCAAGTTTTGGTAAAGCAGTTTTGGCAGCTACGTAAGTCTGTATGTTTTAAGATTAAATTGTCGGGTGAGCCTGTTTGTCTTTGACTTGCTCCCCTAGGCTCCACATGCCAGATTGGCGGGACTCCTGGAATCTAAGACAAGTTTTGGTAGAACAGTTTTGACAGCTAGGTAAGGCTGTATGCTTAAAGATTAAATAGTCGGGTGATCGAGTTTGGCTTTGACTTGCGCCCCTAGTGTGCAAATGCTGGAATAACAGGGTTCCTGGTATCTAAGACATGGTTTGGTAAGTCCGTTTTTGGCGGCCAGAACTTTGACTTGCTCCCCTAGGATGCAAATGCTGGATTAACAGGGTTCCTGGTATCTAAGACATGTTTTGGTAAGTCGGTTTTGGCAGCTACGTAAGTCTGTATGTTTTAAGATTAAATTGTCGGGTGAGCCTGTTTGGCTTTGACTTGCTCCCCTAGGCTGCACATGCCAGATTGGCGGGGCTCCTGGAATCTAATAAAAGTTTTGGTAAAACAGTTTTGACAGCTAGGTAAGTCTGTATGTTTTAAGATTAAACTGTAGGGGGAGCCTGTTTGGCTTTGACTTGCTCCCGTAGGCTGCACATGCCAGATTGGCGGGGCTCCTGGAATCTAAGACAAGTTTTGGTAAAACAGTTTTGACAGCTACGTAAGTCTGTATGTTTTAAGATTAAACTGTAGGGGGAGCCTGTTTGGCTTTGACTTGCTCCCGTGTCTGCACATGCCAGATTGGCGGGGCTCCTGGAATCTAAGACAAGTTTTGGTAAAACAGTTTTGACAGCTAGATAAGGCTGTAAGCTTTAAGATTAAAAAGTCGGGAGAGCGTGTTTGGCTTTGACTTGCGCCCCTAGGATGCAAATGCTGGAATAACAGGGTTCCTGGTATCTAAGACAAGTTTTGGTAAATCAGTTTTGGCAGCTACGTAAGTCTGTATGTTTTAAGATTAAATTGTCGGGTGAGCCTGTTTGGCTTTGACTTGCTCCCCTAGGCTGCACATGCCAGATTGGCGGGGCTCCTGGAATCTAAGACAAGTTTTGGAAAAACAGTTTTGACAGCTAGATAAGGCTGTATGCTTAAAGATTAAATAGTCGGTTGAGCCTGTTTGGCTTTGAGTTGCGCTCCTAGGATGCAAATGCTGGATAAACAGGGTTCCTGGTATTGATAAGGCAATTTTGAGTTCCAGGTGAGACTGAATGTATTCAGACTTAATAGTCGTTTGAGACTATTTGGCTTTGACTTTCTCCCCTAGGCGGCACATGCCAGATTGGCGGGGCACCTGGAATCTAATAAAAGTTTTGGTAAAACAGTTTTGACAGCTACGTAAGTCTGTATGTTTTAAGATTAAACTGTAGGGGGAGCCTGTTTGGCTTTGACTTGCTCCCGTAGGCTGCACATGCCAGATTGGCGGGGCTCCTGGAATCTAAGACAAGTTTTGGTAAAACAGTTTTGACAGCTAGATAAGGCTGTATGCTTTAAGATTAAATAGTCGGGTGAGCGTGTTTGGCTTTGACTTGCGCCCCTAGGATGCAAATGCTGGAATAACAGGGTTCCTGGTATCTAAGACAAGTTTTGGTAAATCAGTTTTGGCAGCTACGTAAGTCTGTATGTTTTAAGATTAAATTGTCGGGTGAGCCTGTTTGGCTTTGACTTGCTCCCCTAGGCTGCACATGCCAGATTGGCGGGGCTCCTGGAATCTAAGACAAGTTTTGGTAAAACAGTTTTGACAGCTAGGTAAGGCTGTATGTTTTAAGATTAAAGAGTCGGGTGAGCCTGCTTGGCTTTGACTTGCTCCCCTAGGATGCAAATGCTGGATTAACAGGGCTCCTGGTATCTGAGACAAGTTTTGGTAAGGCAATTTTGAGTTCCAGGTGAGACTGAATGTATTCAGACTTAATAGTCGTTTGAGACTATTTGGCTTTGACTTTCTCCCCTAGGCGGCACATGCCAGATTGGCGGGGCTCCTGGAATCTAATAAAAGTTTTGGTAAAACAGTTTTGACAGCTACGTAAGTCTGTATGTTTTAAGATTAAACTGTAGGGGGAGCCTGTTTGGCTTTGACTTGCTCCCCTAGGCTCTACATGCCAGATTGGCTTGGCTCCTGGAATCTTAGACAAGGTTTGGTAAAACAGTTTTGACCGCTGGGCAAGACTGTATGTTTTAAGATTAAATAGTCGGTTGAGCCTGTTTGGCTTTGAGTTGCGCTCCTAGGATGCAAATGCTGGATAAACAGGGTTCCTGGTATTGGTAAGGCAATTTTGAGTTCCAGGTGAGGCTGAATGTGTTAAGACTTAATAGTCGGGTGAGACTATTTTGCTTTGAGTTGCTCCCCTAGGCTGCAAATGCTAGATTAACGAGGCTCCTGGTTTTTAAGGCAAGTTTTGGTACAGCAGTTTTGGCAGCTACGTAAGTCTGTATGTTTTAAGATTAAACTGTAGGGGGAGCCTGTTTGGCTTTGACTTGCTCCCCTAGGCTCTACATGCCAGATTGGCTTGGCTCCTGGAATCTTAGACAAGGTTTGGTAAAACAGTTTTGACCGCTGGGCAAGACTGTATGTTTTAAGATTAAATAGTCGGTTGAGCCTGTTTGGCTTTGAGTTGCGCTCCTAGGATGCAAATGCTGGATAAACAGGGTTCCTGGTATTGGTAAGGCAATTTTGAGTTCCAGGTGAGGCTGAATGTGTTAAGACTTAATAGTCGGGTGGGACTATTTTGCTTTGAGTTGCTCCCCTAGGCTGCAAATGCTAGATTAACGAGGCTCCTGGTTTTTAAGGCAAGTTTTGGTACAGCAGTTTTGGCAGCTACGTAAGTCTGTATGTTTTAAGATTAAATTGTCGGGTGAGCCTGTTTGGCTTTGACTTGCTCCCGTAGGCTGCACATGCCAGATTGGCGGGGCTCCTGGAATCTAAGACAAGTTTTGGTAAAACAGTTTTGACAGCTAGGTAAGGCTGTATGCTTTAAGATTAAATAGTCGGGTGAGCGTGTTTGGCTTTGACTTGCGCCCCTAGGATGCAAATGCTGGAATAACAGGGTTCCTGGTATCTAAGACAAGTTTTAGTAAATCAGTTTTGGCAGCTACGTAAGTCTGTATGTTTTAAGATTAAATTGTCGGGTGAGCCTGTTTGGCTTTGACTTGCTCCCCTAGGCTGCACGTGCCAGATTGGCGGGGCTCCTGGAATCTAAGACAAGTTTTGGTAAAACAGTTTTGACAGCTAGGTAAGGCTGTATGTTTTAAGATTAAAGAGTCGGGTGAGCCTGTTTGGCTTTGACTTGGTCCCCTAGGATGCAAATGCTGGATTAACAGGGCTCCTGGTATCTGAGACAAGTTTTGGTAAGGCAATTTTGAGTTCCAGGTGAGACTGAATGTATTCAGACTTAATAGTCGTTTGAGACTATTTGGCTTTGACTTTCTCCCCTAGGCGGCACATGCCAGATTGGCGGGGCTCCTGGAATCTAATAAAAGTTTTGGTAAAACAGTTTTGACAGCTACGTAAGTCTGTATGTTTTAAGATTAAACTGTAGGGGGAGCCTGTTTGGCTTTGACTTGCTCCCCTAGGCTCTACATGCCAGATTGGCTTGGCTCCTGGAATCTTAGACAAGGTTTGGTAAAACAGTTTTGACCGCTGGGCAAGACTGTATGTTTTAAGATTAAATAGTCGGTTGAGCCTGTTTGGCTTTGAGTTGCGCTCCTAGGATGCAAATGCTGGATCAACAGGGTTCCTGGTATTGGTAAGGCAATTTTGAGTTCCAGGTGAGGCTGAATGTGTTAAGACTTAATAGTCGGGTGAGACTATTTTGCTTTGAGTTGCTCCCCTAGGCTGCAAATGCTAGATTAACGAGGCTCCTGGCTTTTAAGGCAAGTTTTGGTAAAGCAGTTTTGGCAGCTACGTAAGTCTGTATGTTTTAAGATTAAATTGTCGGGTGAGCCTGTTTGTCTTTGACTTGCTCCCCTAGGCTCCACATGCCAGATTGGCGGGACTCCTGGAATCTAAGACAAGTTTTGGTAGAACAGTTTTGACAGCTAGGTAAGGCTGTATGCTTAAAGATTAAATAGTCGGGTGAGCGTGTTTGGCTTTGACTTGCGCCCCTAGGATGCAAATGCTGGAATAACAGGGTTCCTGGTATCTAAGACATGGTTTGGTAAGTCTGTTTTTGGCGGCCAGAACTTTGACTTGCTCCCCTAGGATGCAAATGCTGGATTAACAGGGTTCCTGGTATCTGAGACAAGTTTTGGTAAGGCAATTTTGAGTTCCAGGTGAGCCTGAATGTATTCAGACTTAATAGTCGTTTGAGACTATTTGGCTTTGACTTTCTCCCCTAGGCGGCACATGCCAGATTGGCGGGGCTCCTGGAATCTAATAAAAGTTTTGGTAAAACAGTTTTGACAGCTACGTAAGTCTGTATGTTTTAAGATTAAACTGTAGGGGGAGCCTGTTTGGCTTTGACTTGCTCCCCTAGGCTCTACATGCCAGATTGGCTTGGCTCCTGGAATCTTAGACAAGGTTTGGTAAAACAGTTTTGACCGCTGGGCAAGACTGTATGTTTTAAGATTAAATAGTCGGTTGAGCCTGTTTGGCTTTGAGTTGCTCCCCTAGGATGCAAATGCTGGATTAACAGGGTTCCTGGTATCTGAGACAAGTTTTGGTAAGGCAATTTTGAGTTCCAGGTGTGGCTGAATGAGTTAAAATTTAATAGTCGGGTGAGGCTATTTGGCTTTGTTTTGCTCCCCTAGGATGCAAATGCTGGAATAACAGGGTTCCTGGTATCTGAGACAAGTTTTGGTAGAACAGTTTTGACAGCTAGGTAAGGCTGTATGCTTAAAGATTAAATTGTCGGGTGAGCGTGTTCGGCTTTGACTTGCGCCCCTAGGATGCAAATGCTGGAATAACAGGGTTCCTGGTATCTAAGACATGTTGTGGTAAGTCCGTTTTTGGCGGCCAGATGGGGCTATATGTTTTAAGATTTAATAGTTTGGTGAGTCTGTTTGGCTTTGACTTGCGCCCCTAGGATGCAAATGCGGATAACAGGGTTCCTGGTATCTGAGACAAGTTTTGGTAAGGCAATTTTAAGTTCCAGGTGTGGCTGAATGAGTTAAAATTTAATAGTCGGGTGAGGCTATTTGGCTTTGTTTTGCTCCCCTAGGCTGTAAATGCTAGATTAACAGGGTTCCTGGTATCTGGGACAAGTTTTGGTAAATCAGTTTTGGCGACCAGATGGGGCTATATGTTTTAGGATTAAATAGTCGGATGATCCTGTTTAGCTTTGACTTGCTCCCCTAGGCTGCACATGCCAGATTGGCGGGGCTCCTGGAATCTAAGACAAGTTTTGGTAAAACAGTTTTGACAGCTAGGTAAGGCTGTATGCTTTAAGATTAAATAGTCGGGTGAGCGTGTTTGGCTTTGACTTGCGCCCCTAGGATGCAAATGCTGGAATAACAGGGTTCCTGGTATCTAAGACAAGTTTTGGTAAATCAGTTTTGGCAGCTACGTAAGTCTGTATGTTTTAAGATTAAATTGTCGGGTGAGCCTGTTTGGCTTTGACTTGCTCCCCTAGGCTGCACATGCCAGATTGGCGGGGCTCCTGGAATCTAAGACAAGTTTTGGTAAAACAGTTTTGACAGCTAGGTAAGGCTGTATGTTTTAAGATTAAATAGTCGGGTGAGCGTGTTTGGCTTTGACTTGCTCCCCTAGGATGCAAATGCTGGATTAACAGGGTTCCTGGTATCTGAGACAAGTTTTGGTAAGGCAATTTCGAGTTCCAGGTGAGACTGAATGTATTCAGACTTAATAGTCGTTTGACACTATTTGGCTTTGACTTTCTCCCCAAGGCGGCACATGCCAGGTTGGCGGGGCTCCTGGAATCTAATAAAAGTTTTGGTAAAACAGTTTTGACAGCTACGTAAGTCTGTATGCTTTAAGATTAAACTGTAGGGGGAGCCTGTTTGGCTTTGACTTGCTCCTGTAGGCTCCACATGCCAGATTGGCTTGGCTCCTGGAATCTTAGACAAGGTTTGGTAAAACAGTTTTGACCGCTGGGCAAGACTGTATGTTTTAAGATTAAATAGTCGGTTGAGCCTGTTTGGCTTTGACTTGCGCCCCTAGGATGCAAATGCTGGATAAACAGGGTTCCTGGTATTGGTAAGGCAATTTTGAGTTCCAGGTGAGGCTGAATGTGTTAAGACTTAATAGTCGGGTGAGACTATTTTGCTATGAGTTGCTCCCCTAGGCTGCAAATGCTAGATTAACGAGGCTCCTGGTTTTTAAGGCAAGTTTTGGTAAAGCAGTTTTGGCAGCTACGGAAGTCTGTATGTTTTAAGATTAAATTGTCGGGTGAGCCTGTTTGTCTTTGACTTGCTCCCCTAGGCTCCACATGCCAGATTGGCGGGACTCCTGGAATCTAAGACAAGTTTTGGTAAAACAGTTTTGACAGCTAGGTAAGGCTGTATGCTTTAAGATTAAATAGTCGGGTGAGCGTGTTTGGCTTTGACTTGCGCCCCTAGGATGCAAATGCTGGAATAACAGGGTTCCTGGTATCTGAGACAAGTTTTGGTAAATCAGTTTTGGCGGCCAGATGGGGCTATATGTTTTAAGATTTAATAGTTGGGTAAGCCTGTTTGGCTTTGACTTGCGCCCCTAGGATGCAAATGCTGCATTAACAGTGTTCCTGGTATCTGAGACAAGTTTTGGTAAAACAGTTTTGACAGCTAGGTAAGGCTGTATGCTTTAAGATTAAATCGTCGGGTGAGCGTGTTTGGCTTTGACTTGCGCCCCTAGGATGCAAATGCTGGAATAACAGGGTTCCTGGTATCTAAGACATGTTTTGGTAAGTCCGTTTTTGGCGGCCAGATGGGGCTATATGTTTTAAGATTTAATAGTTTGGTGAGCCTGTTTGGCTTTGACTTGCGCTCCTAGGATGCAAATGCTGGATTAACAGGGTTCCTGGTATCTGAGACAAGTTTTGGTAAGGCAATTTTGAGTTCCAGGTGTGGCTGAATGAGTTAAAATTTAATAGTCGGGTGAGGCTATTTGGCTTTGTTTTGCTCCCCTAGGCTGCAAATGCTAGATTAACAGGGTTCCTGGTATCTGAGAAGAATTTAGGTAAATCAGTTTTGGCGGCCAGATGGGGCTATATGTTTTAGGATTAAATAGTCGGATGATCCTGTTTGGCTTTGACTTGCTCCTCTTGGCTGCACATGCCAGATTGGCGGGGCTTCTGGAATCTAAGACAAGTTTTGGTAAAACAGTTTTGACAGATATGTAAGGCTGTATGTTTTAAGATTAAATAGTCGGGTGAGCGTCTTTGGCTTTGACTTGCGCCCCTAGGATGCAAATGCTGGAATAACAGGGTTCCTGGTATCTAAGACAAGTTTTCGTAAATCAGTTTTGGCGGCCAGATGGGGCTACGTGTTTTAAGATTTAATAGTGGGGTTAGCCTGTTTGGCTTTGACTTGCGCCCCTAGGATGCAAATGTAAATTTTTGGTAAATCAGTTTTGGCAGCTACGTAAGTCTGTATGTTTTAAGATTAAATTGTCGGGTGAGCCTGTTTGGCTTTGACTTGCTCCCCTAGGCTGCACATGCCAGATTGGCGGGGCTCCTGGAATCTAAGACAAGTTTTGGTAAAACAGTTTTGACAGCTAGGTAAGGCTGTATGTTTTAAGATTAAATAGTCGGGTGAGCGTGTTTGGCTTTGACTTGCTCCCCTAGGATGCAAATGCTGGATTAACAAGGTTCCTGGTATCTGAGACAAGTTTTGGTAAGGCAATTTTGACAGCTAGGTAAGGCTGTATGCTTTAAGATTAAATAGTCGGGTGAGCGTGTTTGGCTTTGACTTGCGCCCCTAGGATGCAAATGCTGGAATAACAGGGTTCCTGGTATCTAATACATGTTTTGGTAAGTCCGTTTTTGGCGGCCAGATGGGGCTGTATGTTTTAGGATTTAATAGTCGGGTGAGCCTGTTTGGCTTTGACTTGCGCTCCTAGGATGCAAATGCTGGATTAACAGGGTTCCTGGTATCTGAGACAAGTTTTGGTAAGGCAATTTTGAGTTCCAGGTGTGGCTGAATGAGTTAAAATTTAATAGTCGGGTGAGGCTATTTGGCTTTGTTTTGCTCCCCTAGGCTGCAAATGCTAGATTAACAGGGTTCCTGGTATCTCAGACAAGTTTATGTAAATCAGTTTTGGCGGCCAGATGGGGCTATATGTTTCAGGATTAAATAGTCGGATGATCCTGTTTGGCTTTGACTTGCTCCCCTTGGCTGCACATGCCAGATTGGCGGGGGCTTCTCGAATCTAAGACAAGTTTTGGTAAAACAGTTTTGACAGCTATGTAAGGCTGTATGTTTTAAGATTAAATAGTCGGGTGAGCGTGTTTGGCTTTGACTTGCTCCCCTAGGCTCCACATGCCAGATTGGCGTGGCTCCTGGAATCTTAGACAAGGTTTGGTAAAACAGTTTTGACAGCTGGGCAAGACTTTATGTTTTAAGATTAAATAGTCGGTTGAGCCTGTTTGGCTTTGAGTTGCGCCCCTAGGATGCAAATGCTGGAATAACAGGGTTCCTGGTATCTAAGACAAGTTTTGGTAAATCAGTTTTGGCAGCTACGTAAGTCTGTATGTTTTAAGATTAAATTGTCGGGTGAGCCTGTTTGGCTTTGACTTGCTCCCCTAGGCTGCACATGCCAGATTGGCGGGGCTCCTGGAATCTTAGACAAGTTTTGGTAAAACAGTTTTGACAGCTAGGTAAGGCTGTATGTTTTAAGATTAAATAGTCGGGTGAGCGTGTTTGGCTTTGACTTGCGCCCCTAGGATGCAAATGCTGGAATAACAGGGTTCCTGGTATCTAAGACAAGTTTTGGTAAATCAGTTTTGGCAGCTACGTAAGTCTGTATGTTTTAAGATTAAATTGTCGGGTGAGCCTGTTTGGCTTTGACTTGCTCCCCTAGGCTGCACATGCCAGATTGGCGGGGCTCCTGGAATCTAAGACAAGTTTTGGTAAAACAGTTTTGACAGCTAGGTAAGGCTGTATGTTTTAAGATTAAATAGTCGGGTGAGCGTGTTTGGCTTTGACTTGCTCCCCTAGGATGCAAATGCTGGATTAACAAGGTTCCTGGTATCTGAGACAAGTTTTGGTAAGGCAATTTCGAGTTCCAGGTGAGACTGAATGTATTCAGACTTAATAGTCGTTTGACACTATTTGGCTTTGACTTTCTCCCCTAGGCGGCACATGCCAGATTGGCGGGGCTCCTGGAATCTAATAAAAGTTTTGGTAAAACAGTTTTGACAGCTACGTAAGTCTGTATGTTTTAAGATTAAACTGTCGGGTGAGCCTGTTTGTCTTTGACTTGCTCCCCTAGGCTCCACATGCCAGATTGGCGGGACTCCTGGAATCTAAGACAAGTTTTGGTAAAACAGTTTTGACCGCTGGGCAAGACTGTATGTTTTAAGATTAAATAGTCGGTTGAGCCTGTTTGGCTTTGACTTGCGCCCCTAGGATGCAAATGCTGGATAAACAGGGTTCCTGGTATTGGTAAGGCAATTTTGAGTTCCAGGTGAGGCTGAATGTGTTCAGACTTAATAGTCGGGTGAGACTATTTTGCTGTGAGTTGCTCCCCTAGGCTGCAAATGCTAGATTAACGAGGCTCCTGGTTTTTAAGGCAAGTTTTGGTAAAGCAGTTTTGGCAGCTACGGAAGTCTGTATGTTTTAAGATTAAATTGTCGGGTGAGCCTGTTTGTCTTTGACTTGCTCCCCTAGGCTCCACATGCCAGATTGGCGGGACTCCTGGAATCTAAGACAAGTTTTGGTAAAACAGTTTTGACAGCTAGGTAAGGCTGTATGCTTTAAGATTAAATAGTCGGGTGAGCGTGTTTGGCTTTGACTTGCGCCCCTAGGATGCAAATGCTGGAATAACAGGGTTCCTGGTATCTGTGACAAGTTTTGGTAAATCAGTTTTGGCGGCCAGATGGGGCTATATGTTTTAAGATTTAATAGTTGGGTGAGCCTGTTTGGCTTTGACTTGCGCCCCTAGGATGCAAATGCTGCATTAACAGTGTTCCTGGTATCTGAGACAAGTTTTGGTAAAACAGTTTTGACAGCTAGGTAAGGCTGTATGCTTTAAGATTAAATAGTCGGGTGAGCGTGTTTGGCTTTGACTTGCGCCCCTAGGATGCAAATGCTGGAATAACAGGGTTCCTGGTATCTAAGACATGTTTTGGTAAGTCCGTTTTTGGCGGCCAGATGGGGCTATATGTTTTAAGATTTAATAGTTTGGTGAGCCTGTTTGGCTTTGACTTGCGCTCCTAGGATGCAAATGCTGGATTAACAGGGTTCCTGGTATCTGAGACAAGTTTTGGTAAGGCAATTTTGAGTTCCAGGTGTGGCTGAATGAGTTAAAATTTAATAGTCGGGTGAGGCTGTTTGACTTTGTTTTGCTCCCCTAGGCTGCAAATGCTAGATTAACAGGGTTCCTGGTATCTGAGACAAGTTTATGTAAATCAGTTTTGGCGGCCAGATGGGGCTATATGTTTTAGGATTAAATAGTCGGATGATCCTGTTTGGCTTTGACTTGCTCCCCTTGGCTGCACATGCCAGATTGGCGGGGCTTCTGGAATCTAAGACAAGTTTTGGTAAAACAGTTTTGACAGCTATGTAAGGCTGTATGTTTTAAGATTAAATAGTCGGGTGAGCATGTTTGGCTTTGACTTGCTCCCCTAGGCTCCACATGCCAGATTGGCTTGGCTCCTGGAATCTTAGACAAGGTTTGGTAAAACAGTTTTGACAGCTGGGCAAGACTTTATGTTTTAAGATTAAATAGTCGGTTGAGCCTGTTTGGCTTTGAGTTGCGCCCCTAGGATGCAAATGCTGGAATAACAGGGTTCCTGGTATCTAAGACAAGTTTTGGTAAATCAGTTTTGGCAGCTACGTAAGTCTGTATGTTTTAAGATTAAATTGTCGGGTGAGCCTGTTTGGCTTTGACTTGCTCCCCTAGGCTGCACATGCCAGATTGGCGGGGCTCCTGGAATCTAAGACAAGTTTTGGTAAAACAGTTTTGACAGCTAGGTAAGGCTGTATGTTTTAAGATTAAATAGTCGGGTGAGCGTGTTTGGCTTTGACTTGCGCCCCTAGGATGCAAATGCTGGAATAACAGGGATCCTGGTATCTAAGACAAGTTTTGGTAAATCAGTTTTGGCAGCTACGTAAGTCTGTATGTTTTAAGATTAAATTGTCGGGTGAGCCTGTTTGGCTTTGACTTGCTCCCCTAGGCTTCACATGCCAGATTGTCGGGGCTCCTGGAATCTAATACAAGTTTTGGTAAAACAGTTTTGACAGCTAGGTAAGGCTGTATGTTTTAAGATTAAATAGTCGGGTGAGCGTGTTTGGCTTTGACTTGCTCCCCTAGGATGCAAATGCTGGATTAACAAGGTTCCTGGTATCTGAAACAAGTTTTGGTAAGGCAATTTCGAGTTCCAGGTGAGACTGTATGTATTCAGACTTAATGGTCGTTTGACACTATTTGGCTTTGACTTTCTCCCCTAGGCGGCACATGCCAGATTGGCGGGGCTCCTGGAATCTAATAAAAGTTTTGGTAAAACAGTTTTGACAGCTACGTAAGTCTGTATGTTTTAAGATTAAACTGTAGGGGGAGCCTGTTTGGCTTTGACTTGCTCCCGTAGGCTCCACATGCCAGATTGGCTTGGCTCCTGGAATCTTAGACAAGGTTTGGTAAAACAGTTTTGACCGCTGGGCAAGACTGTATGTTTTAAGATTAAATAGTCGGTTGAGCCTGTTTGGCTTTGACTTGCGCCCCTAGGATGCAAATGCTGGATAAACAGGGTTCCTGGTATTGGTAAGGCAATTTTGAGTTCCAGGTGAGGCTGAATGTGTTCAGACTTAATAGTCGGGTGAGACTATTTTGCTGTGAGTTGCTCCCCTAGGCTGCAAATGCTAGATTAACGAGGCTCCTGGTTTTTAAGGCAAGTGTTGGTAAAGCACTTTTGGCAGCTACGGAAGTCTGTATGTTTTAAGATTAAATTGTCGGGTGAGCCTGTTTGTCTTTGACTTGCTCCCCTAGGCTCCACATGCCAGATTGGCGGGACTCCTGGAATCTAAGACAAGTTTTGGTAAAACAGTTTTGACAGCTAGGTAAGGCTGTATGCTTTAAGATTAAATAGTCGGGTGAGCCTGTTTGGCTTTGACTTGCGCTCCTAGGATGCAAATGCTGGATTAACAGGGTTCCTGGTATCTGAGACAAGTTTTGGTAAGGCAATTTTGAGTTCCAGGTGTGGCTGAATGAGTTAAAATTTAATAGTCGGGTTAGGCTATTTGGCTTTGTTTTGCTCCCCTAGGCTGCAAATGCTAGATTAACAGGGTTCCTGGTATCTGAGAAGAGTTTAGGTAAATCAGTTTTGGCGGCCAGATGGGGCTATATGTTTTAGGATTAAATAGTCGGATGATCCTGTTTGGCTTTCACTTGCTCCTCTTGGCTGCACATGCCAGATTGGCGGGGCTTCTGGAATGTAAGACAAGTTTTGGTAAAACAGTTTTGACAGCTATGTAAGGCTGTATGTTTTAAGATTAAATAGTCGGGTGAGCGTGTTTGGCTTTGACTTGCGCCCCTAGGATGCAAATGCTGGAATAACAGGGTTCCTGGTATCTAAGACAAGTTTTCGTAAATCAGTTTTGGCGGCCAGATGGGGCTACGTGTTTTAAGATTTAATAGTGGGGTTAGCCTGTTTGGCTTTGACTTGCGCCCCTAGGATGCAAATGCTGCATTAACAGTGTTCCTGGTATCTGAGACAAGTTTTGGTAAAACAGTTTTGACAGCTAGGTAAGGCTGTATGCTTTAAGATTAAATAGTCGGGTGAGCGTGTTTGGCTTTGACTTGCGCCCCTAGGATGCAAATGCTGGAATAACAGGGTTCCTGGTATCTAAGACATGTTTTGGTAAGTCCGTTTTTGGCGGCCAGATGGGGCTATATGTTTTAAGATTTAATAGTTTGGTGAGCCTGTTTGGCTTTGACTTGCGCTCCTAGGATGCAAATGCTGGATTAACAGGGTTCCTGGTATCTGAGACAAGTTTTGGTAAGGCAATTTTGAGTTCCTGGTGTGGCTGAATGAGTTAAAATTTAATAGTCGGGTGAGGCTATTTGGCTTTGTTTTGCTCCCCTAGGCTGCAAATGCTAGATTAACAGGGTTCCTGGTATCTGAGACAAGTTTAGGTAAATCAGTTTTGGCGGCCAGATGGGGCTATATGTTTTAGGATTAAATAGTCGGATGATCCTGTTTGGCTTTGACTTGCTCCCCTTGGCTGCACATGCCAGATTGGCGGGGCTTCTGGAATCTAAGACAAGTTTTGGTAAAACAGTTTTGACAGCTATGTAAGGCTGTATGTTTTAAGATTAAATAGTCGGGTGAGCGTGTTTGGCTTTGACTTGCGCCCCTAGGATGCAAATGCTGGAATAACAGGGTTCCTGGTATCTAAGACAAGGTTTGGTAAAACAGTTTTGACAGCTGGGCAAGACTTTATGTTTTAAGATTAAATAGTCGGTTGAGCCTGTTTGGCTTTGAGTTGCGCCCCTAGGATGCAAATGCTGGAATAACAGGGTTCCTGGTATCTAAGACAAGTTTTGGGAAATCAGTTTTGGCAGCTACGTAAGTCTGTATGTTTTAAGATTAAATTGTCGTTTGAGACTATTTGGCTTTGACTTTCTCCCCTAGGCGGCACATGCCAGATTGGCGGGGCTCCTGGAATCTAATAAAAGTTTTGGTAAAACAGTTTTGACAGCTACGTAAGTCTGTATGTTTTAAGATTAAACTGTAGGGGGAGCCTGTTTGGCTTTGACTTGCCCCCTAGGCTCCACATGCCAGATTGGCTTGGCTCCTGGAATCTTAGACAAGGTTTGGTAAAACAGTTTTGACCGCTGGGCAAGACTATATGTTTTAAGATTAAATAGTCGGTTGAGCCTGTTTGGCTTTGAGTTGCGCCCCTAGGATGCAAATGCTGGATAAACAGGGTTCCTGGTATTGGTAAGGCAATTTTGAGTTCCAGGTGAGGCTGAATGTGTTAAGACTTAATAGTCGGGTGAGACTATTTTGCTTTGAGTTGCTCCCCTAGGCTGCAAATGGTAGATTAACGAGGCTCCTGGTTTTTAAGGCAAGTTTTGGTAAAGCAGTTTTGGCAGCTACGTAAGTCTGTATGTTTTAAGATTAAATTGTCGGGTGAGCCTGTTTGTCTTTGACTTGCTCCCCTAGGCTCCACATGCCAGATTGGCGGGACTCCTGGAATCTAAGACAAGTTTTGGTAGAACAGTTTTGACAGCTAGGTAAGGCTGTATGCTTTAAGATTAAATAGTCGGGTGAGCGTGTTTGGCTTTGACTTCCGCCCCTAGGATGCAAATGCTGGAATAACAGGGTTCCTGGTATCTAAGACATGTTTTGGTAAGTCCGTTTTTGGCGGCCAGATGGGGCTATATGTTTTAAGATTTAATAGTTTGGTGAGCCTGTTTGGCTTTGACTTGCGCCCCTAGGATGCAAATGCTGGATTAACAGGGTTCCTGGTATCTGAGACAAGTTTTGGTAAGGCAATTTTGAGTTCCAGGTGTGGCTGAAAGTGTTAAAATTTTATAGTCGGGTGAGGCTATTTGGCTTTGTTTTGCTCCCCTAGGCTGCAAATGCTAGATTAACAGGGTTCCTGGTATCTGAGACAAGTTTTGGTAAATCAGTTTTGGCGGCCAGATGGGGCTATATGTTTTAAGATTTCATAGTTGGGTGAGCCTGTTTGGCTTTGACTTGCGCCCCTAGGATGCAAATGCTGCATTAACAGTGTTCCTGGTATCTGAGACAAGTTTTGGTAAAACAGTTTTGACAGCTAGGTAAGGCTGTATGCTGTAAGATTAAATAGTCGGGTGAGCGTGTTTGGCTTTGACTTGCGCCCCTAGGATGCAAATGCTGGAATAACAGGGTTCCTGGTATCTAAGACATGTTTTGGTAAGTCCGTTTTTGGCGGCCAGATGGGGCTATATGTTTTAAGATTTAATAGTTTGGTGAGCCTGTTTGGCTTTGACTTGCGCTCCTAGGATGCAAATGCTGGATTAACAGGGTTCCTGGTATCTGAGACAAGTTTTGGTAAGGCAATTTTGAGTTCCTGGTGTGGCTGAATGAGTTAAAATTTAATAGTCGGGTGAGGCTATTTGGCTTTGTTTTGCTCCCCTAGGCTGCAAATGCTAGATTAACAGGGTTCCTGGTATCTGAGACAAGTTTAGGTAAATCAGTTTTGGCGGCCAGATGGGGCTATATGTTTTAGGATTAAATAGTCGGATGATCCTGTTTGGCTTTGACTTGCTCCCCTTGGCTGCACATGCCAGATTGGCGGGGCTTCTGGAATCTAAGACAAGTTTTGGTAAAACAGTTTTGACAGCTATGTAAGGCTGTATGTTTTAAGATTAAATAGTCGGGTGAGCGTGTTTGGCTTTGACTTGCGCCCCTAGGATGCAAATGCTGGAATAACAGGGTTCCTGGTATCTAAGACAAGTTTTCGTAAATCAGTTTTGGCGGCCAGATGGGGCTACGTGCTTTAAGATTTAATAGTGGGGTTAGCCTGTTTGGCTTTGACTTGCGCCCCTAGGATGCCAATGCTGGATTAACAGGGTTCCTGGTATCTGAAACAAGTTTTGGTAAGGCAATTTTGAGTTCCAGGTGATGCTGAATGTTTTCAGATTTAAAAGTCGTGTGAGACTATTTGGCTTTGACTTTGTCCCCTAGGCGGCAGATGCCAGATTGGCGGGGCTCCTGGAATCTAAAAAAGCTTTGGTAAAACATTTTTGACAGCTACGTAAGTCTGTATGTTTTAAGGTTAAATAGTCGGGTGAGTCTGTTTGACTTTGACTTGCTCCCCTAGGATGCAAATGCTGGATTAACAAGGTTCCTGGTATTTGAGACAAGTTTTGGTAAATTAGTTTTGGCGGCCAGGTGGGGCTATATGATTGAAAATTTAATAGTCGGGTGAGACTATTTGGCTTTGTCGTGCTCCCCTAGGCTGCAAATGATAGATTAACAGGGTACCTGGTAACTGAGATAGGTTTTGGTAAATCAGTTTTGGCGGCCAGGTGGGGCTATATGTTTTAGGATTAAATAGTCGGAATAGCTTGCTTGGCTTTGACTTGCTCCCCTAGGCTGCACATGCCAGATTGGCGGGGCTGCTGGAATCTAAAAAAAGTTTTGGTAAAACAGTCTTGACAGCTAGGTAAGGCTGTATGCTTTAAGCATAAATAGTCGGGTGAGCGTGTTTGGCTTTGACTTGCGCCCCTAGGATGCAAATGCTGGAATAGCAGGGTTCCTGCTATCTGAGACAAGTTTTGGTAAATCAGTTTTGGCGGCCAGGTGGGGCTATATGATTTAAAATTTCATAGTCGGGTGAGACTATTTGGCATTGTATTGCTCCCCTAGGCTGCAAATGCTAGATTAACAGGGTTCCTGGTAACTTTGATAGGTGTTGGTAAACCAGTTTTGGCGGCCAGATGGGGCTTTATGTTTAAGAATTAAATAGTCGGATGAGCCTGTTTGGCTTTGACTTGCTCCCCTAGGCTGCACATGCCAGATTGGCTAGCAGTTTTGACAGCTAGGTAAGGCTGTATGCTTTAAGATTAAATAGTCGGGTGAGCGTGTTTGGCTTTGACTTGCGCCCCTAGGATGCAAATGCTGGAATAACAGGGTTCCTGGTATCTAAAACAAGTTTTGGTAAATCAGTTTTGGCGTCTATGGGGCTATATGTTTTAGGATTAAATAGTCGGATGAGCCTGTTTGGCTTTGACCTGCTCCCCTAGGCTGCACATGCCAGATTGGCGGGGCTCCTGGAATCTAAGACAAGTTTTGGTAAAACAGTTTTGACAGCTAGGTAAGGCTGTATGTTTTAAGATTAAATAGTCGGGTGAGCGTGTTTGGCTTTGACTTGCGCCCCTAGGATGCAAATGCTGGAATAACAGGGTTCCTGGTATTTAAGACAAGTTTTCGTAAATCAGTTTTGGCGGCCAGATGGGGCTATATGTTTTAAGATTTAATAGTCGGGTGAGCGTGTTTGGCTTTGACTTGCGCCCCTAGGATGCAAATGCTGGATTAACAGGGTTCCTGGTATCTGAAACAAGTTTTGGTAAGGCAATTTTGAGTTCCAGGTGATGCTGAATGTTTTCAGATTTAATAGTCGTGTGAGACTATTTGGCTTTGACTTTCTCCCCTAGGCGGTACATGCCAGATTGGCGGGGCTCCTGGAATCTAAAAAAAGCTTTAGTAAAACAGTTTTGACAGCTACGTAAGTCTGTATGTTTTAAGGTTAAATAGTCGGGTGAGTCTGTTTGACTTTGACTTGCTCCGCTAGGATGCAAATGCTGGATTAACAGGGTTCCTGGTATCTGAGACAAGTTTTGGTAAATCAGTTTTGGCGGCCAGGTGGGGCTATATGATTTATAATTAAATAGTCGGGTGAGCGTGTTTGGCTTTGACTTGCGCCCCTAGGATGCAAATGCTGGAATAACAGGGTTCCTGGTATCTAAGACAAGTTTTCGTAAATCAGTTTTGGCGTCTATGGGGCTATATGTTTTAGGATTAAATAGTCGGATGAGCCTGTTTGGCTTTGACTTGCTCCCCTTGGCTGCACATGCCAGATTGGCGGGGCTCCTGGAATCTAAGACAAGTTTTGGTAAAACAGTTTTGACAGCTAGGTAAGGCTGAATGCTTTAAGATTAAATAGTCGGGTGAGCGTGTTTGTCTTTGACTTGCGCCCCTAGGATGCAAATGCTGGAATAACAGGGTTCCTGGTATCTAAGACAAGTTTTGGTAAGGCAATTTTGAGTTCCAGGTGAGGCTGAATGTATTCAGACTTAATAGTCGTGTGAGACTATTTGGCTTTGACTTTCTCCCCTAGGCGGTACATGCCAGATTGGCGGGGCTCCTGGAATCTAAAAAAAGTTTTGGTAAAACAGTTTTGACAGCTACGTAGGTCTGTATGTTTTAAGGTTAAATAGTCGGGTGAGTCTGTTTAACTTTGACTTGCTCCCCTTGGATGCAAATGCTGGATTAACAGGGTTCTGGTATCTGAGACAAGTTTTGGTAAATCCTTTTTGGCGGCCAGATGAGGCTATATGTTTTAAGATTTAATAGTCGGGTGAGGCTATTTGGCTTTGTCTTCCTTCCCTAGGCTGCACATGCCAGATTGGCGGGACACATGGAATCTAAGACAAGTTTTGGTAAATCAGTTTTGACAGCTAGGTAAGGCTGAATGCTTTAAGATTAAATAGTCGGGTGAGCGTGTTTGGCTTTGACTTGCGCCCCTAGGATGCAAATGCTGGAATAACAGGGTTCCTGGTATCTAAGACAAGTTTTGGTAAATCAGTTTTGGCGTCTATGGGGCTATCTGTTTTAGGATTAAATAGTCGGATGAGCCTGCTTGGCTTTGACTTGCTCCCCTTGGCTGCACATGCCAGATTGGCGGGGCTCCTGGAATCTAAGACAAGTTTTGGTAAAACAGTTTTGACAGCTAGGTAAGGCTGTATGTTTTAAGATTAAATAGTCGGGTGAGCGTGTTTGGCTTTGACTTGCGCCCCTAGGATGCAAATGCTGGAATAACAGGGTTCCTTGTATCTAAGACAAGTTTTCGTAAATCAGTTTTGGCGGCCAGATGGGGATACATGTTTTAAGATTTAATAGTGGGGTTAGCCTGTTTGGCTTTGACTTGCGCCCCTAGGATGTAAATGCTGGATTAACAGGCTTCCTGGTATCTGAAACCAGTTTTGGTAAGGCAATTTTGAGTTCCAGGTGATGCTGAATGTTTTCAGACTTAATAATCGTGTGAGACTATTTGGCAGTGACTTTCGCCGCTAGGCGGCAGATTCCAGATTGGCGGGGCTCCTGGCATCTAAAAAAGTTTTGCTAAAACAGTTTTGACAGCTACGTAAGTCTGTATGTTTTAAGGTTAAATAGTCGGGTGAGTCTGTTTGACTTTGACTTGCTCCACTAGGATGCAAATGCTGGATTAACAGGGTTCCTGCTATCTGAGACAAGTTTTGGTAAATCAGTTTTGGCGGCCAGGTGGGGCTATATGATTTAAAATTTAATAGTCGGGTGAGACTATTTGGCTTTGTCTTGCTCCCCTACGCTGCAAATGCTAGATTAACAGGGTTCCTGGTAACTTTGATAGGTTTTGGTAAATCAGTTTTGGCGGCCAAATGGGGCTATATGTTTTAGGATTAAATAGTCGGATGTGCCTGTTTGGCTTTGACTTGCTCCCATAGGCTGCACATGCCAGATTGGCGGGGCTCCTGGAATCTAAGACAAGTTTTGGTAAAACAGTTTTGACAGCTAGGTAAGGCTGTATGCTTTAAGATTAAATAGTCGGGTGAGCGTGTTTGGCTTTGACTTGCGCCCCTAGGATGCAAATGCTGGAATAACAGGGTTCATGGTATCTAAGACAAGTTTTGGTAAATCAGTTTTGGCGTCTATGGGGCTATATGTTTTAGGATTAAATAGTCGGATGAGCCTGTTTGGCTTTGACTTGCTGCCCTAGGCTGCACATGCCAGATTGGCGGGACACCTGGAATCTAAGACAAGTTTTGGTAAAACAGTTTTGACAGCTAGGTAAGGCTGTATGCTTTAAGATTAAGTAGTCGGGTGAGCGTGTTTGGCTTTGACTTGCGCCCCTAGGATGCAAATGCTGGAATAACAGGGTTTTTGGTATCTAAGACAAGTTTTCGTAAATCAGTTTTGGCGGCCAGATGGGGCAATATGTTTTAAGATTTAATAGTCGGGTGAGCCTGTTTGGCTTTGACTTGCGCCCCTAGGATGCAAATGCTGTATTAACAGGGTTCCTGGTATCTGAAACAAGTTTTGGTAAGGCAATTTTGAGTTCCAGGTGATGCTGAATGTTTTCAGATTTAATAGTCGTGTGAGTCTATTTGGCTTTGACTTCCTCCCCTAGGCAGCAAATGCCAGATTGGCGGGGCTCCTGGAATCTAAAAAAAGCTTTGGTAAAACAGTTTTGACAGCTACGTTAGTCTGTATGTTTTTAGGTTAAATAGTCGGGTGAGTCTGTTTGACTTTGACTTGCTCTCCTAGGATGCAAATGCTGGATTAACAGGGTTCCTGGTATCTGAGACAAGTTTTGGTAAATCAGTTTTGGCGGCCAGGTGGGGCTATATGATTTAAAATTGAATAGTCGGGTGAGACTATTTGGCTTTGTCTTGCTCCGCTAGGCTGCAAATGCTAGATTAACAGGGTTCTGGTATCTGAGACAAGTTTTGGTAAATCAGTTTTGGCGGCCAGATGGGGCTATATGTTTTAGGATTAAATAGTCGGATGAGCCTGTTTGGCTTTGACTTGCTCCCCTAGGCTGCACATGCCAGATTGGCGGGAATCTAAGACAAGTTTTGGTAAAACAGTTTTGACAGCTAGGTAAGGCTGTTTGCTTTAAGATTAAATAGTCGGGTGAGCGTGTTTGGCTTTGACTTGCGCCCCTAGGATGCAAATGCTGGAATAACAGGGTTCCTGGTATGTAAGACAAGTTTTGGAAAGGCAATTTTGAGTTCCAGGTGAGGCTGAATGTATTCAGACTTAATAGTAGTGTGAGACTATTTGGCTTTGACTTTCTCCCCTAGGCGGTACATGCCAGATTGGCGGGGCTCCTGGAATCTAAAAAAAAAGTTTTGGTAAAACAGTTTTGACAGCTACGTAGGTCTGTATGTTTTAAGGTTAAATAGTCGGGTGAGTCTGTTTGACTTTGACGTGCTCCCCTAGGATGCAAATGCTGGATTAACAGGGTTCTGGTATCTGAGACAAGTTTTGGTAAATCAGTTTTGGCGGCCAGATGAGGCTATATGTTTTTAGATTTAATAGTCGGGTGAGGCTATTTGGCTTTGTCTTCCTCCCCTAGGTTGCACATGCCAGATTGGCGGGGCTCCTGGAATCTAAGACAAGTTTTGGTAAATCAGTTTTGACAGCTAGGTAAGGCTGTATGCTTTAAGATTAAATAGTCGGGTGAGCGTGTTTGGCTTTGACTTGCGCCCCTAGGATGCAAATGCTGGAATAACTGGGTTCCTGGTATCTAAGACAAGTTTTGGTAAGGCAATTTTGAGTTCCAGGTGAGGCTGAATGTATTCAGACTTAATAGTCGTGTGAGACTATTTGGCTTTGACTTTCTCTCCTAGGCGGTACATGACAGATTGGCGGGGCTCCTGGAATCTAAAAAAAGTTTTGGTAAAACAGTTTTGACAGCTACGTAAGTCTGTATGTTTTAAATAGTCGCGTGAGTCTGTTTGACTTTGAATTCTGGAATAACAGGGTTCCTGGTATCTAAGACAAGTTTTGGTAAATCATTTTTGGCGGCCAGATGGGGCTATATGTTTTAAGATTTAATAGTCGGGAGAGCCTGTTTGGCTTTGATTTGCGCCCCTAGGATGCAAATGCTGGATTAACAGGGTTCCTGGTATCTGAAACAAGTTTTGGTAAGGCAATTTTGAGTTCCAGGTGAGGCTGAATGTATTCAGACTTAATAGTCGTGTGAGACTATTTGGCTTTGACTTTCTCCCCTAGGCGATACATGCCAAATTGGTGGGGCTCCTGGAATCTAAAAAAGTTTTGGTAAAACAGTTTTGACAGCTACGTAGGTCTGTATGTTTTAAGGTTAAATAGTCGGATGAGTCTGTTTGACTTTGACGTGCTCCCCTAGGATGCAAATGCTGGATTAACAGGGTTCTGGTATCTGAGACAAGTTTTGGTAGATCAGTTTTGGCGGCCAGATGAGGCTGTATGTCTTTAGATTTAAAAGTCGGGTGAGGCTATTTGGCTTTGTCTTGCTCCCCTAGGCTGCAAATGCTAGATTAACAGGGTTCCTGGTAACTGAGATAGGTTTTGGTAAATCAGTTTTGGCGGCCAGATGGGGCAATATGTTTTAGGATTAAATAGTCGGATGAGCCTGTTTGGCTTTGACTTGCCTCCCTAGGCTGCACATGCCAGATTGGCGGGGCTCCTGGAATCTAAGACAAGTTTTGTTAAAACAGTTTTGACAGCTAGGTAAGGCTGTTTGCTTTAAGATTAAATAGTCGTGTGAGCGTGTTTGGCTTTGACATGCGTCCCTAGGATGCAAATGCTGGAATAACAGGGTTCCTGGTATGTAAGACAAGTTTTGGAAAGGCAATTTTGAGTTCCAGGTGAGGCTGAATGTATTCAGACTTAATAGTCGTGTGAGACTATTTGGCTTTGACTTTCTCCCCTAGGCGGTACATGCCAGATTGGCATGGCTCCTGGAATCTAAAAAAAGTTTTGGTAAAACAGTTTTGACAGCTACGTAGGTCTGTATGTTTTAAGGTTAAATAGTCGGGTGAGTCTGTTTGACTTTGACGTGCTCCCCTAGGATGCAAGTGCTGGATTAACAGGGTTCTGGTATCTGAGACAAGTTTTGGTAAATCAGTTTTGGCGGCCAGATGAGGCTATATGTTTTTAGAGTTAATAGTCGGGTGAGGCTATTTGGCTTTGTCTTCCTCCCCTAGGTTGCAGATGCCAGATTGGCGGGGCTTCTGGAATCTAAGACAAGTTTTGGTAAATCAGTTTTGACAGCTAGGTAAGGTTGTATGCTTTAAGATTAAATAGTCGGGTGAGCGTGTTTGGCTTTGACTTGCGCCCCTAGGATGCAAATGCTGGAATAACAGGGTTCCTGGTATCTAAGACAAGTTTTGGTAAGGCAATTTTGAGTTCCAGGTGAGGCTGAATGTATTCAGACTTAATAGTCGTGTGAGACTATTTGGTTTTGACTTTCTCTCCTAGGCGGTACATGACATAAAAAAAGTTTTGGTAAAACAGTTTTGACACCTACGTAAGTCTGTATGTTTTAAATAGTCGGGTGAGTCTGTTTGACTTTGAATTCTGGAATAACAGGGTTCCTGGTATCTAAGACAAGTTTTGGTAAATCAGTTTTGGCGTCTATGTTAGATTGGCGGGGCTCCTGGAATCTAAAAAAAGTTTTGGTAAAACAGTTTTGACAGCTACGTAAGTCTGTATGTTTTAAATAGTCGGGTGAGTCTGTTTGACTTTGAATTCTGGAATAACAGGGTTCCTGGTATCTAAGACAAGTATTGGTAAATCAGTTTTGGCGTCTATGGGGCTATATGTTTTAGGATTAAATAGTCGGATGAGCCTGTTTGGCTTTGACTTGCTCCCCTAGGCTGCATATGCCAGATTGGCGGGGCTCCTGGAATCTAAGACAAGTTTTGGTAAAACAGTTTTGACAGCTAGGTAAGGCTTTATGTTTTAAGATTAAATAGTCGGGTGAGCGTGTTTGGCTTTGACTTGCGCCCCTAGGATGCAAATGCTGGAATAACAGGGTTCCTGGTATCTAAGACAAGTTTTGGAAAGGCACTTTTGAGTTCCAGGTGAGGCTGAATGTATTCAGACTTAATAGTCGTGTGAGACTATTTGGCTTTGACTTTCTCCCCTAGGCGGTACATGTTAGATTGGCGGGGCTCCTGGAATCTAAAAAAAGTTTTGGTAAAACAGTTTTGACAGCTACGTAGGTCTGTATGTTTTAAGGTTAAATAGTCGGATGAGTCTGTTTGACTTTGACGTGCTCCCCTAGGATGCAAATGCTGGATTAACAGGGTTCTGGTATCTGAGACAAGTTTTGGTAAATTAGTTTTGGCGGCCAGATGAGGCTATATGTTTTTAGATTTAAAAGTCGGGTGAGGCTATTTGGCTTTGTCTTGCTCCCCTAGGCTGCAAATGCTAGATTAACAGGGTTCCTGTTAACTGAGATAGGTTTTGGTAAATCAGTTTTGGCGGCCAGATGGGGCTATATGTTTTAGGATTAAATAGTCGGATGAGCCTGTTTGGCTTTGACTTGCTCCCCTAGGCTGCACATGCCAGATTGGCGGGGCTCCTGGAATCTAAGACAAGTTTTGGTAAAACAGTTTTGACAGCTAGGTAAGGCTGTTTGCTTTAAGATTAAATAGTCGGGTGAGCGTGTTTGGCTTTGACTTGCGCCCCTAGGATGCAAATGCTGGAATAACAGGGTTCCTGGTATGTAAGACGAGTTTTGGAAAGGCAATTTTGAGTTCCAGGTGAGGCTGAATGTATTCAGACTTAATAGTCGTGTGAGACTATTTGTCTTTGACTTTCTCCCCTAGGCGGTACATGTTAGATTGGCGGGGCTCCTGGAATCTAAAAAAAGTTTTGGTAAAACAGTTTTGACAGCTACGTAAGTCTGTATGTTTTAAATAGTCGGGTGAGTCTGTTTGACTTTGAATGCTGGAATAACATGGTTCCTGGTATCTAAGACAAGTTTTGGTAAATCAGTTTTGGCGTCTGTGGGGCTATATGTTTTAGGAATAAATAGTCGGATGAGCCTGTTTGGCTTTGACTTGCTCCCCTAGGCTGCACATGCCAGATTGGCGGGGCTCCTGGAATCTAAGACAAGTTTTGGTAAAACAGTTTTGACAGCTAGGTAAGGCTGTATGTTTTAAGATTAAATAGTCGGGTGAGCGTGTTTGGCTTTGACTTGCGCCCCTAGAATGCAAATGCTGGAATAACAGGGTTCCTGGTATGTAAGACAAGTTTTGGAAAGGCAATTTTGAGTTCCAGGTGAGGCTGAATGTATTCAGACTTAATAGTCGTGTGAGACTATTTGGCTTTGACTTTTTCCCCTAGGCGGTACATGCTAGATTGGCGGGGCTCCTGGAATCTAAAAAAAGTTTTGGTAAAACAGTTTTGACAGCAACGTAGGTCTGTATGTTTTAAGGTTAAATAGTCGGATGAGTCTGTTTGACTTTGACGTGCTCCCCTAGGATGCAAATGCTGGATTAACAGGGTTCTGGTATCTGAGACAAGTTTTGGTAAATCAGTTTTGGCGGCCAGATGAGGCTATATGTTTTCAGATTTAATAGTCGGGTGAGGCTATTTGGCTTTGTCTTCCTCCCCTAGGCTGCACATGCCAGATTGGCGGGGCTCCTGGAATCTAAGACAAGTTTTGGTAAATCAGTTTTGACAGCTAGGTAAGGCTGTATGCTTTAAGATTAAATAGTCGGGTGAGCGTGTTTGGCTTTGACTTGCGCCCCTAGGATGCAAATGCTGGAATAACAGGGTTCCTGGTATCTGAAACAAGTTTTGGTAAGGCAATTTTGAGTTCCAGGTGAGGCTGAATGTATTCAGACTTAATAGTCGTGTGAGACTATTTGGCTTTGACTTTCTCCCCTAGGCGGTACATGACAGATTGGCGGGGCTCCTGGAATCTAAGACAAGTATTGGTAAAACAGTTTTGACAGCTACGTAAGTCTGTATGTTTTAAGGTTAAATAGTCGGGTGAGTCTGTTTGACTTTGAATTCTGGAATAACAGGGTTCCTGGTATCTAAGACAAGTTTTGGTAAATCAGTTTTGGCGTCTGTGGGGCTATATGTTTTAGGATTAAATAGTCGGATGAGCCTGTTTGGCTTTGACTTGCTCCCCTAGGCTGCACATGCCAGATTGGCGGGGCTCCTGGAATCTAAGACAAGTTTTGGTAAAACAGTTTTGACAGCTAGGTAAGGCTGTATGTTTTAAGATTAAATAGTCGGGTGAGCGTGTTTGGCTTTGACTTGCGCCCCTAGGATGCAAATGCTGGAATAACAGGGTTCCTGGTATCTAAGACAAGTTTTGGAAAGGCAATTTTGAGTTCCAGGTGAGGCTGAATGTATTCAGACTTAATAGTCGTGTGAGACTATTTGGCTTTGACTTTCTCCCCTAGGCGGTACATGCCAAATTGGCGGGGCTCCTGGAATCTAAAAAAAGTTTTGGTAAAACAGTTTTGACAGCTACGTAGGTCTGTATGTTTTAAGGTTAAATAGTCGGATGAGTCTGTTTGACTTTGACGTGCTCCCCTAGGATGCAAATGCTGGATTAACAGGGTTCTGGTATCTGAGACAAGTTTTGGTAAATCGGTTTTGGCGGCCAGATGGGGCTATATGTTTTAGGATTAAATAGTCGGATGAGCCTGTTTGGCTTTGACTTGCTCCCCTAGGCTGCACATGCCAGATTGGCGGGGCTCCTGGAATCTAAGACAAGTTTTGGTAAAACAGTTTTGACAGCTAGGTAAGGCTGTTTGCTTTAAGATTAAATAGTCGGGTGAGCGTGTTTGGCTTTGACTTGCGCCCCTAGGATGCAAATGCTGGAATAACAGGGTTCCTGGTATGTAAGACGAGTTTTGGAAAGGCAATTTTGAGTTCCAGGTGAGGCTGAATGTATTCAGACTTAATAGTCGTGTGAGACTATTTGGCTTTGACTTTTCCCCTAGGCGGTACATGCTAGATTGGCGGGGCTCCTGGAATCTAAAAAAAGTTTTGGTAAAACAGTTTTGACAGCTACGTAAGTCTGTATGTTTTAAATAGTCGGGTGAGTCTGTTTGACTTTGAATGCTGGAATAACATGGTTCCTGGTATCTAAGACAAGTTTTGGTAAATCAGTTTTGGCGTCTGTGGGGCTATATGTTTTAGGAATAAATAGTCGGATGAGCCTGTTTGGCTTTGACTTGCTCCCCTAGGCTGCACATGCCAGATTGGCGGGGCTCCTGGAATCTAAGACAAGTTTTGGTAAAACAGTTTTGACAGCTAGGTAAGGCTGTATGTTTTAAGATTAAATAGTCGGGTGAGCGTGTTTGGCTTTGACTTGCGCCCCTAGAATGCAAATGCTGGAATAACAGGGTTCCTGGTATGTAAGACAAGTTTTGGAAAGGCAATTTTGAGTTCCAGGTGAGGCTGAATGTATTCAGACTTAATAGTCGTGTGAGACTATTTGGCTTTGACTTTTCCCCTAGGCGGTACATGCTAGATTGGCGGGGCTCCTGGAATCTAAAAAAGTTTTGGTAAAACAGTTTTGACAGCAACGTAGGTCTGTATGTTTTAAGGTTAAATAGTCGGATGAGTCTGTTTGACTTTGACGTGCTCCCCTAGGATGCAAATGCTGGATTAACAGGGTTCTGGTATCTGAGACAAGTTTTGGTAAATCAGTTTTGGCGGCCAGAGGAGGCTATATGTTTTCAGATTTAATAGTCGGGTGAGGCTATTTGGCTTTGTCTTCCTCCCCTAGGCTGCACATGCCAGATTGGCGGGGCTCCTGGAATCTAAGACAAGTTTTGGTAAATCAGTTTTGACAGCTAGGTAAGGCTGTATGCTTTAAGATTAAATAGTCGGGTGAGCGTGTTTGGCTTTGACTTGCGCCCCTAGGATGCAAATGCTGGAATAACAGGGTTCCTGGTATCTGAAACAAGTTTTGGTAAGGCAATTTTGAGTTCCAGGTGAGGCTGAATGTATTCAGACTTAATAGTCGTGTGAGACTATTTGGCTTTGACTTTCTCCCCTAGGCGGTACATGACAGATTGGCGGGGCTCCTGGAATCTAAGACAAGTATTGGTAAAACAGTTTTGACAGCTACGTAAGTCTGTATGTTTTAAGGTTAAATAGTCGGGTGAGTCTGTTTGACTTTGAATTCTGGAATAACAGGGTTCCTGGTATCTAAGACAAGTTTTGGTAAATCAGTTTTGGCGTCTGTGGGGCTATATGTTTTAGGATTAAATAGTCGGATGAGCCTGTTTGGCTTTGACTTGCTCCCCTAGGCTGCACATGCCAGATTGGCGGGGCTCCTGGAATCTAAGACAAGTTTTGGTAAAACAGTTTTGACAGCTAGGTAAGGCTGTATGTTTTAAGATTAAAAGTCGGGTAGCGTGTTTGGCTTTGACTTGCGCCCCTAGGATGCAAATGCTGGAATAACAGGGTTCCTGGTATCTAAGACAAGTTTTGGAAAGGCAATTTTGAGTTCCAGGTGAGGCTGAATGTATTCAGACTTAATAGTCGTGTGAGACTATTTGGCTTTGACTTTCTCCCCTAGGCGGTACATGCCAAATTGGCGGGGCTCCTGGAATCTAAAAAAGTTTTGGTAAAACAGTTTTGACAGCTACGTAGGTCTGTATGTTTTAAGGTTAAAAGTCGGATGAGTCTGTTTGACTTTGACGTGCTCCCCTAGGATGCAAATGCTGGATTAACAGGGTTCTGGTATCTGGAAAGTTTTGGTAAATCGGTTTTGGCGGCCAGATGGGGCTAATGTTTTAGGATTAAAAGTCGGATGAGCCTGTTTGGCTTTGACTTGCTCCCCTAGGCTGCACATGCCAGATTGGCGGGGCTCCTGGAATCTAAGACAAGTTTTGGTAAAACAGTTTTGACAGCTAGGTAAGGCTGTTTGCTTTAAGATTAAATAGTCGGGTGAGCGTGTTTGGCTTTGACTTGCGCCCCTAGGATGCAAATGCTGGAATAACAGGGTTCCTGGTATGTAAGACAAGTTGTGGAAAGGCAATTTTGAGTTCCAGGTGAGGCTGAATGTATTCAGACTTAATAGTCGTGTGAGACTATTTGGCTTTGACTTTTTCCCTAGGCGGTACATGCTAGATTGGCGGGGCTCCTGGAATCTAAAAAAGTTTTGGTAAAACAGTTTTGACAGCAACGTAGGTCTGTATGTTTTAAGGTTAAATAGTCGGATGAGTCTGTTTGACTTTGACGTGCTCCCCTAGGATGCAAATGCTGGATTAACAGGGTTCTGGTATCTGAGACAAGTTTTGGTAAATCAGTTTTGGCGGCCAGATGAGGCTATATGTTTTCAGATTTAATAGTCGGGTGAGGCTATTTGGCTTTGTCTTCCTCCCCTAGGCTGCACATGCCAGATTGGCGGGGCTCCTGGAATCTAAGACAAGTTTTGGTAAATCAGTTTTGACAGCTAGGTAAGGCTGTATGCTTTAAGATTAAATAGTCGGGTGAGCGTGTTTGGCTTTGACTTGCGCCCCTAGGATGCAAATGCTGGAATAACAGGGTTCCTGGTATCTGAAACAAGTTTTGGTAAGGCAATTTTGAGTTCCAGGTGAGGCTGAATGTATTCAGACTTAATAGTCGTGTGAGACTATTTGGCTTTGACTTTCTCCCCTAGGCGGTACATGACAGATTGGCGGGGCTCCTGGAATCTAAGAAAGTATTGGTAAAACAGTTTTGACAGCTACGTAAGTCTGTATGTTTTAAGGTTAAATAGTCGGGTGAGTCTGTTTGACTTTGATATTCTGGAATAACAGGGTTCCTGGTATCTGAGACAAGTTTTGGTAAATCAGTTTTGGCGTCTATGGGGCTATATGTTTTAGGATTAAATAGTCGGATGAGCCTGTTTGGCTTTGACTTGCTCCCCTAGGCTGCACATGCCAGATTGGCGGGGCTCCTGGAATCTAAGACAAGTTTTGGTAAAACAGTTTTGACAGCTAGGTAAGGCTGTATGTTTAAGATTAAATAGTCGGGTGAGCGTGTTTGGCTTTGACTTGCGCCCCTAGGATGCAAATGCTGGAATAACAGGGTTCCTGGTATGTAAGACAAGTTTTGGAAAGGCAATTTTGAGTTCCAGGTGAGGCTGAATGTATTCAGACTTAATAGTCGTGTGAGACTATTTGGCTTTGACTTTCTCCCCTAGGCGGTACATGCCAGATTGGCGGGGCTCCTGGAATCTAAAAAAGTTTTGGTAAAACAGTTTTGACAGCTACGTAGGTCTGTATGTTTTAAGGTTAAATAGTCGGATGAGTCTGTTTGACTTTGACGTGCTCCCCTAGGATGCAAATGCTGGATTAACAGGGTTCTGGTATCTGAGACAAGTTTTGGTAAATCAGTTTTGGCGGCCAGATGGGGCTATATGTTTTAGGATTAAATAGTCGGATGAGACTGTTTGGCTTTGACTTGCTCCCCTAGGCTGCACATGCCAGATTGGCGGGGCTCCTGGAATCTAAGACAAGTTTTGGTAAAACAGTTTTGACAGCTAGGTAAGGCTGTTGCTTTAAGATTAAATAGTCGGGTGAGCGTGTTTGGCTTTGACTTGCGCCCCTAGGATGCAAATGCTGGAATAACAGGGTTCCTGGTATGTAAAACAAGTTTTGGAAAGGCAATTTTGAGTTCCAGGTGAGGCTGAATGTATTCAGACTTAATAGTCGTGTGAGACTATTTGCTTTGACTTTCTCCCCTAGGCGGTACATGAGATTGGCGGGGCTCCTGGAATCTAAAAAAAGTATTGGTAAAACAGTTTTGACAGCTACGTAAGTCTGTATGTTTTAAGGTTAAATAGTCGGGTGAGTCTGTTTGACTTTGAATTCTGGAATAACAGGGTTCCTGGTATCTAAGACAAGTTTTGGTAAATCAGTTTTGGCGTCTATGGGGCTATATGTTTTAGGATTAAATAGTCGGATGAGCCTGTTTGGCTTTGACTTGCTCCCCTAGGCTGCACATGCCAGATTGGCGGGGCTCCTGGATTCTAAGACAAGTTTTGGTAAAACAGTTTTGACAGCTAGGTAAGGCTGTATGTTTTAAGATTAAATAGTCGGGTGAGCGTGTTTGGCTTTGACTTGCGCCCCTAGGATGCAAATGCTGGAATAACAGGGTTCCTGGTATCAAAGACAAGTTTTGGAAAGGCAATTTTGAGTTCCAGGTGAGGCTGAATGTATTCAGACTTAATAGTCGTGTGAGACTATTTGGCTTTGACTTTCTCTCCTAGGCGGTACATGACAGATTGGCGGGGCTCCTGGAATCTAAAAAAAGTTTTGGTAAAACAGTTTTGACAGCTACGTAAGTCTGTATGTTTTAAATAGTCGCGTGAGTCTGTTTGACTTTGATCAAATTCTGGAATAACAGGGTTCCTGGTATCTAAGACAAGTTTTGGTAAATCAGTTTTGGCGTCTATGGGGCTATATGTTTTAGGATTAAATAGTCGGATGAGCCTGTTTGGCTTTGACTTGCTCCCCTAGGCTGCACATGCCAGATTGGCGGGGCTCCTGGATTCTAAGACAAGTTTTGGTAAAACAGTTTTGACAGCTAGGTAAGGCTGTATGTTTTAAGATTAAATAGTCGGGTGAGCGTGTTTGGCTTTGACTTGCGCCCCTAGGATGCAAATGCTGGAATAACAGGGTTCCTGGTATCAAAGACAAGTTTTGGAAAGGCAATTTTGAGTTCCAGGTGAGGCTGAATGTATTCAGACTTAATAGTCGTGTGAGACTATTTGGCTTTGACTTTCTCCCCTAGGCGGTACATGCCAAATTGGCGGGGCTCCTGGAATCTAAAAAAAGTTTTGGTAAAACAGTTTTGACAGCTACATAGGTCTGTATGTTTTAAGGTTAAATAGTCGGATGAGTCTGTTTGACTTTGACGTGCTCCCCTAGGATGCAAATGCTGGATTAACAGGGTTCTGGTATCTGAGACAAGTTTTGGTAAATCGGTTTTGGCGGCCAGATGGGGCTATATGTTTTAGGATTAAATAGTCGGATGAGCCTGTTTGGCTTTGACTTGCTCCCCTAGGCTGCACATGCCAGATTGGCGGGGCTCCTGGAATCTAAGACAAGTTTTGGTAAAACAGTTTTGACAGCTAGGTAAGGCTGTTTGCTTTAAGATTAAATAGTCGGGTGAGCGTGTTTGGCTTTGACTTGCGCCCCTAGGATGCAAATGCTGGAATAACAGGGTTCCTGGTATCTAAGACAAGTTTTGGAAAGGCAATTTTGAGTTCCAGGTGAGGCTGAATGTATTCAGACTTAATAGTCGTGTGAGACTATTTGGCTTTGACTTTCTCCCCTAGGCGGTACATGCCAAATTGGCGGGGCTCCTGGAATCTAAAAAAGTTTTGGTAAAACAGTTTTGACAGCTACGTAGGTCTGTATGTTTTAAGGTTAAATAGTCGGATGAGTCTGTTTGACTTTGACGTGCTCCCCTAGGATGCAAATGCTGGATTAACAGGGTTCTGGTATCTGAGACAAGTTTTGGTAAATCGGTTTTGGCGGCCAGATGGGGCTATATGTTTTAGGATTAAATAGTCGGATGAGCCTGTTTGGCTTTGACTTGCTCCCCTAGGCTGCACATGCCAGATTGGCGGGGCTCCTGGAATCTAAGACAAGTTTTGGTAAAACAGTTTTGACAGCTAGGTAAGGCTGTTTGCTTTAAGATTAAATAGTCGGGTGAGCGTGTTTGGCTTTGACTTGCGCCCCTAGGATGCAAATGCTGGAATAACAGGGTTCCTGGTATGTAAGACAAGTTTTGGAAAGGCAATTTTGAGTTCCAGGTGAGGCTGAATGTATTCAGACTTAATAGTCGTGTGAGACTATTTGGCTTTGACTTTTCCCCTAGGCGGTACATGCTAGATTGGCGGGGCTCCTGGAATCTAAAAAAAGTTTTGGTAAAACAGTTTTGACAGCAACGTAGGTCTGTATGTTTTAAGGTTAAATAGTCGGATGAGTCTGTTTGACTTTGACGTGCTCCCCTAGGATGCAAATGCTGGATTAACAGGGTTCTGGTATCTGAGACAAGTTTTGGTAAATCAGTTTTGGCGGCCAGAGGAGGCTATATGTTTTCAGATTTAATAGTCGGGTGAGGCTATTTGGCTTTGTCTTCCTCCCCTAGGCTGCACATGCCAGATTGGCGGGGCTCCTGGAATCTAAGACAAGTTTTGGTAAATCAGTTTTGACAGCTAGGTAAGGCTGTATGCTTTAAGATTAAATAGTCGGGTGAGCGTGTTTGGCTTTGACTTGCGCCCCTAGGATGCAAATGCTGGAATAACAGGGTTCCTGGTATCTGAAACAAGTTTTGGTAAGGCAATTTTGAGTTCCAGGTGAGGCTGAATGTATTCAGACTTAATAGTCGTGTGAGACTATTTGGCTTTGACTTTCTCCCCTAGGCGGTACATGACAGATTGGCGGGGCTCCTGGAATCTAAGACAAGTATTGGTAAAACAGTTTTGACAGCTACGTAAGTCTGTATGTTTTAAGGTTAAATAGTCGGGTGAGTCTGTTTGACTTTGAATTCTGGAATAACAGGGTTCCTGGTATCTAAGACAAGTTTTGGTAAATCAGTTTTGGCGTCTATGGGGCTATATGTTTTAGGATTAAATAGTCGGATGAGCCTGTTTGGCTTTGACTTGCTCCCCTAGGCTGCACATGCCAGATTGGCGGGGCTCCTGGATTCTAAGACAAGTTTTGGTAAAACAGTTTTGACAGCTAGGTAAGGCTGTATGTTTTAAGATTAAATAGTCGGGTGAGCGTGTTTGGCTTTGACTTGCGCCCCTAGGATGCAAATGCTGGAATAACAGGGTTCCTGGTATCAAAGACAAGTTTTGGAAAGGCAATTTTGAGTTCCAGGTGAGGCTGAATGTATTCAGACTTAATAGTCGTGTGAGACTATTTGGCTTTGACTTTCTCCCCTAGGCGGTACATGCCAAATTGGCGGGGCTCCTGGAATCTAAAAAAAGTTTTGGTAAAACAGTTTTGACAGCTACATAGGTCTGTATGTTTTAAGGTTAAATAGTCGGATGAGTCTGTTTGACTTTGACGTGCTCCCCTAGGATGCAAATGCTGGATTAACAGGGTTCTGGTATCTGAGACAAGTTTTGGTAAATCGGTTTTGGCGGCCAGATGGGGCTATATGTTTTAGGATTAAATAGTCGGATGAGCCTGTTTGGCTTTGACTTGCTCCCCTAGGCTGCACATGCCAGATTGGCGGGGCTCCTGGAATCTAAGACAAGTTTTGGTAAAACAGTTTTGACAGCTAGGTAAGGCTGTTTGCTTTAAGATTAAATAGTCGGGTGAGCGTGTTTGGCTTTGACTTGCGCCCCTAGGATGCAAATGCTGGAATAACAGGGTTCCTGGTATGTAAGACAAGTTTTGGAAAGGCAATTTTGAGTTCCAGGTGAGGCTGAATGTATTCAGACTTAATAGTCGTGTGAGACTATTTGGCTTTGACTTTCTCCCCTAGGCGGTACATGCCAAATTGGCGGGGCTCCTGGAATCTAAGAAAAGTTTTGGTAAAACAGTTTTGACAGCTACGTAGGTCTGTATGTTTTAAGGTTAAATAGTCGGATGAGTCTGTTTGACTTTGACGTGCTCCCCTAGGATGCAAATGCTGGATTAACAGGGTTCTGGTATCTGAGACAAGTTTTGGTAAATCAGTTTTGGCGGCCAGATGAGGCTATATGTTTTTAGATTTAAAAGTCGGGTGAGGCTATTTGGCTTTGTCTTGCTCCCCTAGGCTGCAAATGCTAGATGAACAGGGTTCCTGGTAACTGAGATAGGTTTTGGTAAATCGGTTTTGGCGGCCAGATGGGGCTATATGTTTTAGGATTAAATAGTCGGATGAGCCTGTTTGGCTTTGACTTGCTCCCCTAGGCTGCACATGCCAGATTGGCGGGGCTCCTGGAATCTAAGACAAGTTTTGGTAAAACAGTTTTGACAGCTAGGTAAGGCTGTTTGCTTTAAGATTAAATAGTCGGGTGAGCGTGTTTGGCTTTGACTTGCGCCCCTAGGATGCAAATGCTGGAATAACAGGGTTCCTGGTATGTAAGACAAGTTTTGGAAAGGCAATTTTGAGTTCCAGGTGAGGCTCAATGTATTCAGACTTAATAGTCGTGTGAGACTATTTGGCTTTGACTTTCTCCCCTAGGCGGTACATGCCAAATTGGCGGGGCTCCTGGAATCTAAGACAAGTTTTGGTAAAACAGTTTTGACAGCAACGTAGGTCTGTATGTTTTAAGGTTAAATAGTCGGATGAGTCTGTTTGACTTTGACGTGCTCCCCTAGGATGCAAATGCTGGATTAACAGGGTTCTGGTATCTGAGACAAGTTTTGGTAAATCAGTTTTGGCGGCCAGATGAGGTGAGGCTATTTGGCTTTGTCTTCCTCCCCTAGGCTGCACATGCCAGATTGGCGGGGCTCCTGGAATCTAAGACAAGTTTTTGTAAATCAGTTTTGGCGTCTGTGGGGCTATATGTTTTAGGATTAAATAGTCGGATGAGCCTGTTTGGCTTTGACTTGCTCCCCTAGGATGCATATGCCAGATTGGCGAGACTCCTGGAATCTAATACAAGTTTTGGTAAGTCAGTTTTGACAGCTAGGTAAGGCTGTATGCTTTAAGATTAAATAGTCGGGTGAGCGTGTTTGGCTTTGACTTGCGCCCCTAAAATGCAAATGCTGGAATAACAGGGTTCCTGGTATCTAAGACAAGTTTTCGTTAATCAGTTTTGGCGGCCAGATGGGGCTATATGTTTTAAGATTTAATAGTCGGGTGAGCCTGTTTTGCTTTGACTTGCGCCCCTAAGATGCAAATTCTGGATTAACAGGGTTCCTGGTATCTGAAACAAGTTTTGGTAAGACAGTTTTGAGTTCCAGGTGATGCTGAATGTTTTCAGATTTAATAGTCGTGTGAGACTATTTGGCTTTGACTTTCTCCCCTAGGCGGCAGATGCCAGATTGGCGGGGCTCCTGGAATCTAAAAAAAGCTTTGGTAAAACAGTTTTGACAGCTACGTAAGTCTGTATGTTTTAAGGTTAAATAGTCGGGTGAGTCTGTTTGACTTTGACTTGCTCCCCTAGGATGCAAATGCAGGATTAACAGGGTTCTTGGTATCTGAGACAAGTTTTGGTAAATCAGTTTTGGCGGCCAGGTGGGGCTATATGTTTTAGGATTAAGTATCTGAGGCAAGTTTTGGTAAATCAGTTTTGGCGGCCAGATGAGGCTGTCTGTTTTAAGATTTAATAGTCGTGTGAGGCTAGTTGGCTTTGTCTTCCTCCCCTAGGCGGCAGATGCCAGATTGGCGGGACTCCTGGAATCTAAGATAAGTTTTGGTAAATCAGTTTTGACAGCTAGGTAAGGCTGTATGCTTTAAGATTAAATAGTCGGGTGAGCGTGTTTGGCTTTGACTTGCGCCCCTAGGATGCAAATGCTGGAATAACAGGGTTCCTGGTATCTAAGACAAGTTTTGGTAAATCAGTTTTGGCGTCTATGGGGCTATATGTTTTAAGATTTAATAGTCGGGTGAGCCTGTTTGGCCTTGACTTGCCCCCCTAGGATGCAAATGCGGGATTAACATTGTTCCTGGTATCTGAAACAAGTTTTGGTATGGCAATTTTGAGTTCCAGGTGAGGCTGAATGTTTTAAGACTTAATAGTCGGATGAGCCTGTTTGGCTTTCACTTGCGCCCCTAGGATGCAAATGCTGGATTAACAGGGTTCCTGGTATCTGAGACAAGTTTTGGTAAGGCAATTTTGAGTTCCAGGTGAGGCTGAATGTGTTAAGACTTAATAGTCGGCTGAGACTATTTTGCTTTGACTTGCTCCCCTAGGCTGCAAATGCTAGATTAACAGGGCTCCTGGTATCTGAGACAAATTTTGGTAAAGCAGTTTTGGCAGCCAGATGGGGCTGTATGTCTTAAGATTAAATTGTCGGGTGAGCCTGTTTGGCTTTGAACTGCGCCCTTAGGATGCAAACGCAGGATTAACAGGGTTCCTGGTATCTGACACAAGTTTTGATAAAGCAGTTTTGGCGGCCAGATGGGGTTGTATGTTTAAAGATTTAATAGTCGGGTGAGACTATTTGGCTTTGACTTGCTCCCCTAGGCTGCAAATGCTAGATTAACAGAGATCCTTGTATCCAAACAAGTTCCGCTAAAGCAATTTTGACTTCCAGGTGAGGCTGTAAGTTTTAGGATTAAATAGTCGGATGAGCCTGTTTGGCTTTGACTTGCTCCCCTAGGCTGCACATGCCAGATTGGCGGGAATCTAAGACAAGTTTTGGTAAAACAGTTTTGACAGCTAGGTAAGGCTGTATGCTTTAAGATTAAATAGTCGGGTGAGCGTGTTTGGCTTTGACTTGCGCCCCTAGGATGCAAATGCTGGATTAACAGGGTTCCTGCTATCTGAGACAAGTTTTGGTAAATCAGTTTTGGCGGCCAGGTGGGGCTATATGATTTAAAATTTAATAGTCGGGTGAGACAATTTGGCTTTGTATTGCTCCCCTAGGCTGCAAATGCTAGATTAACAGGGTTCCTGTTAACTGAGATAGGTTTTGGTAAATCAGTTTTGGCGCCCAGATGGGGCTATATGTTTTAGGATTAAATAGTCGGATGAGCCTGTTTGGCTTTGACTTGCTCCCCTAGGCTGCACATGCCAGATTGGCGGGGCTCCTGGAATCTAAGACAAGTTTTGGTAAAACAGTTTTGACAGCTAGGTAAGGCTGTATGCTTTAAGATTAAATAGTCGGTTGAGCGTGTTTGGCTTTCACTTGCGCCCCTAGGATGCAAATGCTGGAATAACAGGGTTCCTGGTATCTCAGACAAGTTTTGGTAAATCAGTTTTGGCGTCTATGGGGCTAAATGTTTTAGGATTAAATAGTCGGATGAGCCTGTTTGGCTTTGACTTGCTCCCCTAGGCTGCACATGCCAGATTGGCGGGGCTACTGGAATCTAAGACAAGTTTTGGTAAAACAGTTTTGACATCTAGGTAAGGCTGTATATTTTCAGATTAAATAGTCGGGTGAGCGTGTTTGTCTTTGACTTGCGCCCCTAGGATGCAAATGCTGGATTAACAGGGTTCCTGGTATCTGAAACAAGTTTTGGTAAGGCAATTTTGTGTTCCAGGTGATGCTGAATGTTTTCAGATTTAATAGTCGTGCGAGACTATTTGGCTTTGACTTTCTCCCCTAGGCGGCAGATGCCAGATTGGCGGGGCTCCTGGAATCTAAAAAAAGCTTTGCTAAAACAGTTTTGACAGCTACGTAAGTCTGTATGTTTTAAGGTTAAATAGTCGGGTGAGTCTGTTTGACTTTGACTTGCTCCCCTAGGATGCAAATGCTGGATTAACAGGGTTCCTGCTATCTGAGACAAGTTTTGGTAAATCAGTTTTGGCGGCCAGGTGGGGCTATATGATTTAAAATTTAATAGTCGGGTGAGACAATTTGGCTTTGTATTGCTCCCCTAGGCTGCAAATGCTAGATTAACAGGGTTCCTGTTAACTGAGATAGGTTTTGGTAAATCAGTTTTGGCGCCCAGATGGGGCTATATGTTTTAGGATTAAATAGTCGGATGAGCCTGTTTGGCTTTGACTTGCTCCCCTAGGCTGCACATGCCAGATTGGCGGGGCTCCTGGAATCTAAGACAAGTTTTGGTAAAACAGTTTTGACAGCTAGGTAAGGCTGTATGCTTTAAGATTAAATAGTCGGGTGAGCGTGTTTGGCTTTCACTTGCGCCCCTAGGATGCAAATGCTGGAATAACAGGGTTCCTGGTACCTAAGACAAGTTTTGGTAAATCAGTTTTGGCGTCTATGGGGCTAAATGTTTTAGGATTAAATAGTCGGATGAGCCTGTTTGGCTTTGACTTGCTCCCCTAGGCTGCACATGCCAGATTGGCGGGGCTACTGGAATCTAATACAAGTTTTGGTAAGTCAGTTTTGACAGCTAGGTAAGGCTGTATGCTTTAAGATTAAATAGTCGGGTGAGCGTGTTTGGCTTTCACTTGCGCCCCTAGGATGCAAATGCTGGAATAACAGGGTTCCTGGTACCTAAGACAAGTTTTGGTAAATCAGTTTTGGCGTCTATGGGGCTAAATGTTTTAGGATTAAATAGTCGGATGAGCCTGTTTGGCTTTGACTTGCTCCCCTAGGCTGCACATGCCAGATTGGCGGGGCTACTGGAATCTAATACAAGTTTTGGTAAGTCAGTTTTGACAGCTAGGTAAGGCTGTATGCTTTAAGATTAAATAGTCGGGTGAGCGTGTTTGGCTTTGACTTGCGCCCCTAGGATGCAAATGCTGGAATAACAGGGTTCCTGGTACCTAAGACAAGTTTTGGTAAATCAGTTTTGGCGTCTATGGGGCTAAATGTTTTAGGATTAAATAGTCGGATGAGCCTGTTTGGCTTTGACTTGCTCCCCTAGGCTGCACATGCCAGATTGGCGGGGCTACTGGAATCTAAGACAAGTTTTGGTAAAACAGTTTTGACATCTAGGTAAGGCTGTATATTTTCAGATTAAATAGTCGGGTGAGCGTGTTTGTCTTTGACTTGCGCCCCTAGGATGCAAATGCTGGATTAACAGGGTTCCTGGTATCTGAAACAAGTTTTGGTAAGGCAATTTTGTGTTCCAGGTGATGCTGAATGTTTTCAGATTTAATAGTCGTGCGAGACTATTTGGCTTTGACTTTCTCCCCTAGGCGGCAGATGCCAGATTGGCGGGGCTCCTGGAATCTAAAAAAAGCTTTGCTAAAACAGTTTTGACAGCTACGTAAGTCTGTATGTTTTAAGGTTAAATAGTCGGGTGAGTCTGTTTGACTTTGACTTGCTCCCCTAGGCTGCAAATGCTAGATTAACAGGGCTCCTGGTATCTTAGACAAGTTTTGGTAAAGCAGTTTTGGCAGCCAGATGGGGCTGTATGCTTTAAGATTAAATTGTCGGGTGAGCCTGTTTGGCTTTGAACTGCGCCCCTAGGATGCAAACGCAGGATTAACAGTGTTCCTGGTATCTGACACAAGTTTTGATAAAGCAGTTTTGGCGGCCAGATGGGGTTGTATGTTTTAAGATTTAATAGTCGGGTGAGACTATTTGGCTTTGACTTGCTACCATAGGCTGCAAATGCTAGATTAACAGAGATCCTTGTATCCAAGACAAGTTCCGCTAAAGCAATTTTGACTTCCAGGTGAGGCAGTATGTTTTAGGATTAAAAAGTCGGATGAGCCTGTTTGGCTTTGACTTGCTCCCCTAGGCTGGACATGCCAGATTGGCGGGAATCTAATACAAGTTTTGGTAAAACAGTTTTGACAGCTAGGTAAGGCTGTAAGCTTTAAGATTAAATAGTCGGGTGAGCGTGCTTGGCTTTGACTTGCGCCCCTAGGATGGAAATGCTGGAATAACAGTGTTCCTGGTATCTATGAAAAGTTTTGGTAAGGCAATTTTGAGTTCCAGGTGAGGCTGAATGTATTCACACTTAATAGTCGTGTGAGACTATTTGGCTTTGACTTTCTCCCCTAGGCGGCCCATCCAGATCTGCGGGGCTCCTGGAATCTAAAAAAAGTTTTGGTAGAACAGTTTTGACAACTACGTAAGTCTGTATGTTTTAAGGTTAAATAGTCGGGTGAGTCTGTTTGACTTCGACTTGCTCCCCTAGGATGCTATGCTGGAATAACAGGGTTCCTGGTATCTAAGACCAGATGGGGCTATATGTTTTAAGATTTAATAGTCGGGTGAACCTGTTTGGCTTTGACTTGCGCCCCTAGGATGCAAATGCTGGATTATCAGGGTTCCTGGTATCTGAAACAAGTTTTGGTAAATCAGTTTTGGCGGCCAGATGAACTATATATTTTGAGATTTAATAGTCGGGTGAGGCTATTTGGCTTTGTCTTCCTCCCCTAGGCTGCACATGCCAGATTGGCGGGACTCCTGGAATCTAAGACAAGTTTTGGTAAATCAGTTTTGACAGCTAGGTAAGGCTGTATGCTTTAAGAATAAATAGTCGGGTGAGCGTGTTTGGCGTTGACGTGCGCCCCTAGGATGCAAATGCTGGAATAACAGGGTTCCTGGTATCTAAGACAAGTTTTCGTAAATCAGTTTTGGCGGCCAGATGGGGCTATATGTTTTAAGATTTAATAGTCGGGTGAACCTGTTTGGCTTTGACTTGCGCCCCTAGGATGCAAATGCTGGATTATCAGGGTTCCTGGTATCTGAAACAAGTTTTGGTAAGGCAATTTTGAGTTCCAGGTGATGCTGAATGTTTTCAGATTTAATAGTCGTGAGAGACTATTTGGATTTGACTTTCTCCCCTAGGCGGCAGATAAAAAAAGCTTTGGTAAAACAGTTTTGATAGCTACGTAAGTCTGTATGTTTTAAGGTTAAATAGTCGGGTGAGTCTGTTTGACTTTGACTTGCTCCCCTAGGATGGAAATGCTGGATTAACAGGGTTCCTGGTATCTCAGACAAGTTTTGGGAAATCAGTTTTGGTGGCCAGATGAACTATATGTTTTAAGATTTAATAGTCGGGTGAAGCTATTTGACTTTGTCTTCCTCCCCTAGGCTGCACATGCCAGATTGGCGGGACTCCTGGAATCTAAGACAAGTTTTGGTAAATCAGTTTTGACAGCTAGGTAAGGCTGTATGCTTTAAGAATAAATAATCGGGTGAGCGTGTTTGGCTTTGACTTGCGCCCCTAGGATGCAAATGCTGGAATAACAGGGTTCCTGGTATCTAAGACAAGTTTTCGTAAATCAGTTTTGGCGGCCAGATGGGGCTGTTTGTTTTAAGATTAAATTGTAGGGTGAGCCTGTATGACTTTGACTTGCGCCCCCAGGATGCAAATTCTGGGTTAACAGGGCTCCTGGTATCTGAGACAAGTTTTGGGAAAGCAGTTTTGTCGGCCAAATGGGGTTGTATGTTTTAAGGTTTAAAAGTCGGGTGAGACTAGGCTGCAAATGCTAGATTATCAGGGCACCTTGTATCTGAGACAAGTTTCGGTAAAGCAATTTTGACTTCCAGGTGAGGCTGTATGTTGTAGGGTTAAATAGTCGGATAAGCTTGTTTGGCTTTGACTTGCTCCCATAGGCTACACATGCCACATTAACAGGGCTCCTGGTATCTTAGACAAGGTTTGGTAAAACAGTTTTGACAGCTAGGTAAGGCTGAATGTTTTCAAATTAAATAAAAAGGGTGAGCCTGCTTAACTTTGAATTGCGCCCCCAGGATGCAAATACTGGATTTTCAGGGTTCCTGTTATCTGAGACAAGTTTTGGTAAGGCAATTTTGAATTACAGGTGAGGCTGAATGTGTTAAGACTTAATAGTCGGGTGAGACTATTTTGCTTTGACTTGGTCCCCTAGGCTGCAAATGCTAGATTAATAGGGCTCCTGGAATCTAAAAAAAGTTTTAGTAAAACAGTTTCGACAGCTAGGTAAGGCTGTATGTCTTAAGATTAAATAGTCGGGTGAGACCATTTGGCTTTGACTTGGGCCCCCAGGATGCAAATGCTAGATTATCTGGGATCCTTGTATCTGAGACAAGTTTCGGTAAAGCAATTTTGACTTCCAGGTGAGGCTGTATGTTTTAGGATTAAATAGTCGGATGAGCCTGTTTGGCTTTGACTTGCTCCCCTAGGCTCCACATGCCAGATAGGCAGGGCTCCTGGAATCTAAGAGAAGGTTTGGTAAAACAGTGTTGACAGCTAGGCAAGATTGTATGTTTTAAGATTAAAAAGTCGGTTGAGCATGTTTGGCTTTGACTTGCGCCCCTTGGCGGCACATGCCAGATTGGCGGGGCTCCTGGAATCTGATAGATGTTTTGGTAAAGCAGTTTTGGCAACCAGATGGGACTGTGTGTTTTCAGATTGGATAATGAGGCCCGACTAATTGGCTTTGACTTGTTCCCCTAGGCTGCAAATGCCAGATTGGCCGGGTTTTGGTAGAGCAGTTTTGGCGGCCAGACGGGGCTGTATGTTTAGTATTAAATAGTCGGGTGAGCCTGTTTTGCTTTGACCTGCTCCCCTAGGCTGCACATGCCAGATTGGCAGGGCTCCTGGTATCTGAGGCAAGTTTTGGTAAAACTGTTTTGACAGCTAGGCAAGACTGTATGTTTTAAGATTAAAGAGTCGGGTAAGCCAGTTTGGCTTTGACTAGCGCCCCTAGAATGCAAATGCTGGATTAACAGGGTTCCTGGTATCTGAGACAAGTTTTGGTAAGGCAATTTTTAGTTCTAGTTGAGGCTGAATGTGTTAAGACTTAATAGGCAGGTGAGACTATTTTGCTTTGACCTGCTCCCCTAGGCTGCACACGCCAGATTGGCAGGGCTCCTGGTAACGGAGACAAGGTTTGGTAAAACAGTGTTGACAGCTAGGCAAGACTGTATATTTTCAGATTAAATAGTCGGGTAAGCCTGTTTGGCTTTGACTTGCTCCCCTAGGCTGCACATGCCAGATTGGCGGGGCTCGTGGAATCTAAGACAAGTTTTGGTAAAACAGTTTTGACAGCTAGGTAAGGCTGTATGTCTTAAGATTATATAGTCAAGTGAGTGTGTTTGGCTATGACTTGCGCCCCTAGGATGCAAATGCAAATTAGTCGGGTGAGCCGGTTTGGCTTTGACTTGCTCCCCTAGGATGCAAATGCTGGAATAACAGGGTTCCTGGCATCTGAGAAAAGTTTCGGTAAAGCAATTTTGACTTGCAGGTGAGGCTGTATGTTTTAAGACTTAATAGTCGGGTGACTTGCTCCCCTAGGCGGCACATGCCAGATTGGCAAGGCTCTTGGAATCTAATAAAAGTTTTAGTAAAACAGTTTTGACAGCCAGATGGGGCTGTTTGTTTTAAGATTAAATTGTAGGGTGAGCCTGTATGACTTTGTCTTGCGCCCCCAGGATGCAAATACTGGATTAACAGGGCTCCTGGTATCTGAGACAAGTTTTGGGAAAGCAGTTTTATCGACCAAATGGGGTTGTATGTTTTAGGGTTTAAAAGTCGGGTGAGACTAGGCTGCAAATGCTAGATTGTCAGGGCACCTTGTATCTGAGACAAGTTTCGGTAAAGCAATTTTGACTTCCAGGTGAGGCTGTATGTTTTAGGATTAAATAGTCGGATGAGCCTGTTTGGCTTTGACTTGCTCCCCTAGGCTGCACATGCCAGATTGGCGGGGCTCCTGGAATCTAAGACAAGTTTTGGTAAAACAGTTTTGACAGCTAGGTAAGGCTGTATGCTTTAAGATTAAATAGTCGGGTGAGCGTGTTTGGCTTTCACTTGCGCCCCTAGGATGCAAATGCTGGAATAACAGGGTTCCTGGTACCTAAGACAAGTTTTGGTAAATCAGTTTTGGCGTCTATGGGGCTAAATGTTTTAGGATTAAATAGTCGGATGAGCCTGTTTGGCTTTGACTTGCTCCCCTAGGCTGCACATGCCAGATTGGCGGGGCTACTGGAATCTAAGACAAGTTTTGGTAAAACAGTTTTGACATCTAGGTAAGGCTGTATATTTTCAGATTAAATAGTCGGGTGAGCGTGTTTGTCTTTGACTTGCGCCCCTAGGATGCAAATGCAGGATTAACAGGGTTCCTGGTATCTGAAACAAGTTTTGGTAAGGCAATTTTGTGTTCCAGGTGATGCTGAATGTTTTCAGATTTAATAGTCGTGCGAGACTATTTGGCTTTGACTTTCTCCCCTAGGCGGCAGATGCCAGATTGGCGGGGCTCCTGGAATCTAAAAAAAGCTTTGCTAAAACAGTTTTGACAGCTACGTAAGTCTGTATGTTTTAAGGTTAAATAGTCGGGTGAGTCTGTTTGACTTTGACTTGCTCCCCTAGGCTGCAAATGCTAGATTAACAGGGCTGCTGGTATCTTAGACAAGTTTTGGTAAAGCAGTTTTGGCAGCCAGATGGGGCTGTATGCTTTAAGATTAAATTGTCGGGTGAGCCTGTTTGGCTTTGAACTGCGCCCCTAGGATGCCAACGCAGGATTAACAGTGTTCCTGGTATCTGACACAAGTTTTGATAAAGCAGTTTTGGCGGCCAGATGGGGTTGTATGTTTTAAGATTTAATAGTCGGGTGAGACTATTTGGCTTTGACTTGCTACCATAGGCTGCAAATGCTAGATTAACAGAGATCCTTGTATCCAAGACAAGTTCCGCTAAAGCAATTTTGACTTCCAGGTGAGGCAGTATGTTTTAGGATTAAATAGTCGGATGAGCCTGTTTGGCTTTGACTTGCTCCCCTAGGCTGGACATGCCAGATTGGCGGGAATCTAATACAAGTTTTGGTAAAACAGTTTTGACAGCTAGGTAAGGCTGTATGCTTTAAGATTAAATAGTCGGGTGAGCGTGCTTGGCTTTGACTTGCGCCCCTAGGATGGAAATGCTGGAATAACAGTGTTCCTGGTATCTATGAAAAGTTTTGGTAAGGCAATTTTGAGTTCCAGGTGAGGCTGAATGTATTCAGACTTAATAGTCGTGTGAGACTATTTGGCTTTGACTTTCTCCCCTAGGCGGCCCATCCAGATCTGCGGGGCTCCTGGAATCTAAAAAAAGTTTTGGTAGAACAGTTTTGACAACTACGTAAGTCTGTATGTTTTAAGGTTAAATAGTCGGGTGAGTCTGTTTGCAAATGCTGGAATAACAGGGTTCCTGGTATCTAAGACAAGTTTTCGTAAATCAGTTTTGGCGGCCAGATGGGGCTATATGTTTTAAGATTTAATAGTCGGGTGAACCTGTTTGGCTTTGACTTGCGCCCCTAGGATGCAAATGCTGGATTATCAGGGTTCCTGGTATCTGAAACAAGTTTTGGTAAATCAGTTTTGGCGGCCAGATGAACTATATATTTTGAGATTTAATAGTCGGGTGAGGCTATTTGGCTTTGTCTTCCTCCCCTAGGCTGCACATGCCAGATTGGCGGGACTCCTGGAATCTAAGACAAGTTTTGGTAAATCAGTTTTGACAGCTAGGTAAGGCTGTATGCTTTAAGAATAAATAATCGGGTGAGCGTATTTGGCTTTGACTTGCGCCCCTAGGATGCAAATGCTGGAATAACAGGGTTCCTGGTATCTAAGACAAGTTCTCGTAAATCAGTTTTGGCGGCCAGATGGGGCTGTTTGTTTTAAGATTAAATTGTAGGGTGAGCCTGTATGACTTTGACTTGCGCCCCCAGGATGGAAATTCTGGGTTAACAGGGCTCCTGGTATCTGAGACAAGTTTTGGGAAAGCAGTTTTGTCGGCCAAATGGGGTTGTATGTTTTAAGGTTTAAAAGTCGGGTGAGACTAGGCTGCAAATGCTAGATTATCAGGGCACCTTGTATCTGAGACAAGTTTCGGTAAAGCAATTTTGACTTCCAGGTGAGGCTGTATGTTGTAGGGTTAAATAGTCGGATAAGCTTGTTTGGCTTTGACTTGCTCCCATAGGCTACACATGCCACATTAACAGGGCTCCTGGTATCTTAGACAAGGTTTGGTAAAACAGTTTTGACAGCTAGGTAAGGCTGAATGTTTTCAAATTAAATAAAAAGGGTGAGCCTGCTTAACTTTGAATTGCGCCCCCAGGATGCAAATACTGGATTTTCAGGGTTCCTGTTATCTGAGACAAGTTTTGGTAAGGCAATTTTGAATTACAGGTGAGGCTGAATGTGTTAAGACTTAATAGTCGGGTGAGACTATTTTGCTTTGACTTGGTCCCCTAGGCTGTAAATGCTAGATTAATAGGGCTCCTGGAATCTAAAAAAAGTTTTAGTAAAACAGTTTCGACAGCTAGGTAAGGCTGTATGTTTTAAGATTAAATAGTCGGGTGAGACCATTTGGCTTTGACTTGGGCCCCCAGGATGCAAATGCTAGATTATCTGGGATCCTTGTATCTGAGACAAGTTTCGGTAAAGCAATTTTGACTTCCAGGTGAGGCTGTATGTTTTAGGATTAAATAGTCGGATGAGCCTGTTTGGCTTTGACTTGCTCCCCTAGGCTCCACATGCCAGATAGGCAGGGCTCCTGGAAACTAAGAGAAGGTTTGGTAAAACAGTTTTGACAGCTAGGCAAGATTGTATGTTTTAAGATTAAAAAGTCGGTTGAGCATGTTTGGCTTTGACTTGCGCCCCTTGGCGGCACATGCCAGATTGGCGGGGCTCCTGGAATCTGATAGATGTTTTGGTAAAGCAGTTTTGGCAACCAGATGGGACTGTGTGTTTTCAGATTGGATAATGAGGCCCGACTAATTGGCTTTGACTTGTTCCCCTAGGCTGCAAATGACAGATAAGCCGGGTTTTGGTAGAGCAGTTTCGGCGGCCAGATGGGGCTGTATGTCTAGGCTACACATGCCAGATTGGCGGGGCGCCAGGAATCTAAGACAAGGTTTGGTAAAACAGTTTTGACAGCTAGGTAAGGCTGAATGTTTTAAGATTAAATAGTCGGGTGAGCCTGTTTAACTTTGAATTGAGCCCCCAGGATGCAAATACTGGATTTACAGGGTTCCTGGTATGTGAGACAAGTTTTGGTAAGGCAATTTTAAGTTCCAGGTGAGGCTGAATGTGTTAAGACTTAATAGTCGGGTGAGACTATTTTGCTTTGACCTGGTCCCCTAGGCTGCAAATGCTAGATTAACAGGGCTCCTGGAATCTAAAACAAGTTTTAGTAAAACAGTTTTGACAGCTAGGTAAGGCTGTATGTTTTAAGATTAAATAGTCGGGTGAGCCTGTTTAGCTTTGACTTGCGCCCCCAAGATGCAAATACTGGATTAACAGGTTTCCTGGTATCTGAGACAAGTTTTGGTAAATCAGTTTTGGCGGCCAGATGGGGCTGTATGTTTTAAGATTTAATAGTCGCGTGAGGCTATTTGGCTTTGACGTGCAACCTTACGCTGCAAATGCTAGATTAACAGGGCTCCTGGTATCCATGACAAGTTTTGATAAAGCAGCTTTGGCAGCCAGATGGGGCTGTTTGTTTTAAGATTAAATTGTAGAGTGAGCCTGTTTGGCTTTGATAAAACAGTTTTGACAGCTAGGCAAGACTGTATATATTCAGATTAAATAGTCCGGTAAGCCTGTTTGCCTTTGTCTTGCGCCCCTAGGATGCAAATGCTGGATTAACAGGGTTCCTGGTATCTGAGACAAGTTTTGGTAAGGCAATTTTGAGTTCTATTTGAGGCTGAATGTGTTAAGACTTAATAGGCTGGTGAGACTATTTTGCTTTGACCTGCTCCCCTAGGCTGCACACGCCAGATTGGCAAGGCTCCTGGTATCTGAGACAAGGTTTGGTAAAAACAGTTTTGACAGCTAGGTCAGGATACATGTTTGAAGGTTAAGCCTGTAGGGTGAGCCTGTTTGGCTCCCCCTAGGATGCAAATGCTGGAATAACAGGGTTCCTGGCATCTGAGACAAGTTTCGGTAAAGCAATTTTGACATTCAGGTGAGGCTGTATGTTTTAGGATTACATAGTCGGATGAGCTTGTTTGGCTTTGACTTGCTCCCCTAGGCTACACATGCCAGATTGGCGGGGCTCCAGGAATCTAAGACAAGGTTTGGTAAAACAGTTTTGACAGCTAGGTAAGGCTGAATGTTTTAAGATTAAATAGTCGGGTGAGCCTGTTTAACTTTGAATTGAGCCCCCAGGATGCAAATACTGGATTTACAGGGTTCCTGGTATCTGAGAAAAGTTTTGGTAAGGCAATTTTGAGTTCTATTTGAGGCTGAATGTGTTAAGACTTAATAGGCTGGTGAGACTATTTTGCTTTGACCTGCTCCCCTAGGCTGCACACGCCAGATTGGCAGGGCTCCTGGTATCTGAGAGAAGGTTTGGTAAAAGAGTTTTGACAGCTAGGTCAGGATACATGTTTGAAGGTTAAGCCTGTAGGGTGAGCCTGTTTGGGTTTGACTTGCTCCCCTAAGATGCAAATGCTGGATTAACAGGGTTCCTGGCATCTGAGACAAGTTTTGGTAAGGTAATTTTGAGTTACAGGTGAGGCTGAATGTGTTAAGACTTAATAGTCGGGTGAGACTATTTTGCTTTGACTTGGTCCCCTAGGCTGCAAATGCTAGATTAACAGGGCTCCTGGAATCTAAAAAAAGTTTTAGTAAAACAGTTTTGACAGCTAGGTAGGGCTATATGTTTTAAGATTAAATAGTCAAGTGAGTGTGTTTGGCTATGACTTGCGCCCCTAGCGGCACATGCCAGATTGGCGGGGCTCCTGGAATCTGATAGATGTTTTGGTAAAGCAGTTTGGCAACCAGATGGGACTGTGTGTTTTCAGATTGGATAATGAGGTACGACTAATTGGCTTTGACTTGTTCCCCTAGGCTGCAAATGACAGATAAGCCGGGTTTTGGTAGAGCAGTTTCGGCGGCCAGATGGGGCTGTATGTTGAGTATTAAATAGTCGGGTGAGCCTGTTTTGCTTTGACCTGCTCCCCTAGGCTGCACATGCCAGATTGGCAGGGCTCCTAGTATCTGAGACAATTTTTGGTAAAACTGTTTTGACAGCTAGGCAAGACTGCTAGATTAACAGGGCTCCTAGAATCTAAAAAAAGTTTTAGTAAAACAGTTTTGACAGCTAGGTAAGGCTGTATGTTTTAAGATTAAGAAGTCGGTTGAGCATGTTTGGCTTTGACTTGCGCCCCCAAAATGCAAATACTGGATTAACAGGTTTCCTGGTATCTGAGACAAGTTTTGGTAAATCAGTTTTGGCGGCCAGATGGGACTGTATGTTTAGTATTAAATAGTCGAGTGAGCCTGTTCTGCTTTGACCTGCTCCCCTTGGCTGCACATGCCAGATTGGCAGGGCTCCTGGTATCTGAGACAAGTTTTGGTAAAATTGTTTTGACAGCTAGGCAAGACTGTATGTTTTAAGATTAAAGAGTCGGGTAAGCCAGTTTGGCTTTGTCTTGCGCCCCTAGGATGCAAATGCTGGATTAACAGGGTTCCTGGTATCTGAGACAAGTTTTGGTAAGGCAATTTTGAGTTCCAGGTGAGGCTGAATGTGTTAAGACTTAATAGTCGGGTGAGACTATTTTGCTTTGACCTGGTCCCCTAGGCTGCAAATGCTAGATTAACAGGGCTCCTGGAATCTAAAACAAGTTTTAGTAAAACTGTTTTGACAGCTAGGCAAGACTGTATGTTTTAAGATTAAAGAGTCGGGTAAGCCAGTTTGGCCTTGTATTGCGCCCCTAGGATGCAAATGCTGGATTAACAGGTTTCCTGGTATCTGAGACAAGTTTTGGTAAGGCAATTTTGAGTTCCAGGTGAGGCTGAATGTGTTAAAACTTAATAGTCGGGTGAGACTATTTTGCTTTGACTTGGTCCCCTAGGCTGCAAATGCTAGATTAACAGGGCTCCTGGAATCTAAAAAAAGTTTTAGTAAAACAGTTTTGACAGCTAGGTAAGGCTGTATGTTTTAAGATTAAATAGTCGGGTGAGCCTGTTTAGCTTTGACTTGCGCCCCCGAAATGCAAATACTGGATTAACAGGTTTCCTGGTATCTGAGACAAGTTTTGGTTAATCAGTTTTGGCGGCCAGATGGGGCTGTATGTTTTAGGATTAAATAGTCGGATGAGCCTGTTTGGCTTTGACTTGCTCCCCTAGGCTCCACATGCCAGATAGGCGGGGATCCTGGAATCTAAGACAAGGTTTGGTAAAACAGTTTTGACAGCTAGGCAAGACTGTATGTTTTAAGATTAAAAAGTCGGTTGAGCATGTTTGGCTTTGACTTGCGCCCCTAGGCGGCACATGCCAGATTGGCGGGGCTCCTGGAATCTGATAGATGTTTTGGTAAACCAGTTTTGGCAACCAGATGGGACTGTGTGTTTTCAGATTGGATAATGAGGTCCGACTAATTGGCTTTGACTTGTTCCGCTAGGCTGCAAATGCCAGATTGGCCGGGTGTTGGTAGAGCAGTTTCGGCGGCCAGATGGGGCTGTATGTTTAGTATTAAATAGTCGGGCGAGCCTGTTCTGCTTTGATCTGCTCCCCTAGGCTGCACATGCCAGATTGGCAGGGCTCCTGGTATCTGAGACAAGTTTTGGTAAAACTGTTTTGACAGCTAGGCAAGACTGTATGTTTTAAGATTAAAGAGTCGGGTAAGCCAGTTTGGCTTTGACTTGCGCCCCTAGGATGCAAATGCTGGATTAACAGGGTTCCTGGTATGTGAGACAAGTTTTGGTAAGGTTATTTTGAGTTATAGGTGAGGCTGAATGTGTTAAGAATTAATAGTCGGGTGAGACTATTTTTCTTTGACTTGGTCCCCTAGGCTGCAAATGCTAGATTAACAGGGCTCCTGGAATCTAAAAAAAGTTTTAGTAAAACAGTTTTGACAGCTAGGTAAGGCTGTATGTTTTAAGATTAAATAGTCGGGTGAGACTATTTGGCTTTGACTTGCGCCCCCAGGATGCAAATGCTAGATTATTTGGGATCCTTGTATCTGAGACAAGTTTCGGTAAAGCAATTTTGACTTCCAGGTGAGGCTTTATGTTTTAGGATTAAATAGTCGGATGAGCCTGTTTGGCTTTGACTTTGCTCCCCTAGGCTCCACATGCCAGATAGGCGGAGCTCCTGGAATCTAAGACAAGGTTTGGTAAAACAGTTTTGACAGCTAGGCAAGACTGTATGTTTTAAGATTAAGAAGTCAGTTGAGCATGTTTGGCTTTGACTTGCGCCCCTAGGCGGCACATGCCAGATTATAGTCGGGTGAGCCTGTTTTGCTTTGACCTGCTCCCCTAGGCTGCACATGCCAGATTGGCAGGGCTGCTGGTATCTGAGACAAGTTTTGGTAAAACTGTTTTGACAGCCAGGCAAGACTGTATGTTTTAAGATTATAAAGTCGGGTAAGCCAGTTTGGCTTTGACTTGCGCCCCTAGGATGCAAATGCTGGATTAACAGGGTTCCTGGTATCTGAGACAAGTTTTGGTAAGGCAATTTTGAGTTCCAGGTGAGGCTGAATGTGACTTGGTCCCCTAGGCTGCAAATACTCGATTAACAGGGCTCCTGGAATCTAAAAAAAGTTTTAGTAAAACAGTTTTGACAGCTAGGTAAGGCTGTATGTTTTAAGATTAAATAGTCGGGTGAGACTATTTGGCTTTGACTTGCGCCCCCAGGATGCAAATGCTAGATTATCTGGGATCCTTGTATCTAAGACAAGTTTCGGTAAAGCAATTATGACTTCCAGGTGAGGCTGTATGTTTTAGGATTAAATAGTCGGATGAGCCTGTTTGGCTTTGACTTGCTCCCCTAGGCTCCACATGCCAGATAGGCGGGACTCCTGGAATCTAAGACAAGGTTTGGTAAAACAGTTTTGACAGCTAGGTCAGGATACATGTTTGAAGGTTAAATAGTCGGGTGAGCCTGTTTGGCTTTGACTTGCGCCCCCAGGATGCAAATGCTAGATTATCTGGGATCCTTGTATCTGAGACAAGTTTCGGTAAAGCAATTTTGACTTCCAGGTGAGGCTGTATGTTTTAGGATTAAATAGTCGGATGAGCCTGTTTGGCTTTGACTTGCTCCCCTTAGCTCCACATGCCAGATTGGCGGGGCTCCTGGAATATGATACATGTTTTGGTAAAGCAGTTTTGGCAACCAGATGGGACTGTGTGTTTTCAGATTGGATAATGAGGTCCGACTAATTGGCTTTGACTTGTTCCCCTAGGCTGCAAATGCCAGATTGGCCGGTAGAGCAGTTTCGGCGGCCAGATGGGGCTGTATGTTTAGTATTAAATAGTCGGGTGAGCCTGTTTTGCTTTGACCTGCTCCCCTAGGCTGCACATGCCAGATTGGCAGGGCTCCTAGTATCTGAGACAATTTTTGGTAAAACTGTTTTGACAGCTAGGCAAGACTGCTAGATTAACAGGGCTCCAAGAATCTAAAAAAAGTTTTAGTAAAACAGTTTTGACAGCTAGGTAAGGCTGTATGTTTTAAGATTAAGAAGTCGGTTGAGCATGTTTGGCTTTGACTTGCGCCCCCAAAATGCAAATACTGGATTAACAGGTTTCCTGGTATCTGAGACAAGTTTTGGTAAATCAGTTTTGGGGGCCAGATGGGACTGTATGTTTTAGGATTAAATAGTCGGATGAGCCTGTTTGGCTTTGACTTGCTCCCCTAGGCTCCACATGCCAGATAGGCGGGACTCCTGGAATCTAAGACAAGGTTTGGTAAAACAGTTTTGACAGCTAGGCAAGACTGTATGTTTTAAGATTAAAAAGTCGGTTGAGCATGTGTGGCTTTGACTTGCGCCCCTAGATGGCACATGCCAGATTGGCGGGGCTCCTGGAATCTGATAGATGTTTTGGTAAAGCAGTTTTGGCAACCAGATGGGACTGTGTGTTTTCAGATTGGATAATGAGGTCCGACTAATTGGCTTTGACTTGTTCCCCTAGGCTGCAAATGCCAGATTGGCCGGGTTTTGGTAGAGCAGTTTCGGCGGACAGATGGGGCTGTATGTTTAGTATTAAATAGTCGGGTGAGCCTGTTTTGCTTTGACCTGCTCCCCTAGGCTGCACATGCCAGATTGGCAGGGCTCCTGGTATCTGAGAAAATTTTTGGTAAAACTGTTTTGACAGCTAGGCAAGACTGTATGTTTTAAGATTAAAGAGTCGGGGAAGCCAGTTTGGCTTTGACTTGCGCCCCTAGGATGCAAATGCTGGATTAACAGGGTTCCTGGTATCTGAGACAAGTTTTGGTAAGGCAAATTTGAGTTCCAGGTGAGGCTGAATGTGTTAAGACTTAATAGTCGGGTGAGACTATTTTGCTTTGACTTGGTACCCTAGGCTGCAAATGCTAGATTAACAGGGCTCCTGGAATCTAAAAAAAGTTTTAGTAAAACAGTTTTGACAGCTAGGTAAGGCTGTATGTTTTAAGATTAAATAGTTGGGTGAGCCTGTTTAGCTTTGACTTGCGCCCCCAAGATGCAAATACTGGATAAACAGGTTTCCTGGTATCTGAGACAAGTTTTGGTAAATCAGTTTTGGCGGCCAGATGGTGCTGTTTGTTTTAAGATTTAGTGGTCGGGCGAGGCTATTTGGCTTTGACTTGCTCCCTTACGCTGCAAATGCTAGATTAACAGGGCTCCTGGTATCCATGACAAGTTTTGATAAAGCAGCTTTGGCAGACAGATGGGGCTGTTTGTTTTAAGATTAAATTGTAGAGTGAGCCTGTTTGGCTTTGAACTTCTCCCCTAGGCTGCACACGCAAGATTGTCAGGGCTCCTGGTAACTGAGACAAGGTTTGGTAAAACTGTTTTGACAGCTAGGCAAGACTGTATGTTTTAAGATTAAAGAGTCGGGTAAGCCAGTTTGGCTTTGTCTTGCGCCCCTAGGATGCAAGTGCTGGATTAACAGGGTTCCTGGTATCTGAGACAAGTTTCGGTAAAGCAATTTTGAGTTCCAGGTGAGGCTGAATGTGTTTAGACTTAATAGTCGGGTGCGACTAGTTTGCTTTGACTTGGTCCCCTAGGCTGCAGATGCTAGATTAACAGGGCTCCTGGTATCTAAAAAAAGTTTTAGTAAAACAGTTTTGACAGCTAGGTAAGGCTGTATGTTTTAAGATTAAATAGTTGGGTGAGCCTGTTTGGCTTTGACTTGCGCCCCCAGGATGCAAATACTGGATTAATAAGGTTCCTGGTATCTGAGACAAGTTTTGGTAAGGCAATTTTGAGTTACAGTTGAGGCTGAATGTGTTAAGACTTAATAGTCGGGTGAGCCTGTTTTGCTTTGACCTGCTCCCCTAGGCTGCACATGCCAGATTGGCAGGGCTCCTGGAATCTGAGACAAGTTTTGGTAAAGCAGTTTCGGCGGGGAGATGGGGTTGTATGTTTTAAGATTTAATAGTCGGGTGAGACTAGGCTGCAAATTCTAGATTATCAGGGATCCTTGTATCTGAGACAAGTTTCGGTAAAGCAGTTTTGAATTCCAGGTGAGGCTGTATGTTTTAGGATTAAATAGTCGGATGAGCCTGTTTGGCTTTGAATTTCTCCCCTAGGCTCCACATGCCAGATTGGCGGGGCTCCAGGAATCTAAGACAAGGTTTGGTAAAACAGTTTTGAGAGCTAGGCAAGACTGTATTTTTTAAGATTAAAGAGTCGGGTGAGCCTGTTTGGCTTTGACTTGCGCCCCTACGATGCAAATGCTGGATTAATAAGGTTCCTGGTATCTGAGACAAGTTTAAGTAAGGTAATTTTGAGTTCCAGGTGAGGCTGAATGTGTTAAGACTTAATAGTAGGGTGAGTCTATTTGGCTTTGACTTGCTCCCCCAGGCTGCAAATGCTAGATTATCAGGGATCCTTGTATCTGAGACAAGTTTCGGTAAATCAATTTTGACTTGCAGGTTAGGCTGTATGTCTTCAGACTTATTAGTCGGTAAAGCAATTTTGACTTCCAGGTGAGGCTGTATGTTTTAGGATTAAATAGTCGGATGAGCCTGTTTGGCTTTGAATTTCTCCCCTAGGCTCCACATGCCAGATTGGCGGGGCTCCTGGAATCTAAGACAAGGTTTGGTAAAACAGTTTTGAGAGCTAGGGAAGACTGTATGTTTTAAGATTAAAGAGTCAGGTGAGCCTGTTTGGCTTTGACTTGCGCCCCTAGGATACAAATGCTGGATTAATAAGGTTCCTGGTATCTGAGACAAGTTTTAGTAAGGCAATTTTGTGTTCCAGGTGAGGCTGAATGTGTTAAGACTTAATAGTCGGGTGAGTCTATTTGGCTTTGACTTGCTCCCCTAGGCGGCACATGCCAGATTGGCGGGGCTCCTGGAATCTAAGACAAGGTTTGGTAAAACAGTTTTGACGGCTGGGCAAGACCGTATGTTTTAAGATTAAAGAGTCGGGTGAGCCTGTTTGGCTTTGTATTGCGCCCCTAGGATGCAAATGCTGGATTAACAGGGTTCCTGGTATCTGAGACAAGTTTTGGTAAGGCAATTTTGAGTTCCAGGTACGGCTGAATGTTTTAAGACTTAGTAGTCGGGTGAGGCTATTTGGCTTTGACTTGCTCCCCCAGGCTGCAAATGCTAGATTATCAGGGATCCTTGTATCTGAGACAAGTTTCGGTAAATCAATTTTGACTTGCAGGTTAGGCTGTATGTCTTCAGACTTATTAGTCGGTAAAGCAATTTTGACTTCCAGGTGGGGCTGTTTGTTTTAAGATTAAATTGTAGGATGAGCCTGTTTGGCTTTGAACCTCTCCCCGAGGCTGCACACGCCAGATTGGCAGGGCTCCTGGTAACTGAGACAAGGTTTGGTAAAACAGTTTTGAGAGCTAGGCAAGACTGTATTTTTTAAGATTAAAGAGTCGGGTGAGCCCAGGGTTCCTGGTATCTGAGACAAGTTTTGTTAAAGCAGTTTTGGCGGCCAGATGGGGCTGTATGTTTTAAGATTTAATAGTCAGGTGAGGCTATTTGGCTTTGACTTGCTCCCCTAGGCTGCAAATGCTAGATTAACAGGGCTTCTGGAATCTAAAAAAAGTTTAAGTAAAACAGTCTGGACAGCTAGGCAAGACCGTATGTTTTAAGATTAAAGAGTCGGGTGAGCCTGTTTGGCTTTGACTTGCGCCCCTAGGATGCAAATGCTGGATTAACAGGGTTCCTGGTGTCTGAGACAAGCTTTGGTAAGGCAATTTTGACTTCCAGGTGAGGCTGAATTTTTTAAGACTTAATAGTCGGGTGAGACTAATTTGGCTTAACTTGCTCCCCTAGGCTGCAAATGCTAGATTAACAGGGCTCCTGGAATCTAAAAAAAGTTTTAGTAAAACAGTTTTGACAGCTTGGTAAGGCTGTATGGTTGAGGATTAAATAGTCGGGTGAGCCTGTTTGGCTTTGTCTTGCGACCCTAGGATGCAAATGCTGGATTAACAGGGTTCCTGGTATGTGAGACAAGTTTTGGTAAGGCAATTTTGAATTCCAGGTCAGGCTGAATGTTTTAAGACTTAATAGTCGGGTGAGGCTATTTGGCTTTGAATTGCTCCCCTACGCTGCAAATGCTAGATTAACAGGCATCGTGCTATCCATGACAAGTTTTGATAAAGCAGTTTTGCAGCCAGATGGGGCTGTTTGTTTTAAGATTAAATTGTAGGATGAGCCTGTTTGGCTTTGAACTGCGCACCTAGGATGCAAATGCTGGATTAACAGGGTTCCTGGTATCTGACACAAGTTTTGGTAAAGCAGTTTGGCGGCCAGATGGGGCTGTATGTTTTACGATTTAATAGTCGGGTGAGGCTATTTGGCTTTGACTTGCTCCCCTACGCTGCAAATGCTAGATTATCAGGGCTCCTGGAATCCATTACAAGTTTTGATAAAGCAGCTTTGGCAGCCAGATGGGGCTGTTTGTTTTAAGATTAAATTGTAGGATGAGCCTGTTTGGCTTTGAAATTCTCCCCCGGGCTGCACACGCCAGATTGGCAGGGCTCCTGGTAACTGAGACAAGGTTTGGTAAAACAGTTTTGACAGCTAGGCTAGACCGTATGTTTTAAGATTAAAGAGTCGGGTGAGCCTGTTTGGCTTTGTCTTGCGCCTCTTGGATGCATATGCTGGATTAACAGGGTTCCTGGTATCTGAGACAAGTTTTGGTAATGCAATTTTGAGTTCCAGGTCAGGCTGAATGTTTTAAGACTTAATAGTCGGGTGAGGCTATTTGGCTTTGCCTTGCTCCCCTTGGCGGCACATGCCAAATTGGTGGGGCTCCTGGAATCTAAAAAAACGTTTTGGTAAAACAGTTTTGACAGCTAGGTCAGGCTACATGTATTAAGATTAAATAGTCGGGTGAGCCTGTTAGCCTTTGACTTGCGCCCACAGGATGCAAATACTGGATTAACAGGGTTCCTGGTATCTGAGACAAGTTTTTGTAAGGCAATTTTGAGTTACAGGTGAGGCTGAATGTGTTAAGACTTCCTAGTCAGGTGAGACTATTTTGCTTTGACTTGCTCCCCTACGCTACAAATGCTAGATTAACAGGGCTCCTGGTATCTAAGACAAGTTTTGGAAAAGCAGTTTTGGCAACCAGATGGGGCTGTATGTTTTAAGTTTAAATTGTCGGGTGAGCCTGTTTGGCTTTGAACTGCGGCCCTAGAATGCAAATGCTGGATTAACAGGGTTCCTGGTATCTGACACAAGTTTTGGTAAAGCAGTTTGGCGGCCAGTTGGGGTTGTATTTGACTTGCTTTGACTTGCTACGCTAGGCTGCAAATGCTAATTAACAGAGATCCTTGTATCTGAGACAAGTTTCGGTAAAGCAATTTTGACTTCCAGGTGGCTTTGGCAGCCAGATGGGGCAGTATGTTTTAAGATTAAATTGTCGGGTGAGCCTGTTTGGCTTTAAACTGCGCCTCTAGGATGCAAATGCTGGATTAACAGGGTTCCTGGTATCTGACACAAGTTTTGGTAAAGCAGTTTGGCGGCCAGTTGGGGTTGTATGTTTTAAGATTTAATAGTCGGGTGAGACTATCTGGCTTTGACTTGCTACCCTAGGCTGCAAATGCCAGATTAAAAGGTCTCCTGGTGTCTAAGACAAGTTTTGATAAAGCAGTTTTGGCAGCCAGATGGGGCTGTTTGTTTTAAGATTAAATTGTAAATTGTCCTGGCATCTGAGACAAGTTTTGGTAAGGCAATTTTGAGTTACAGGTGAGGCTGAATGTGTTAAGACTTAAAAGTCAGGTTAAACTATTTGGCTTTGACTTGCTCCCCTAGGCTGCAAATGCTAGATTAACAGGGCTCCTGGAATCTAAAAAAAGTTTTGGTAAAACAGTTTTGAAAACTAGGTCAGGCTACATGTTTGAAGATTAAATAGTCGGGTGAGCCTGTTTGACTTTGACTTGCGCCCCCAGGATGCAAATACTGGATTAACAGAGTTTCTGGTATCTGAGACAAGTTTTGGTAAGGCAATTTTGAGTTAGAGGTGAGGCTGAATGTGTTAAGACTTAATAGTCAGGTGAGACTATTTTGCTTTGACTTGCTCCCCTAGGCTGCAGATGCTAGATTAACAGGTCTCCTGGTATATAAGACAAGTTTTGGTAAAGCAGTTTTGTCAGCCAGATGGGGCTGTATGTTTTAAGATTAAATTGTCGGGTGAGCCTGTTTGGCTTTGAACTGCGCCCCTAGGATGCAAATGCTGGATTAACAGGGTTCCTGGTATCTGACACAAGTTTTGGTAAAGCAGTTTGGCGGCCAGATGGGGTTGTATGTTTTAAGATTTAATAGTCGGGTGAGACTATTTGGCTTTGACTTGCTACCCTAGGCTGCAAATGCTAGATTAACAGAGATCCTTGTATCTGAGACAAGTTTCGGTAAAGCAAATTTGACATCCAGGTGGCTTTGGCAGCCAGATGGGGCTGTATGTTTTAGGATTAAATTGTAGGATGAGCCTGTTTGGCTTTGAACTGCGCCCCTAGGATGCAAATGCTGGATTAACAGGGTTCCTGGAATCTGACACAAGTTTTGGTAAAGCTGTTTGGCGGCCAGTTGGGGTTGTATGTTTTAAGATTTAATAGTCGGGTGTAACCATTTGGCTTTGACATGCTAGCCTAGGCTGCAAATGCTACATTAACAGAGATCCTTGTATCTGAGACAAGTTTCGGTAAAGTAATTTTGACTTCCAGGTGAGGCTGTATGTTTTAAGATTAAATAGTTGGATGAGCCTGTTTGGCTTTGGCTTGCTCCTCTATGCTGCAAATGCCAGTTTAAAAGGTCTTCTGGTATCTAAGACAAGTTTTGGTTAAGCAGCTTTGGCAGCCAGATGGGGCTGTTTGCTTTAAGGTTAAATTGTAAATTGTCCTGGTATCTGAGACAAGTTTTGGTAAGGCAATTTTGAGTTACAGGTGAGGCTGAAAGTGTTAGGACTTAAAAGTCAGGTTGGACTATTTTGCTTTGACTTGCTCCCCTAGGCTGCAAATGCTAGATTAACAGGGCTCCTGGAATCTAAAAAAAGTTTTGGTAAAACAGTTTTGACAGCTAGTTCAGGCTACATGTTTGAAGATTAAATAGTCGGGTGAGCCTGTTTGACTTTGACTTGCGCCCCCAGGATGCAAATACTGGATTAAAAGGGTTCCTGGTATCTGAAACAAGTTTTGGTAAGGCAATTTTGAGTTACAGGTGAGGCTGAATTTTTTAAGACTTAATAGTCGGGTGAGACTATTTTGCTTTGACTTGCTCCCCTAGGCGGCAAATGCCAGATTAACAGGGCTCCAGGTATCTAAGACAAGTTTTGGCAAAGCAGTTTTGGCAGCCAGATGGGGCTGTATGTTTTAAGATTAAATTGTCGGGTGAGCCTCTTTGGTTTTGAACTGCACCCCTAGGATGCAAATGCTGGATTAACAGGGTACCTGGTATCTGACACAAGTTTTGGTAAAGCAGTTTTGGCGGCCAGATGGGGCTGTATGCTTAAAGATTTAATAGTCGGGTGAGGCTATTTGGCTTTGACCTGCTCCCCTACGCTGCAAATGCTAGATTAACAGGGCTACTGGTATCCATGACAAGCCTTGATAAAGCAGCTTTGGCAGCCAGATGGGACTGTTTGTTTTATGATTAAATTGAAGAGTGAGCCTGTTTGGCTCTGAACTTCTCCCCTGGGCTGCACACGCCACATTGGCAGGGCTCCTGGTAACTGAGACAAGGTTTGGTAAAACAGTTTTAAGAGCTAGGCAAGACAGTATTTTTTAAGATTAAAGAGTTGGGTGAGCCCAGGGTTCCTGGTATCTGAGACCAGTTTTGTTAAAGCATTTTTGGCGGCCAGATGGGGCTGTATGTTTTAAGATTTAATACTCAGGTGAGGCTATTCGGCTTTGACTTGCACCCATACGCTGCAAATGCTAGATTAACAGGGCTCGTGGTATCCATGACAAGTTTTGATAAAGCAGCTTTGGCAGCCAGATGGGGCTGTTTGTTTTAAGATTAAATTGATTAACAGGGATCCTTGTATCTGAGACAAGTTTCGGTAAAGCAATTTTGACTTCCAGTTGAGGCTGTATGTTTTAGGATTAAATAGTCGGATGAGCCTATTTGGCTTTGACTTGCGCCCCTAGGATGCAAATGCTAGATTATCAGGGATCCTTGTATCTGAGACAAGTTTCGGTAAAGCAGTTTTGACTTCCAGGTGAGGCTGTATGTTTTAGGATTAAATAGTCGGATGAGCCTGTTTGGCTTTGAATTTCTCCCCTAGGCTCCACATGCCAGATTGGCGGGGCTCCTGGAATCTAAGACAAGGTTTGGTAAAACAGTTTTGAGAGCTAAGCAAGACTGTATGTTTTAAGATTAAAGAGTCAGGTGAGCCAGTTTGGCTTTGACTTGCGCCCCTAGGATGCAAATGCTGGATTAACAGGGTTCCTGGTGTCTGAGAAAAGCTTTGGTAAAGCAATTTTGACTTCCAGGTGAGGCTGTATGTTTTAGGATTAAATAGTCGGATGAGCCTGTTTGGCTTTGACTTGCGCCCCTAGGATGCAAATGCTGGATTAACAGGGTTCTGGTGTCTGAGACAAGCTTTGGTAAGGCAATTTTGACTTCCAGGTGAGGCTGAATTTTTTAAGACTTAATAGTCGGGTGAGACTAATTTTCTTTGACGTGCTCCCCTAGGCTGCAAATGCTAGATTAACAGGGCTCCTGGAATCTAAGACAAGGTTTGGTAAAACAGTTTTGAGAGCTAAGCAAGACTGTATGTTTTAAGATTAAAGAGTCAGGTGAGCCAGTTTGGCTTTGACTTGCGCCCCTAGGATGCAAATGCTGGATTTACAGGGCTCCTGGAATCTAAGACTAGGTTTGGTAAAACAGTTTTGACAGCAGGGCAAGACTGTATGTTTTAAGATTAAATAATCGGTTGAGCCTGTTTGGCTTTGAGTTGCGCCCCTAGGATGCAAATGCTGGATTAACAGGGTTCTGGTGTCTGAGACAAGCTTTGGTAAGGCAATTTTGACATCCAGGTGAGGCTGAATTTTTTAAGACTTAATAGTCGGGTGAGACTAATTTGCTTTGACTTGCTCCCCTAGGCTGCAAATGCTAGATTAACAGGGCTTCTGGAATCTAAAAAAGTTTAAGTAAAACAGTTTTGACAGCTAGGCAAGACCGTATGTTTTAAGATTAAAGAGTCGGGTGAGCCTGTTTGGCTTTGACTTGCGCCCCTAGGATGCAAATGCTGCACTAACAGGGTTCCTGGTGTCTGAGACAAGCTTTGGTAAGGCAATTTTGACTTCCAGGTGAGGCTGAATTTTTTAAGACTTAATAGTCGGGTGAGACTAATTTGGCTTGACTTGCTCCCCTAGGCCGCAAATGCTATATTAACAGGGCTCCTGGAATCTAAAAAAAGTTTTGGTAAAACAGTTTTGACAGCTAGGTAAGGCAGTATGTTTGAGGATTAAATAGTCGGGTGAGCCTGTTTGGCTTTGTCTTGCGCCCCTAGGATGCAAATGCTGGATTAACAGGGTTCCTGGTATGTGAGACAAGTTTTGGTAAGGCAATTTTGAGTTCCAGGTCAGGCTGAATGTTTAAAGACTTAATAGTCGGGTGAGGCTATTTGGCTTTGAATTGCTCCCCTACGCTGCAAATGCTAGATTAACAGGCATCGTGCTATCCATGACAAGTTTTGGTAAAGCAGCTTTTGCAGCCAGATGGGGCTGTTTGTTTTGAGATTAAATTGTTGGATGAGCCTGTTTGGATTTGAACTGCGCGCCTAGGATGCAAATGCTGGATTAACAGTGTTCCTGGTATCTGACACAAGTTTTGGTAAAGCAGTTTGGCGGCCAGTTGGGGTTGTATGTTTTAAGATTTAATAGTCGGGTGAGACTATTTGGCTTTGACTTGCTACCCTAGGCTGCAAATGCTAGATTAACAGAGATCCTTGTATCTGAGACAAGTTTCGGTAAAGCAAATTTGACTTCCAGGTGGCTTTGACAGCTAGATGGCGCAGTATGTTTTAAGATTAAATTGTCGGGTGAGCCTGTTTGGCTTTGAACTGCGCCTCTAGGATGCAAATGCTGGATTAACAGGGTTCCTGGTATCTGACCCAAGTATTGGTAAAGCAATTTGGCGGCCAGATGGGGTTGTATGTTTTAAGATTTAATAGTCGGTGGAGACTATTTGGCTTTGACCTGCTCCCCTAGGCTGCAAATGCTAGATTAACAGAGATTGGTGGGGCTCCTGGTAACTGAGACAAGGTTTGGTAAAACAGTTTTGACAGCTAGGCAAGACTGTATATTTTAAGATTAAATAGTCGGGTGAGCCCAGGGTTCCTGGGATCTGAGACAAGTTTTGTTAAAGCAGTTTTGGCGGACAGATGGGGCTATATGTTTTACGATTTAATAGTCGGGTGAGGCTATTTGGCTTTGACTTGCTCCCCTACGCTGCAAATGCTAGATTAACAGGGCTCCTGGTTTTGATAAAGCAACTTTGGCAGCCAGATGGGGCTGTTTGTTTTAAGATTAAATTGTAGGATGAGCCTGTTTGGCTTTGAACTTCTCCCCCGGGCTGCACACGCCAGATTGGCAGGGCTCCTGGTAACCGAGACAAGGTTTGGTAATACAGTTTTGACAGCTAGGCTAGACCGTATGTTTTAAGATTAAAGAGTCGGGTGAGCCTGTTTGCCTTTGTCTTCCGCCCCTTGGATGCAAATGCTGGATTAACAGGGTTCCTGGTATCTGAGACAAGTTTTGGTAATGCAATTTTGAGTTCCAGGTCAGGCTGAATGTTTTAAGACTTAATAGTCGGGTGAGGCTATTTGGCTTTGCCTTGCTCCCCTAGGCGGCACATGCCAAATTGGTGGGGCTCCTGGAATCTAAAAAAAGTTTTGGTAAAACAGTTTTGACAGCTAGGTCAGGCTACATGTATTAAGATTAAATAGTCGGGTGAGCCTGTTAGCCTTTGACATGCGCCCACAGGATGCAAATACTGGATTAACAGGGTTCCTGGTATCTGAGACAAGTTTTTGTAAGGCAATTTTGAGTTACAGGTGAGGCTGAATGTGTTAAGACTTAATAGCCAGGTGAGACTATTTTGCTTTGACTTGCTCCCCTACGCTGCAAATACTAGATTAACAGGGCTCCTGGTATCTAAGACAAGTTTTGGAAAAGCAGTTTTGGCAGCCAGATGGGGCTGTATGTTTTAAGATTAAATTGTCGGGTGAGCCTGTTTGGCTTTGAACTGCGCCCCTAGAATGCAAATGCTGGATGAACAGGGTTCCTGGTATCTGACACATGTTTTGGTAAAGCAGTTTGGCGGCCAGTTGGGGTTGTATGCTTTAAGATTTAATAGTCGGGTGAGACTATCTGGCTTTGACTTGCTACCCTAGGCTGCAAATGCCAGATTAAAAGGTCTCCTGGTGTCTAAGACAAGTTTTGATAAAGTAGTTTTGGCAGCCAGATGGGGCTGTTTGCTTTAAGGTTAAATTGTAAATTGTCCTGGTATCTGAGACAAGTTTTGGTAAGGCAATTTTGAGTTACAGGTGAGGCTGAATGTGTTCAGACTTAAAAGTCAGGTGAGAATATTTTGCTTTGACTTGCTCCCCTAGGCTGCAAATGCTAGATTAACAGGGCTCCTGGAATCTAAAAAAAGTTTTGGTTAAGCAGTTTTGGCAGCCAGATGGGGCTGTATGTTTTAAGATTAAATTGTCGGGTGAGCCTGTTTGTCTTTGAACTGCGCCCCTAGGATGCAAATGCTGGATTAACAGGGTTCCTGGTATCTGACACAAGTTTTGGTAAAGCAGTTTTGGCGGCCAGATGGCGCTGTTTGCTTAAAGATTTAATAGTCGGGTGAGGCTATTTGGCTTTGACTTGCTCCCTTACGCTGCAAATGCTAGATTAACAGGGCTACTGGTATCCATGACAAGCCTTGAAAAAGCAGCTTTGGCAGCCAGATGGGACTGTTTGTTTTAAGATTAAATTGTAGAGTGAGCCTGTTTGGCTCTGAACTTCTCCCCTGGGCTGCACACGCCAGATTGGCAGGGCTCCTGGTAACTGAGACAAGGTTTGGTAAAACAGTTTTGACAGCTAGGTCAGGCTACATGTTTGAAGGTTAAATGGTCGGGTGATCCTGTTTGGCTTTAAACTGCGCCTCTAGGATTCAAATGCTGGATTAACAGGGTTCCTGGTATCTGACACAAGTTTTGATAAAGCAGCTTTTGCAGTCAGATGGGGCTGTTTGTTTTGAGATTAAATTGTAGGATGAGCCTGTTTGGCTTTGAACTGCGCGCCTAGGATGCAAATGCTAGATTAACACGGCTCCTGGTATCTGAGACAAGTTTTGGTAAAGCAGCTTTGGCGGCCAGATGAGGTTGTATGTTTTAAGATTTAATAGTCGGATGAGGCTATTTGGCTTTGACTTGCTCCCCTAGGCTACAAATGCCAGATTAACAGCGCTCCTGGTATCTAAGACAAGTTTTGGTAAAGCAGTTTTGGCAGCCAGATGGGGCTATTTGTTTTAAGATTAAATTGTCTGGTGAGCCCTGGTTGGCTTTGAACTTCTCCCCTAGGCTGCACACGCCAGATTGGCAGGTCTCCTGGTATCTGAGACAAGGCTTGGTAAAACAGTTTTGACAGCTAGGTCAGGCTACATGTTTGAAGGTTAAATGGTCGGGTGATCCTGTTTGGCTTTGACTTGCTCGCCTAGGATGCAAATGCTGGAATAACAGGGTTCCTGGGCTCTGAGACAAGTTTCGGTAAGACAATTTTGACTTTCAGGTGAGGCTGTATGTGTTAAGACTTAAAAGTCAGGTGAGAATATTTTGCTTTGACTTGCTCCCCTAGGCTGCAAATGCTAGATTAACAGGGCTCCTGGAATCTAAAAAAAGTTTTGGTTAAGCAGTTTTGGCAGCCAGATGGGGCTGTATGTTTTAAGATTAAATTGTCGGGTGAGCCTGTTTGTCTTTGAACTGCGCCCCTAGGATGCAAATGCTGGATTAACAGGGTTCCTGGTATCTGACACAAGTTTTGGTAAAGCAGTTTTGGCGGCCAGATTTCGCTGTTTGCTTAAAGACTTAATAGTCGGGTGAGACTATTTGGTTTTGACTTGCTCCCCTAGCCGCACATGCCAGATTGGCAAGGTTCCTGGAATCAAAAAAATGTTTTATTTAAACAGTTTTGACAGCAAGACGGGGCTGTTTGTTTTAAGATTTAATTGTAGGGAGAGCCTGTATGACTTTGACTTGCGCCCCCAGGATGCAAATACTGCATAAACAGGGCTCCTGGTATCTGAGACAAGTTTTGGCAAAGCAGTTTTGTCGGCCAAATGGGGTTGTATATTTTAAGATTTAAAAGTCGGGTGAGACTAGGCTGCAAATGCTAGATAATCGGGGATCCTTGTATCTGAGACTAGTTTCGTTAAAGCAATTTTGACTTCCATGTGAGGCTGTATGTTTAAGGATTAAATAGTCGGATGAGCTTGTTTGGCTTTGACTTTCTCCCCTAGGCTACACATGCCAGATTGGCGGGGCTCCAGGAATCTAAGACATGGTTTAGTAAAACAGTTTTGCCAGCTAGGCAAGACTGTATGTTTTAAGATTAAAGAGTCGGGTGAGCCTGTTTGACTTTGACTTGCGCCCCTAGGATGCAAATGCTGGATTAACACGGTTCCTGGTATCTAAGACAAGTTTTGGTAAGGCAATTTTGAGTTCCAGGTGAGGCTGAATGTGTTAAGACTTAATAGTCGGATGAGCCTGTTTGGCTTTGAATTTCTCCCCTAGGCTCCACATGCCAGATTGGCGGGTCTCCTGGAATCTGAGACAAGTTTTGGTAAAGCAGTTTTGGCGGCCAGATGGGGTTGTATGTTTTAAGATTTAATAGTCGGGTGAGACTAGGCTGCAAATGCTAGATTATCAGGGATCCTTGTATCTGAGACAAGTTTCGGTAAATCAATTTCGACTTCCAGGTGAGGCTGTATGTTTTAGGATTAAATAGTCGGATGAGCCTGTTTGGCTTTGAATTTCTCCCCTATTCTCAACATCCCAGATTGGCGGGGCTCCTGGAATCTAAGACAAGGTTTGGTATAACAGTTTTGAGAGCTAGGCAAGACTGTATGTTTTAAGATTAAAGAGTCGGGTGAGCCTGTTTGGCTTTGACTTGCGCCCCTAGGATGCAAATGCTGGATTAATAAGGTTCCTGGTATCTGAGACAAGTTTTGGTAAGGCAATTTTGAGTTCCAGGTGAGGCTGAATGTGTTAAGACTTAATAGTCGGGTGAGTCTATTTTGCTTTGACTTGCTCCCCTAGGCTGCAAATGCTAGATAAACAGGCTTCGTGGTATCTAAGACATGTTTTGGTAAAGCAGTTTTGGCAGCCATATGGGGCTGTGTGTTTAAGATTAAATTGATTAACAGGGATCCTTGTATCTGAGAAAAGTTTCGGTAAAGCAATTTTGACTTCCAGGTGAGGCTGTATGTTTTAGGATTAAATAGTCGGATGAGCCTGTTTGGCTTTGACTTGCGCCCCTAGGATGCAAATGCTGGATTAACAGGGTTCCTGGTATCTGAGACAAGTTTTGTTAAGGCATTTTGAGTTCCAGGTGAGGCTTAATTTTTTAAGACTTAATAGTCGGGTGAGACTATTTGGCTTTGACTTGCTCCCCTAGGCGGCACATGCCCGATTGGCGGGGCTCCTGGAATCTAAGACAAGGTTTGGTAAAACCGTTTTGACAGCTAGGCAAGACTGTATGTTTTAAGATTAAAGAGTCGAGTGAGCCTGTTTGGCTTTGACTTGCGCCCCTAGGATGCAAATGCTGGATTAACAGGGTTCCTGGTATCTGAGACAAGTTTTGGTAAGGCAATTTTGAGTTCCAGGTGAGGCTGAATGTGTTAAGACTTAATAGTCGGGTGAGACTATTTTGCTTTGACTTGCTCCCTAGATTAACAGGGCTCCTGGAATCTAAAAAAAGTTGTAGTAATACAGTTTTGACAGCTAGGTAAGGCTGTATGTTTTAAGATTAAATAGTCGGGTGAGCCTGTTTGGCTTTGACTTGCGCCCCTAGGATGCAAATGCTGGATTAACAGGGTTCCTGGTATCTAAGACACGTTTTGTTAAAGCAGTTTTGGCGGCCAGATGGGGCTGTATGTTTTAAAAATTATAAGTCGGGTTAGACTATTTGGCTTTGACTTGCTCTCCTACGCTGCAAGTGTTAGATTAACAGGGCTCCTGGTATCCATGACAAGTTTTGATAAAGCAGCTGTGGCAGCCAGTTGGGGCTGTTTGTTTTAAGATTAAATTGTAGGATAAGCCTGTTTGGCTTTGAACTTCTCCCCTGGGCTACACACGCCAAATTAGCAGGGCTCCTGGTAACTGAGACAAGGTTTGGTAAAACAGTTTTGACAGCTAGGCAAGACTGTATGTTTTCAGATTAAGTAGTCGGGTGAGTCTGTTTGGCTTTGTCTTGCGCCCCTAGGATGCAAATGCTGGAGTAACAGGGTTCCTGGTATCTGACACAAGTTTTGGTAAAGCAGTTTTGGCGGCCAGATGGGGTTGGATGTTTTAAGATTTAATAGTCGGCTGAGACTATTTGGCCTTGACTTGCCACCCTAGGCTGCAAGTGCTAGATTAACAAAGATCCTTGTATCTGAGACAAGTTTCGGTAAAGCAATTTAGACTTCCAGGTGAGGCTGTATGTTTTAGGATTAAATAGTCGGATGAGGCTGTTTGGCTTTGACTTGCTCCTCTAGGCTCCACATGCCAGATTGGCGGGGCTCCAGGCATCTAAGACAAGGTTTGGTAAAACAGTTTTGACAGCTAGGCAAGACTGTATGTTTTAAGATTAAATAATCGGTTGAGCCTGTTTGGCTTTGACTTGCTCCCCTAGCCTGCAAATGCCAGATTAACAGGGCTCCTGGTATCTAAGACAAGTTTTGGTAAAGCAGTTTGGCAGCAAGATGGGGCTGTTTGTTTTAAGATTAAATTGTAGGGTTAGACTATTTGGCTTTGACTTGCTACCCTAGGCTGCAAATGCAAGATTAACAGAGATTCTTGTATCTGAGACAAGTTTCGGTAAAGCAATTTTGACTTCCAGATGAGGCTGTATGTTTTAAGATTAAATAGTCGGATGAGCCTGTTTGGCTTTGACTTGCTCCTCTAGACTCCACATGCCAGATTGGCGGGGCTCCTGGCATCTAAGACAAGGTTTGGTAAAACAGTTTTGACAGCTAGGCAAGACTGTATGTTTTAAGATTAAATTGTAGGGTGAGCCCTGTTTGGCTTTGAACTTCTCCCTTAGGCTGCACACGCCAGATTGGCAGGGCTCCTGGTATCTGAGATAAGGTTCGGTAAAACTGTTTTGACAGCTAGGTCAGGCTACATGTTTGAAGGTTAAATAGTCGGGTGAGTCTGTTTGGTTTTGAGTTGCGCCCCCAGGATGCAAATACTGGATTAACAGGGTTCATGGTATCTGAGACAAGTGCTGGTAAAGCAGTTTTGTCGGCCAGATGGGGTTGTATGTTTTAAGATTTATAAGTCGGGTGAGACTAGGCTGCAAATGCTAGATTATCGGGGATCCTTGTATCTGAGAAAAGTTTCGGTAAAGCAATTTTGACTTCCAGGTGAGGCTGTATGTTTTAGGATTAAATAGTCGGATGAGCCTGTTTGGCTTTGACTTGCGCCCCTAGGATGCAAATGCTGGATTAATAAGGTTCCTGGTATCTGAGACAAGTTTTGGTAAGGCAATTTTGAGTTCCAGGTGAGGCTGAATGTATTAAGACTTAATAGTCGGGTGAGGCTATTTGGCTTTGACTTGCTCCCCTAGGCTGCAAATGCTAGATAAACAGGCTTCCTGGTATCTAAGACATGTTTTGGTAAAGCAGTTTTGGCAGCCATATGGGGCTGTGTGTTTAAGATTAAATTGATTAACAGGGATCCTTGTATCTGAGAAAAGTTTCGGTAAAGCAATTTTGACTTCCAGGTGAGGCTGTATGTTTTAGGATTAAATAGTCGGATGAGCCTGTTTGGCTTTGACTTGCGCCCCTAGGATGCAAATGCTGGATTAACAGGGTTCCTGGTATCTGAGACTAGTTTTGTTAAGGCAATTTTGAGTTCCAGGTGAGGCTTAATTTTTTAAGACTTAATAGTCGGGTGAGACTATTTGGCTTTGACTTGCTCCCCTAGGCGGCACATGCCCGATTGGCAGGGCTCCTGGAATCTAAGACAAGGTTTGGTAAAACCGTTTTGACAGCTAGGCAAGACTGTATGTTTTAAGATTAAATAGTCGGGTGAGCCTGTTTGGCTTTGACTTGCGCCCCCAGGATGCAAATACTGGATTTACAGGGTTCCTGGTATCTGAGACACGTTTTGTTAAAGCAGTTTTGGCGGCCAGATGGGGCTGTATGTTTTAAAAATTATAAGTCGGGTTAGACTATTTGGCTTTGACTTGCTCCCCTACGTTGCAAGTGTTAGATTAACAGGGCTCCTGGTATCCATGACAAGTTTTGATAAAGCAGCTGTGGCAGCCAGATGGGGCTGTTTGTTTTAAGATTAAATTGTAGGATAAGCCTGTTAGGCTTTGAACTTCTCCCCTGGGCTGCACACGCCAAATTAGCAGGGCTCCTGGAATCTCAGACAAGGTTTGGTAAAACAGTTTTGACAGCTAGGCAAGACTGTATGTTTTCTGATTAAGTAGTCGGGTGAGTCTGTTTGGCTTTGTCTTGCGCCCCTAGGATGCAAATGCTGGATTAACAGGGTTCCTGGTATCTGACACAAGTTTTGGTAAAGCAGTTTTGGCGGCCAGATGGGGTTGTATGTTTTAAGATTTAATAGTCGGGTGAGACTATTTGGCCTTGAGTTGCTACCCTAGGCTGCAAGTGCTAGATTAACAAAGATCCTTGTATCTGAGACAAGTTTCGGTAAAGCAATTTTGACTTCCAGGTGAGGCTGTATGTTTTAGGATTAAATAGTCGGATGAGCCTGTTTGGCTTTGACTTGCTCCTCTAGGCTCCACATGCCAGATTGGCGGGGCTCCAGGCATCTAAGACAAGGTTTGGTAAAACAGTTTTGACAGCTGGGCAAGACTGTATGTTTTAAGATTAAATAATCGGTTGAGCCTGTTTGGCTTTGACTTGCTCCCCTAGCCTGCAAATGCCAGATTAACAGGGCTCCTGGTATCTAAGACAAGTTTTGGTAAAGCAGTTTGGCAGCCAGATGGGGCTGTTTGTTTTAAGATTAAATTGTAGGGTTAGACTATTTGGCTTTGACTTGCTACCCTAGGCTGCAAATGCTAGATTAACAGAGATTCTTGTATCTGAGACAAGTTTCGGTAAAGCAATTTTGACTTCCAGGTGAGGCTGTATGTTTTAGGATTAAATAGTCGGATGAGCCTGTTTGGCTTTGACTTGCTCCTCTAGACTCCACATGCCAGATTGGCGGGGCTCCTGGCATCTAAGACAAGGTTTGGTAAAACAGTTTTGACAGCTAGGCAAGACTGTATGTCTTAAGATTAAATTGTAGGGTGAGCCCTGTTTGGCTTTGAACTTCTCCCTCAGGCTGCACACGCCAGATTGGCAGGGCTCCTGGTATCTGAGACAAGGTTTGGTAAAACTGTTTTGACAGCTAGGTCAGGCTACATGTTTGAAGGTTAAATAGTCGGGTGAGTCTGTTTGGTTTTGAGTTGCGCCCCCAGGATGCAAGTACTGGATTAACAGGGTTCCTGGTATCTGAGACAAGTGCTGGTAAAGCAGTTTTGTCGGCCAGATGGGGCTGTATGTTTTAAGATTTAAAAGTCGGGTGAGACTAGGCTGCAAATGCTAGATTATCGGGGATCCTTGTATCTGAGAAAAGTTTCGGTAAAGCAATTTTGACTTCCAGGTGAGGCTGTATGTTTTAGGATTAAATAGTCGGATGAGCGTGTTTGGCTTTGACTTGCTCCCCTAGGATGCAAAAGCAGGAATAACAGGGTTCCTGGCATCTGAGACAAGTTTCGGTAAAGCAATTTTGACTTCCAGGTGAGGCTGTATGTTTTAAGACTTAATAGTCGGGTGAGACTATTTGGCTTTGACTTGCTCCCCTAGACGAGACATGCCAGATTGGCGGGGCTCCTGGAATCTAAAAAAAGTTTTAGTAAAACTGTTTTGACAGCCAGATGGGGTTGTATGTTTTAAGATTTAATAGTCGGGTGAGACTAGGCTGCAAATGCTCCATTAACAGGGCTCCTGGAATCTAAAAAAAGTTTTAGTAAAAAAGTTTTGACAGCTACGTAAGGCTGCATGTTTTAAGATTAAATAGTCGGGTGAGCCTGTTTGGCTTTGACTTGCGCCCCAGGATGCAAATACTGGAATTACAGGGTTCCTGGTATATGAGACAAGTTTTGGTAAAGCAGTTTTGGCGGCCAGATGGGGCTGTATGTTTTAGGATTTAATAGTCGGGTGAGGCTATTTGGCTTTGACTTGCTCTCCTACGCTGCAATTGCTAGATTAACTCTCCGGGGCTCCTGGTATCCATAACAAGTTTTGATAAAGCAGCTTTGGCAGCCAGATGGGGCTGTTTGTTTTAAGATTAAATTATCGGGTGAGCCCTGGTTGTTTTTGAACTTCTCCCCTAGGCTGCACACGCCAGATTGGCAGGTCTCCTGGTATCTGAGACAAGGTTTGGTAAAACAGTTTTGACAGCTAGGTCAGGCTACATGTTTAAAGGTTAAATAGTCGGGTGAGCCTGTTTGGCTTTGACTTGCTCCCCTAGGATGCAAATGCTGGATTGACAGGGTTCCTGGTATCTGAGACAAGTTTCGGTAAGGCAATTTTGACTTCCAGGTGAGGCTGTATGTTTTAGGACTTAATAGTCGGGTGAGACTATTTGGCTTTGACTTGCTCCCCTAGGCGGCACATGCCAGATTGGCAAGGCTCCTGGAATCTAATAAAAGTTTTAGTAAAACAGTTTTGACAGCCAGACGGGGCTGTTTGTTTCAATATTAAATTGTAGGGTGAGCCTGTATGACTTTGACTTGCGCCCCTAGGATGCAAATACTGATTTAACAGGGCTCCTGGTATCTGAGACAAGTTTTGGTAAAGCAGATTTGTCGGCCAAATGGGGTTGTATGTTTTAAGATTTAAAAGTCGGGTGAGACTAGTCTGCAAATGCTAGATTATCAGGGATCCTTGTATCTGAGACAAGTTTCGGTAAAGCAATTTTGACTTCCAGGTGAGGCTGAATGTTTTAGGATTCAATAGTCGGATGAGCTTGTTTGGCTTTGACTTGCTCCCCTAGGCTACACATGCGAGATTGGCGGGGCTCCAGGAATCTAAGACAAGGTTTGGTAAAACAGTTTTGACAGCTAGGCAAGATTGTATGTTCTAAGATAAAAGAGTGGGGTGAGCCTGTTTGAATTTGACTTGCGCCCCTAGGATGCAAATGCTGGATTAACAGGGTTCCTGGTATCTGAGACAAATTTTGGTAAGGCAATTTTGAGTTCCAGGTGAGGCTGAATGTGTTAAGACTTAATAGTCGGGTGAGACAATTTTGCTTTGACTTGCTCCCCTAGGCGGCACATGCCAGATTGGCGGGGCTCTTGGAATCTGAGACAAGTTTTGGTAAAGCAGTTTTGGCGGCCAGATGGGGTTGTATGTTTTAAGATTTAATAGTCGGGTGACACTAGGCTGCAAATGCTAGATTATCAGGGATCCTTGTATCTGAGACAAGTTTCGGTAAAGCAATTTTGACTTCCAGGTGAGGCTGTGTGTTTTCAGATTGCATAATGAATCAGACTTATTGGCTTTGGCTTGATCCCCTAGGCTGCAAATGCCAGATTGGCAGGGTTTTGGTAGAGCAGTTTTGGCGGCCAGATGGGGCTGTATGTTTTAGTATTAAATAGTCGAATGAGCCTGTTTGGCTTTGAATTTCTCCCCTAGGCTCCACATGCCAGATTGGCGGGGCTCCTGGAATCTGAGACAAGTTTTGGTAAAGCAGTTTTGGCGGCCAGATGGGGTTGTATGTTTTAAGATTTAATAGTCATGTGAGACTAGGCTGCAAATGCTAGATTATCAGGGATCCTTGTATCTGAGACAAGTTTTGGTAAAGCAGTTTTGGCGGCCAGATGGGGTTGTATGTTTTAAGATTTAATAGTCATGTGAGACTAGGCTGCAAATGCTAGATTATCAGGGATCCTTGTATCTGAGACAAGTTTCGGTAAAGCAATTTTGACTTCCAGGTGAGGCTGTATGTTTTGGGATTAAATAGTCGGATGAGCCTGTTTGGCTTTGAATTTCTCCCCTAGGCTACACATGCCAGATTGGCGGGGCTCCAGGAAACTAAGACAAGGTTTGGTAAAACAGTTTTGACAGCTAGGCAAGATTGTATGTTCTAAGATTAAAGAGTGTGGTGAGCCTGTTTGAATTTGACTTGCGCCCCTAGGATGCAAATGCTAGATTAACAGGCCTCCTGGTATCTAAGACATGTTTTGGTAAAGCAGTTTGGGCAGCCATATGGGGCTGTGTGTTTAAGATTAAATTGGTTAACAGGGATCCTTGTATCTGAGAAAATATTCGGTAAAGCAATTTTGACTTCCAGGTGAGGCTGTATGTTTTAGGATTAAATAGTCGGATGAGCCTGTTTGGCTTTGACTTGCGCCCCTAGGATGAAAATCCTGGATTAACAGGGTTCCTGGTATCTAAGACAAATTTTGGTAAGGCAATTTTGAGTTCCAGGTGAGGCTGAATGTGTTAAGACTTAATAGTCGGGTGAGACTATTTTGCTTTGACCTGGTCCCCTAGGCTGCAAATGCTAGATTAACAGGGCTCCTGGAATCTAAAACAAGTTTTAGTAAAACAGTTTTGACAGCTAGGTAAGGCTGTATGTTTTAAGATTAAAGAGTGGGGTGAGCCTGTTTGAATTTGACTCGCGCCCCTACGATGCAAATGCTGGATTAACAGGGTTCCTGGTATCTGAGACAAGTTTTGGTAAGGCAATTTTGAGTTCCAGGTGAGGCTGAATGTGTTAAGACTTAATAGTCGGGTGAGACTATTTTGCTTTGACTTGCTCCCCTAGGCGGCACATGCCACATTGGCGGGGCTCCGGGAATCTGATATATGTTTTGGTAAAGAAGTTTTGGCAACCAGATGGGACTGTGTGTTTTCAGATTGGATAATGAGGTCAGACTAATTGGCTTTGGCTTGATCCCCTAGGCTGCAAATGCCAGATTGGCAGGGTTTTGGTAGAGAAGTTTTGGCGGCCAGATGGGGCTGTATGCTTTAGTATTAAGTAGTCGGATGAGCCTGTTTGGCTTTGAATTTCTCCCCTAGGCTCCACATGCCACATTGGCGGGGCACCTGGAATCTGACACAAGTTTTGGTAAAGCAGTTTTGGCGGCCAGATGAGGTTGTATGTTTTAAGATTTAATAGTCGGGTGAGACTAGGCTGCAAATGCTAGATTATCAGGGATCCTTGTATCTGAGACAAGTTTTGGTAAAGCAGTTTTGGCGGCCAGATGGGGTTGTATGTTTTAAGATTTAATAGTCATGTGAGACTAGGCTGCAAATGCTAGATTATCAGGGATCCTTGTATCTGAGACAAGTTTTGGTAAAGCAGTTTTGGCGGCCAGATGGGGTTGTATGTTTTAAGATTTAATAGTCATGTGAGACTAGGCTGCAAATGCTAGATTATCAGGGATCCTTGTATCTGAGACACGTTTCGGTAAAGCAATTTTGACTTCCAGGTGAGGCTGTATGTTTTGGGATTAAATAGTCGGATGAGCCTGTTTGGCTTTGAATTTCTCCCCTAGGCTCCACATGCCAGATTGGCGGGGCTCCTGGAATCTAAGACACGGTTTGGTAAAACAGTTTTGAGAGCTAGGCAAGACTGTATGTTTTAAGATTAAAGAGTCGGATGAGCCTGTTTGAATTTGACTTGCGCCCCTAGGATGCAAATGCTGGATTAACAGGGTTCCTGGTATCTGAGACAAGTTTTGGTAAGGCAATTTTGAGTTCCAGGTGAGGCTGAATGTGTTAAGACTTAATAGTCGGGTGAGACTATTTTGCTTTGACTTGCTCCCCTAGGCGGCACATGCCAGATTGGCGGGTAAAGAAGTTTTGGCAACCAGATGGGACTGTGTGTTTTCAGATTGGATAATGAGGTCAGACTAATTGGCTTTGGCTTGATCCCCTAGGCTGCAAATGCCAGATTGGCAGGGTTTTGGTAGAGCAGTTTTTGCGGCCAGATGGGGCTGTATGTTTTAGTATTAAATAGTCGGATGAGCCTGTTTGGCTTTGAATTTCTCCCCTAGGCTCCACATGCCACATTGGCGGGGCACCTGGAATCTGACACAAGTTTTGGTAAAGCAGTTTTGGCGGCCAGATGAGGTTGTATGTTTTAAGATTTAATAGTCGGGTGAGACTAGGCTGCAAATGCTAGATTATCAGGGATCCTTGTATCTGAGACAAGTTTTGGTAAAGCAGTTTTGGCGGCCAGATGGGGTTGTATGTTTTAAGATTTAATAGTCATGTGAGACTAGGCTGCAAATGCTAGATTATCAGGGATCCTTGTATCTGAGACACGTTTCGGTAAAGCAATTTTGACTTCCAGGTGAGGCTGTATGTTTTGGGATTAAATAGTCGGATGAGCCTGTTTGGCTTTGAATTTCTCCCCTAGGCTCCACATGCCAGATTGGCGGGGCTTCTGGAATCTAAGACAAGGTTTGGTAAAACAGTTTTAAGAGCTAGGCAAGACTGTATGTTTTAAGATTAAAGAGTCGGGTGAGCCTGTTTGGCTTTGACTTGCGTCCCTAGGATGCAAATGCTGGATTAATAAGGTTCCTGGTATCTGAGACAAGTTTTGTTAAGGCAATTTTGAGTTCCAGGTGAGGCTGAATGTGTTAAGACTTAATAGTCGGGTGAGACTATTTTGCTTTGACTTGCTCCCCTAGGCGGCACATGCCAGATTGGCGGGGCTCCTGGAATCTGATATATGTTTTGGTAAAGAAGTTTTGGCAACCAGATGGGACTGTGTGTTTTCAGATTGGATAATGAGGTCAGACCAATTGGCTTTGGCCAATTTCCCCTAGGCTGCAAATGCCAGATTGGCAGTGTTTTGGTAGAGCAGTTTTGGCGGCCAGATGGGGCTGTATGTTTTAAGATTAAATAGTCGGGTGAGACGAGGCTGCAAATGCTAGATTATCAGGGATCCTTGTATCTGAGAAAATATTCGGTAAAGCCAGGTCAGGCTGTATGTTTTAGGATTAAATAGTCGGATGAGCCTGTTTGGCTTTGACTTGCGCCCCTAGGATGCAAATGCTGGATTAACAGGGTTCCTGGTATCTGAGACAAGTTTTGGTAAGGCAATTTTGAGTTCCAGGTCAGTCTGAATGTTTTACGACTTAATAGTCGGGTGAGGCTATTTGGCTTTGACTTGCTCCCCTAGGCTACACATGCCAGATTGGCGGGGCTCCTGGAATCTAAGACAAGGTTTCGTAAAACAGTTTTGAGAGCTAGGCAAGACTGTATGTTTTAAGATTAAAGAGTCGGGTGAGCCTGTTTGGCTTTGACTTGCTCCCCTAGGCTGCAAATGCTAGATTAACAGGCTTCCTGGTATCTAAGACATGTTTTAATAAAGCAGTTTTGGCTGCCATATGGGGCTGTGTGTTTAAGATTAAATTGATTAACAGGGATCCTTGTATCTGAGAAAAGTTTCGATAAAGCAATTTTGACTTCCAGGTGAGGCTGCATGTTTTAGGATTAAATAGTCGGATGAGCCTGTTTGGCTTTGACTTGCGCCCCTAGGATGCAAATGCTGGATTAACAGGGTTCCTGGTATCTGAGACAAGTTTTGTTAAGGCAATTTTGAGTTCCAGGTGAGGCTGAATTTTTTAAGACTTAATAGTCGGGTGAGACTATTTGGCATTGATTTGCCCCCCTAGGCGGCACATGCCAGATTGGCGGGGCTCCTGGAATCTTAGACAAGGTTTGGTAAAACAGTTTTGACAGCTAGGCAAGACCGTATGTTTTAAGATTAAAGAGTCGGGTGAGCCTGTTTGGCTTTGACTCGCGCCCCTAGGATGCAAATGCTGGATTAACAGGGTTCCTGGTATCTGAGACAAGTTTTGGTAATTCAATTTTGAGTTCCAGGTGAGGCTGAATGTGTTAAGACTTAATAGTCGGGTGAGACTATTTTGCTTTGACTTGCTCCCCTATGCTGCAAATGCTAGATTAACAGGGCTCCTGGAATCTAAAAAAAGTTTTAGTAAAACAGTTTTGACAGCTAGGTAAGGCTGTATGTTTTAAGATTAAATAGTCGGGTGAGCCTGTTTGGCTTTGTCTTGCGCCCCTAGGATGCAAATGCTGGATTAACAGGGGTCCAGGTATCTGAGACAAGTTTTGGTAAGGCAATTTTGAGTTCCAGGTCAGGCTGAATGTTTTACGACTTAATAGTCGGGTGAGGCTATTTGGCTTTGACTTGCTCCCCTAGGCTCCACATGCCAGATTGGCGGGGCTCCTGGAATCTAAGGCAAGGTTTGGTAAAACAGTTTTGAGAACTAGGCAAGACTGTATGTTTTAAGATTAAAGAGTCGGGTGAGCCTGTTTGGCTTTGACTTGCGTCCCTAGGATGCAAATGCTGGATTAATAAGGTTCCTGGTATCTGAGACAAGTTTTGGTAAGGCAATTTTGAGTTTCAGGTGAGGCTGAATGTGTTAAGACTTAATAGTCGGGTGAGTCTATTTTGCTTTGACTTGCTCCCCTAGGCTGCAAATGCTAGATTAACAGGCTTCCTGGTATCTAAGACATGTTTTAATAAAGCAGTTTTGGCTGCCATATGGGGCTGTGTGTTTAAGATTAAATTGATTAACAGGGATCCTTGTATCTGAGAAAAGTTTCGATAAAGCAATTTTGACTTCCAGGTGAGGCTGCATGTTTTAGGATTAAATAGTCGGATGAGCCTGTTTGGCTTTGACTTGCGCCCCTAGGATGCAAATGCTGGATTAACAGGGTTCCTGGTATCTGAGACAAGTTTTGTTAAGGCAATTTTGAGTTCCAGGTGAGGCTGAATTTTTTAAGACTTAATAGTCGGGTGAGACTATTTGGCATTGATTTGCCCCCCTAGGCGGCACATGCCAGATTGGCGGGGCTCCTGGAATCTTAGACAAGGTTTGGTAAAACAGTTTTGACAGCTAGGCAAGACCGTATGTTTTAAGATTAAAGAGTCGGGTGAGCCTGTTTGGCTTTGACTCGCGCCCCTAGGATGCAAATGCTGGATTAACAGGGTTCCTGGTATCTGAGACAAGTTTTGGTAATTCAATTTTGAGTTCCAGGTGAGGCTGAATGTGTTAAGACTTAATAGTCGGGTGAGACTATTTTGCTTTGACTTGCTCCCCTATGCTGCAAATGCTAGATTAACAGGGCTCCTGGAATCTAAAAAAGTTTTAGTAAAACAGTTTTGACAGCTAGGTAAGGCTGTATGTTTTAAGATTAAATAGTCGGGTGAGCCTGTTTGGCTTTGTCTTGCGCCCCTAGGATGCAAATGCTGGATTAACAGGGGTCCAGGTATCTGAGACAAGTTTTGGTAAGGCAATTTTGAGTTCCAGGTCAGGCTGAATGTTTTACGACTTAATAGTCGGGTGAGGCTATTTGGCTTTGACTTGCTCCCCTAGGCTCCACATGCCAGATTGGCGGGGCTCCTGGAATCTAAGGCAAGGTTTGGTAAAACAGTTTTGAGAACTAGGCAAGACTGTATGTTTTAAGATTAAAGAGTCGGGTGAGCCTGTTTGGCTTTGACATGCGCCCCTAGGAGGCAAATGCTGGATTGGTTCCTGGTATCTGAGACCAGTTTTTGGGAAGGCAATTTTAAGTTCCAGGTGAGGCTGAATGTGTTAAGACTTAATAGTCGTGTGAGTCTATTTTGCTTTGACTTGCTCCCCCAAACTGCAAATTCTAGATTAACAGGGCACCTGGAATCTAAAAAAAGTTTTAGTAAAACAGTTTTGACAGCTAGGTAAGGCTGTATGTTTTAAGATTAAATAGTCGGGTGAGAATGTTTGGCTTTGTCTTGCGCCCCTAGGATGCAAATGCTGGATTAACAGGGTTCCTGGTTTCTGAGAAAAGTTTTGGTAAGGCAATTTTGAGTTCCAGGTGAGGCTGAATGTGTTAAGACTTAATAGTCGTGTGAGTCTATTTTGCTTTGACTTGCTCCCCCAAGCTGCAAATTCTAGATTAACAGGGCTCCTGGAATCTAAAAAAAGTTTAAGTAAAACAGTTTTGACAGCTAGGTATGGCTGTATGTTTTAAGATTAAATAGTCGGGTGAGCCTGTTTGGCTTTGACTTGCGCCCCCAGGATGCAAATACTGGCTTAACAGGGTTCCTGGTATCTGAGACAAGTTTTGTTCAAGCAGTTTTGGCGGCCAGATGGGGCTGAATGTTTTAAGACTTAACAGTCGGGTGAGACTATTTGGCTTTTACTTGCTCCCCTACGCTGCAAATGCTAGATTAACAGGGCTCCTGGTATCCATGGCAAGTTTTGATAAAGCAGATTTGGCAGCCAGATGGGGCTGTTTGTTTTAAGATTAAATTGTAGGATGAGCCTGTTTGGCTTTGAACCTCTCCCCTAGGCTGCACACGCCAAATTGGCAGGGCTCCTGGTAACTGAGACAAGGTTTGGTAAAACAGTTTTGACAGCTAGGCAAGACTGTATGTTTTCAGATTAAGTAGTCGGGTGACTCTGTTTGGCTTTGTCTTGCGCCCCAAAGGATGCAAATGCTGGATTAACAGGGTTCCTGGTATCTGAGACAAGTTTTGGTAAGGCAATTTTGAGTTCCAGGTGAGGCTGAATGTGTTAAGACTTAATAGTCGGGTGAGACTATTTTGCTTCGACTTGCCCCCATATGCTGCAAATGCTAGATTAACAGGGCTCCTGGTATCTGACACAAGTTTTGGTAAAGCAGTTTTGGCAGCCAGATGGGGCTGTATGTTTTATGATTAAATTGTCGGGTGAGCCTGTTTGGCTTTGAACTGCGCCCCTAGGATGCAAATGCTGGATTAACAGGGTTCCTGGTATCTGAAACAAGTTTTGGTTACGCAATTTTGAGTTCCAGGTCAGGCTGAATGTGTTAATACCTAATAGTCGGGTGAGGCTATTTGGCTTTGCCTTGCTCCCCTAGACGGCACATGCCAGATTGGTGGGGCTCCTGGAATCTAAAAAAAGTTTTGGTAAAACAGTTTTGACAGCTGGGTAAGGCTGTATGTCGTAAGATTAAATAGTCGGGTGAGCCTGTTTGACTTTGACTTGCGCCCCCAGGATGCAAATACTGGATGAACAGGGTTCCTGGTATCTGAAACAAGTTTTGGTAAGGCAATTTTGAGTTACAGGTGAGGCTGAATGTGTTAAGACTTAATAGTCAGGTGAGACTATTTTGCTTTGACTTGCTCCCCTAGGCTGCAAATGCTAGATTAACAGGGCTCCTAAAATCTATGACAAGTTTTGGTAAAGCAGTTTTTGCAGCCAGATGGGGCTGTATGTCTTATGATTAAATTGTCGGGTGAGCCTGTTTGGCTTTGAACTGCGCCCCTAGGATGCAAATGCTGGATTAACAGGGTTCCTGGTATCTGAGACAAGTTTTGGTAAAGCAGTTTTGGCGGCCAGATGGGGTTGTATGTTTTAAGATTTAATAGTCGGGTGAGACTATTTGGATTTGACTTGCTACCCTAGGCTGCAAGTGCTAGATTAACAGAGATCCTTGTATCTGAGACAAGTTTCGGTAAAACAATTTTGATTTCCAGGTGAGGCTGTATGTTTTAGGATTATATAGTCGGATGAGCCTGTTTGGCTTTGACTTGCTCCTCTATGCTCCACAAGCCAGATTGGCGGGGCTCCAGGCATCTAAGACAAGGTTTGGTAAAACAGTTTTGACAGCTACGCCAGACTGTATGTTTTAAGATTAAATAGTCGGTTGAGCCTGTTTGGCTTTGACTTGCTCCCCTAGGCTGCAAATGCCAGATTAACAGGGATCCTGATATCTAAGACAAGTTTTGGTAAAGCAGTTTTGGCAGCCAGATGGGGCTGTTTGTTTTAAGATTAAATTGATTAACAGGGATCCTTGTATCTGAGGAAAGTTTCGGTAAAGCAATTTTGACTTCCAGGTGAGGCTGTACGTTTTAGGATTAAATAGTCGGATGAGCAATTTGGCTTTGTCGGATGAGCAATTGGCTTTGACTTGCGCCCCTAGGATGCAAATGCTGGATTAACAGGGTTCCGGGTATCTGAGACAAGTTTTGTTAAGGCAATTTTGAGTTCCAGGTGAGGCTTAATTTTTTAAGAGTTAATAGTCGGGTGAGACTATTTGGCTTTGACTTGCTCCCCTAGGCGGCACATGCCAGATTGGCGGGGCTCCTGGAATCTAAGACAAGGTTTGGTAAAACAGTTTTGACAGCTAGGCAAGACCGTATGTTTTAAGATTAAAGAGTCGGGTGAGCCTGTTTGGCTTTGACTTGTGCCCCTGGGATGCAAATGCTGGATTAACAGGGTTCCTGGTATCTGAGACAAGTTTTGGTAAGGCAATTTTGAGTTCCAGGTGAGGCTGAATGTGTTAAGACTTAATAGTCGGGTGAGACTATTTTGGTTTGACTTGCCCCCATATGCTGCAAATGCTATATTAACAGGGCTCCTGGAATCTAAAAAAAGTTTTGGTAAAACAGTTTTGACAGCTAGGCAAGACTGTATGTTTTCAGATTAAGTAGTCGGGTGAGTCTGTTTGGCTTTGTCTTGCGCCCCAAGGATGCAAATGCTGGATTAACAGGGATCCTGGTATCTGAGACAAGTTTTGGTTACGCAGTTTTGAGATTCAGGTCAGGATGAATGTGTTAATACTTAATAGTCGGGTGAGGCTATTTGGCTTTGCCTTGCTCCCCTAGACGGCACATGCCAGATTGGTGGGGCTCCTGGAATCTAAAAAAAGTTTTGGTAAAACAGTTTTGACAGCTAGGTAAGGCTGTATGTCGTAAGATTAAATAGTCGGGTGAGCCTGTTTGACTTTGACTTGCTCCTCTAGGCTCCACATGCCAGATTGGCGGGGCTCCTGGAATCTAAGACGAGTGTTGGTAAAACAGTTTTGAATGCTAGGTAAGGCTGTATGTTTTAAGATTAAATAGTCGGGTGAGCGTGCTTGGCTTTGACTTGCGCCCCTAGGCTACACATGCCAGATTGGCGGGGCTCCAGGAATCTAAGACAAGGTTTGGTAAAACAGTTTTGACAGCTAGGTAAGGCTGAATGTTTTAAGATTAAATAGTCGGGTGAGCCTGTTTTACTTTGAATTGAGCCCCCAGGATGCAAATACTGGACTTACAGGGTTCCTGGTATGTGAGACAAGTTTTGGTAAGGTAATTTTGAGTTACAGGTGAGGCTGAATGTGTTAAGACTTAATAGTCTGGTGAGACTATTTTGCTTTGACTTGCTCCCCTAGGCTGCAAATGCTAAGGTAATTTTGAGTTACAGGTGAGGCTGAATGTGTTAAGACTTAATAGTCAGGTGGAACTATTTTGCTTTGACTTGCTCCCCTAGGCTGCAAATGCTAGATTAACAGGGCTCCTGGTATCTGACACAAGTTTTGGTAAAGCAGTTTTGGCAGCCAGATGGGGCTGTATGTTTTATGATTAAATTGTCGGGTGAGCCTGTTTGGCTTTGAACTGCGCCCCTAGGATGCAAATGCTGGATTAACAGGGTTCCTGGTATCTGAGACAAGTTTCGGTAAAGCAATTTTGACTTCCAGGTGAGGCTGTATGTTTTAGGATTATATAGTCGGATGAGCCTGGTTGGCTTTGACTTGCTCCTCTAGGCTCCACATGCCAGATTGGCGGGGCTCCAGGCATCTATGACAAGGTTTGGTAAAACAGTTTTGACAGCTACGCCAGATTGTATGTTTTAAGATTAAATAGTCGGTTGAGCCTGTTTGGCTTTGACTTGCTCCCCTAGGCTGCAAATGCCAGATTAACAGGGATCCTGGTATCTAAGACAAGTTTTGGTAAAGCAGTTTTGGCAGCCAGATGGGGCTGTTTGTTTTAAGATTAAATTGATTAACAGGGATTCTTGTATTTGAGAAAAGTTTCGGTAAAGCAATTTTGACTTCCAGGTGAGGCTGTATGTTTTAAGATTAAATAGTCGGGTGAGCCTGTTTGGCTTTGTCTTGCGCCCCTAGGATGCAAATGCTGCATTAACAGGGCTCCTGGTATCTGAGACAAGTTTTGTTAAGGCAATTTTGAGTTCCAGGTAAGGCTTAATTTTTTAAGACTTAATAGTCGGGTGAGACTATTTGGCTTTGACTTGCTCCCCTAGGCGGCACATGCAAGATTAACAGGGCTCCTGGTATCTATGACAAGTTTTGGTAAAGCAGTTTTGACAGCTAGGCAAGACTGTATGTTTTCAGAATAAGTAGTCGGGTGAGTCTGTTTGGCTTTGTCTTGCGCCCCAAAGATGCAAATGCTGGATTAACAGGGATCCTGGTATCTGAGACAAGTTTTGGTAAGGCAATTTTGAGTTCCAGGTCAGGCTGAATGTGTTAATACTTAATAGTCGGGTGAGGCTATTTGGCTTTGCCTTGCTCCCCTAGACGGCACATGCCAGATTGGTGGGGCTCCTGGAATCTAAAAAAAGTTTTGGTAAAACAGTTTTGACAGCTAGGGAAGGCTGTATGTCGTAAGATTAAATAGTCGGGTGAGCCTGTTTGACTTTGACTTGCGCCCCCAGGATGCAAATACTGGATGAACAGGGTTCCTGGTATCTGAAACAAGTTTTGGTAAGGCAATTTTGAGTTACAGGTGAGGCTGAATGTGTTATGACTTAATAGTCAGGTGAGACTATTTTGCTTTGACTTGCTCCCCTAGGCTGCAAATGCTAGATTAACAGGGCTCCTGGTATCTGACACAAGTTTTGTTAAAGTAGTTTTGGCGGCCAGATGGGGTTGTATGTTTTAAGAGTTAATAGTCGGGTGAGACTATTTGGCTTTGACTTGCTACCCTAGGCTGCAAGTGCTAGATTAACAGAGATCCTTGTATCTGAGACAAGTTTCGGTAAAGCAATTTTGACTTCCAGGTGAGGCTGTATGTTTTAGGATTATATAGTCGGATGAGCCTGTTTGGCTTTGACTTGCTCCTCTAGGCTCCACATGCCAGATTGGCGGGGCTCCAGGCATCTAAGACAAGGTTTGGAAAAAACAGTTTTGACAGCTACGCCAGACTGTATGTTTTAAGATTAAATAGTCGGTTGAGCCTGTTTGGCTTTGACTTGCTCCCCTAGGCTGCAAATGCCAGATTAACAGGGATCCTGGTATCTAAGACAAGTTTTGGTAAAGCAGTTTTGGCAGCCAGATGGGGCTGTTTGTTTTAAGATTAAATTGATTAACATGGATCCTTGTATCTGAGAAAAGTTTCGGTAAAGCAATTTTGACTTCCAGGTGAGGCTGTATGTTTTAGGATTAAATAGTCGGATGAGCCTGTTTGGCTTTGACTTGCGCCCCTAGGATGCAAATGCTGGATTAACAGGGTTCCTGGTATCTGAGACAAGTTTTGTTAAGGCAGTTTTGAGTTCCAGGTGAGGCTTAATTTTTTAAGACTTAATAGTCGGGTGAGACTATTTGGCTTTGACTTGCTCCCCTAGGCGGCACATGCCAGATTGGCGGGGCTCCTGGAATCTAAGACAAGGTTTGGTAAAACAGTTTTGACAGCTAGGCAAGACCTTATGTTTTAAGATTAAAGAGTCGGGTGAGCCTGTTTGGCTTTGACTTGCGCCCCTGGGATGCAAATGCTGGATTAACAGGGTTCCTGGTATCTGACACAAGTTTTGGTAAAGCAGTTTTGGCGGCCAGATGGGGTTGTATGTTTTAAGATTAAATAGTCGGGTGAGAATGTTTGGCTTTGTCTTGCGCCCCTAGGATGCAAATGCTGGATTAACAGGGTTCCTGGTTTCTGAGAAAAGTTTTGGTAAGGCAATTTTGAGTTCCAGGTGAGGCTGAATGTGTTAAGACTTAATAGTCGTGTGAGTCTATTTTGCTTTGACTTGCTCCCCCAAGCTGCAAATTCTAGATTAACAGGGCTCCTGGAATCTAAAAAAGTTTAAGTAAAACAGTTTTGACAGCTAGGTGTGGCTGTATGTTTTAAGATTAAATAGTCGGGTGAGCCTGTTTGGCTTTGACTTGCGCCCCCAGGATGCAAATACTGGATTAACAGGGTTCCTGGTATCTGAGACAAGTTTTGTTCAAGCAGTTTTGGCGGCCAGATGGGGCTGAATGTTTTAAGACTTAACAGTCGGGTGAGACTATTTTGCTTCGACTTGCCCCCATATGCTGCAAATGCTAGATTAACAGGGCTCCTGGAATCTAAAAAAAGTTTTAGTAAAACAGTTTTGACAGCTAGGCAAGACCTTATGTTTTAAGATTAAAGAGTCGGGTGAGCCTGTTTGGCTTTGACTTGCACCCCTGGGATGCAAATGCTGGATTAACAGGGTTCCTGGTATCTGAGATAAGTTTTGGTAAGGCAATTTTGAGTTCCAGGTGAGGCTGAATGTGTTAAGACCTAATAGTCGGGTGAGACTATTTTGCTTTGACTTGCTCCCCTATGCTGCAAATGCTAGATTAACAGGGCTCCTGGTATCCATGGCAAGTTTTGATAAAGCAGATTTGGCAGCCAGATGGGGCTGTTTGTTTTAAGATTAAATTGATTAACATGGATCCTTGTATCTGAGAAAAGTTTCGGTAAAGCAATTTTGACTTCCAGGTGAGGCTGTATGTTTTAGGATTAAATAGTCGGATGAGCCTGTTTGGCTTTGACTTGCGCCCCTAGGATGCAAATGCTGGATTAACAGGGTTCCTGGTATCTGAGACAAGTTTTGTTAAGGCAGTTTTGAAATCCAGGTGAGGCTTAATTTTTTAAGACTTAATAGTCGGGTGAGACTATTTGGCTTTGACTTGCTCCCCTAGGCGGCACATGCCAGATTGGCGGGGCTCCTGGAATCTAAGACAAGGTTTGGTAAAACAGTTTTGACAGCTAGGCAAGACCTTATGTTTTAAGATTAAAGAGTCGGGTGAGCCTGTTTGGCTTTGACTTGCGCCCCTGGGATGCAAATGCTGGATTAACAGGGTTCCTGGTATCTGACACAAGTTTTGGTAAAGCAGTTTTGGCGGCCAGATGGGGTTGTATGTTTTAAGATTAAATAGTCGGGTGAGAATGTTTGGCTTTGTCTTGCGCCCCTAGGATGCAAATGCTGGATTAACAGGGTTCCTGGTTTCTGAGAAAAGTTTTGGTAAGGCAATTTTGAGTTCCAGGTGAGGCTGAATGTGTTAAGACTTAATAGTCGTGTGAGTCTATTTTGCTTTGACTTGCTCCCCCAAGCTGCAAATTCTAGATTAACAGGGCTCCTGGAATCTAAAAAAAGTTTAAGTAAAACAGTTTTGACAGCTAGGTGTGGCTGTATGTTTTAAGATTAAATAGTCGGGTGAGCCTGTTTGGCTTTGACTTGCGCCCCCAGGATGCAAATACTGGATTAACAGGGTTCCTGGTATCTGAGACAAGTTTTGTTCAAGCAGTTTTGGCGGCCAGATGGGGCTGAATGTTTTAAGACTTAACAGTCGGGTGAGACTATTTTGCTTCGACTTGCCCCAATATGCTGCAAATGCTAGATTAACAGGGCTCCTGGAATCTAAAAAAAGTTTTAGTAAAACAGTTTTGACAGCTAGGCAAGACCTTATGTTTTAAGATTAAAGAGTCGGGTGAGCCTGTTTGGCTTTGACTTGCACCCCTGGGATGCAAATGCTGGATTAACAGGGTTCCTGGTATCTGAGATAAGTTTTGGTAAGGCAATTTTGAGTTCCAGGTGAGGCTGAATGTGTTAAGACCTAATAGTCGGGTGAGACTATTTTGCTTTGACTTGCTCCCCTATGCTGCAAATGCTAGATTAACAGGGCTCCTGGTATCCATGGCAAGTTTTGATAAAGCAGATTTGGCAGCCAGATGGGGCTGTTTGTTTTAAGATTAAATTGTAGGATGAGCCTGTTTGGCTTTGAACCTCTCCCCTAGGCTGCACACGCCAAATTGGCAGGGCTCCTGGTAACTGAGACAAGGTTTGGTAAAACAGTTTTGACAGCTAGGCAAGACTGTATGTTTTCAGATTAAGTAGTTGGGTGACTCTGTTTGGCTTTGTCTTGCGCCCCAAGGATGCAAATGCAAGATTAACAGGGTTCCTGGTATCTGAGACAAGTTTTGGTAAGGCAATTTTGAGTTCCAGGTGAGGCTGAATGTGTTAAGACTTAATAGTCGGGTGAGACTATTTTGCTTCGACTTGCCCCCATATGCTGCAAATGCTAGATTAACAGGGCTCCTGGAATCTAAAAAAAGTTTTAGTAAAACAGTTTTGACAGCTAGGCAAGACCTTATGTTTTAAGATTAAAGAGTCGGGTGAGCCTGTTTGGCTTTGACTTGCACCCCTGGGATGCAAATGCTGGATTAACAGGGTTCCTGGTATCTGAGATAAGTTTTGGTAAGGCAATTTTGAGTTCCAGGTGAGGCTGAATGTGTTAAGACCTAATAGTCGGGTGAGACTATTTTGCTTTGACTTGCTCCCCTATGCTGCAAATGCTAGATTAACAGGGCTCCTGGAATCTAAAAAAAGTTTTAGTAAAACAGTTTTGACAGCTAGGTAAGGCTGTATGTTTTAAGATTAAATAGTCGGGTGAGCCTGTTTGGCTTTGTTTTGCCCCCTAGGATGCAAATGCTGGATTAAGAGGGTTCCTGGTATCTGAGACAACTTTTGTTAAGGCAATTTTGAGTTCCAGGTGAGGCTTAATTTTTTAAGACTTAATAGTCTGGTGAGACTATTTGGCTTTGACTTGCTCCCCTAGGCGGCACATGCCAGATTGGCGGGGCTCCTGAAATCTAAGACAAGGTTTGGTAAAACAGTTTTGACAGCTAGGCAAGACCGCATGTTTTAAGATTAAAAAGCCGGGTGAGCCTGTTTGGCTTTGACTTGCGCCCCTGGGATGCAAATGCTGGATTAACAGGGTTCCTGGTATCTGAGACAAATTTTGGTAAGGCAATTTTGAGTTCCAGGTGAGGCTGAATGTGTTAAGACTTAATAGTCGGGTGAGTCTATTTTGCTTTGACTTGCTCCCCCAAGCTGCAAATTCTATATTAACAGGGCTCCTGGAATCTAAAAAAAGTTTGAGTAAAACAGTTTTGACAGCTAGGTATGGCTGTATGTTTTAAGATTAAATAGTCGGGTGAGCCTGATTGGCTTTGACTTGCGCCCCCAGGATGCAAATACTGGATTAACAGGGTTCCTGGTATCTGAGACAGGTTTTGTTCAAGCAGTTTTGGCGGCCAGATGGGGCTGTATGTTTTAAGACTTAATAGTCGAATGAGACTATTTGGCTTTTACTTGCTCCCCTACGCTGCAAATGCTATATTAACAGGGCTCCTGGTATCCATGGCAAGTTTTGATTAAGCAGATTTGGCATCCAAAAGGGGCTGTTTGTTTTAAGATTAAATTGTAGGATGAGCCTGTTTGGCTTTGAACTTCTCCCTAGGCAGCACACGCCAAATTGGCAGGGCTCCTGGTAACTGAGACAAGGTTTGGTAAAACAGTTTTGACAGCTAGGCAAGACTGTATGTTTTCAGATTAAGTAGTCGGGTGACTCTGTTTGGCTTTGTCTTGCGCCCCTAGGATGCAAATGCTGGATTAACAGGGACCCTGGTATCTGAGACAAGTTTTGGTTACGCAATTTTGTGTTCCAGGTCAGGCTGAATGTGTTAATACTTAATAGTCGGGTGAGGCTATTTGGCTTTGCCTTGCTCCCCTAGACGGCACATGCCAGATTGGTGGGGCTCCTGGAATCTAAAAAAAGTTTTGGTAAAACAGTTTTGACAGCTAGGTAAGGCTGTATGTTTTAAGATAAAAGAGTCGGGTGAGCCTGTTTGACTTTGACTTGCGCCCACAGGATGCAAAAACTGGATTAACAGGGTTCCTGGTATCTGAAACAAGTTTTGGTAAGGCAATTTTGAGTTACAGGTGAGGCTGAATGTGTTAAGACTTAATAGTTGGGTGAGCCTGATTGGCTTTGACTTGCGCCCCCAGGATGCAAATACTGGATTAACAGGGTTCCTGGTATCTGAGACAGGTTTTGTTCAAGCAGTTTTGGCGGCCAGATGGGGCTGTATGTTTTAAGACTTAATAGTCGGATGAGACTATTTGGCTTTTACTTGCTCCCCTACGCTGCAAATGCTAGATTAACAGGGCTCCTGGTATCCATGGCAAGTTTTGATAAAGCAGATTTGGCATCCAGAGGGGCTGTTTGTTTTAAGATTAAATTGTAGGATGAGCCTGTTTGGCTTTGAACTTCTCCCCTAGGCAGCACACGCCAAATTGGCAGGGCTCCTGGTAACTGAGACAAGGTTTGGTAAAACAGTTTTGACAGCTAGGCAAGACTGTATGTTCTCAGATTAAATAGTCGGATGAGCATGTTTGGCTTTGTCTTGCGCCCCTAGGATGCAATTGCTGGATTAACAGAGATCCTGGTATCTGAGACAAGTTTTGGTTACGCAAATTTGTGTTCCAGGTCAGGCTGAATGTGTTAATACTTAATAGTCGGGTGAGGCTATTTGGCTTTGACTTGCTACCCTAGGCTGCAGGTGCTAGATTAACAGAGATCCTTGTATCTGAGACTAGTTTCGTTAAAGCAATTTTGACTTCCAGGTGAGGCTGTATGTTTTAAGATTAAATAGTCAGATGAGCCTATTTGGCTTTGACTTGCTCCCATAGGCAGCAAATGCCAGATTAACAGGGATCCTGGTATCTAAGACAAGTTTTTGTAAAGCAGTTTTGGCAGCCAGATGGGGCTGTTTGTTTTAAGATTAAATAGTCGGATGAGCCTATTTGGCTTTGACTTGCGCCCCTAGAATGCAAATGCTGGATTAACAGGGTTCCTGGTATCTGAGACAAGTTTTGTTAAGGCAATTTTGAGTTCCAGGTGAGGCTTAATTTTTTATGACTTAATAGTCGGGTGAGACTATTTGGCTTTGACTTGCTCCCGTAGGCGGCACATGCCAGATTGGCGGGGCTCCTGGAATCTAAGACAAGGTTTGGTAAAACAGTTATGACAGCTAGGCAAGACCGTATGTTTTAAGATTAAAGAGTCGGGTGAGCCTGTTTGGCTTTGACTTGCGCCCCTAGGATGCAAATGCTGGATTAACAGGGTTCCTGGTATCTGAGACAAGTTTTGGTAAGGCAATTTTGAGTTTCAGGTGAGGCTGAATGTGTTAAGATTTAATAGTCGGGTGAGACTATTTTGCTTTGACTTGCTCCCCTATGCTGCAAATGCTAGATTAACAGGGCTCCAGGAATCTAAAAAAAGTTTTAGTAAAACTGTCTTGACAGCAAGGTAAGGCTGTATGTTTTAAGATTAAATAGTCGGGTGAGCCTGTTTGGCTTTGACTTGCGCCCCTAGGATGCAAATGCTGGATTAACAGGGATCCTGGTATCTGAGACAAGTTTTGGTAAGGCAATTTTGAGTTCCAGGTGAGGGTGAATGTGTTAAGACGTAATAGTCGTGTGAGTCTATTTTGCTTTGACTTGCTCCCCCAAGCTGCAAATTCTAGGTTAACAGGGCTCCTGGAATCTAAAAAAAGTTTGAGTAAAACAGTTTTGACAGCTAGGTTTGGCTGTATGTTTTAAGATTAAATAGTCGGGTGAGCCTGATTGGCTTTGACTTGCGCCCCCAGGATGCAAATACTGGATTAACAGGGTTCCTGGCATCTGAGACAGGTTTTGTTCAAGCAGTTTTGGCGTCCAGATGGGGCTGTATGTTTTAAGACTTAATAGTCGGATGAGACTATTTGGCTTTTACTTGCTCCCCTAGGCTGCAAATGCTAGATTAACAGGGCTCCTGGTATCCATGGCAAGTTTTGATAAAGCAGATTTGGCATCCAGATGGGGGTGTTTGTTTTAAGATTAAATTGTAGGATGAGCCTGTTTGGCTTTGAACTTCTCCCCTAGGCTGCACACGCCAAATTGGCAGGGCTCCTGGTAGCTGAGACAAGGTTTGGTAAAATAGTTTTGACAGCTAGGCAAGACTGTATGTTTTCAGATTAAGTAGTCGGGTGACTCTGTTTGGCTTTGTCTTGCGCCCCTAGGATGCAAATGCTGGATTAACAGGGTTCCTGGTATCTGGGACAAGTTTTGGTAAGGCAATTTTGAGTTCCAGGTCAGGCTGAATGTTTTACGACTTAATAGTCGGGTGAGGCTATTTGGCTTTGCCTTGCTCCCCTAGACGGCACATGCCAGATTGGTGGGGCTCCTGGAATCTAAGACAAGGTTTGATAAAACAGTTTTGAGAGCTAGGCAAGACTGTATGTTTTAAGATTAAAGAGTCGGGTGAGCCTGTTTGGCTTTGACTTGCGCCCCTAGGATGCAAATGCTGGATTAACAGGGTTCCTGGTATCTGAGACAAGTTTTGGTAAGGCAATTTTGAATTCCAGGTCAGGCTGAATGTTTTACGACTTAATAGTCGGGTGAGGCTATTTGGCTTTGACTTGCTCCCCTAGGCTCCACATGCCAGATTGGCGGGGCTCCTGGAATCTAAGACAAGGTTTGGTAAAACAGTTTTGAGAGCTAGGCAAGACTGTATGTTTTAAGAATAAAGAGTCGGGTGAACCTGTTTGGCTTTGACTTGCGCCCCAAGGATGCAAATACTGGATTAACAGGGTTCCTGGTATCTGAAACAAGTTTTGGTAAGCAATTTTGAGTAACAGGTGAGGCTGAATGTGTTAAGACTTAATAGTCAGGTGAGACTATTTTGCTTTGACTTGCTCCCCTAGGCTGCAAATGCTAGATTAACAGGGCTCCTGGTATCTCAGACAAGTTTTAATAAAGCAGTTTTGGCAGCCAGATGGGGCTGTATGTTTCATGATTAAATTGTCGGGTGAGCCTGTTTGGCTTTGAACTGCGCCCCTAGGATGCAAGTGCTGGATTAACAGGGTTCCTGGTATCTGACACAAGTTTTGGTAAAGCAGTTTTGGCGGCCAGATGGGGTTGTATGTTTTAAGATTTTATAGTCGGGTGAGACTATTTGGCTTTGACTTGCTACCCTAGGCTGCAAGTGCTAGATTAACAGAGATCCTTGTATCTGAGACAAGTTTCGGTAAAGCAGTTTTGACTTCCAGGTGAGGCTGTATGTTTTAGGATTATAAAGTCGGATGAGCCTGATTGGCTTTGACTTGCTCCTCTAGGCTCCACATGCCAGATTGGCGGGGCTCCAGGCATCTAAGACAAGGTTTGGTAAAACAGTCTTGACAGCTAGGCAAGACTGTATGTTTTAAGATTAAATAGTCGGTTGAGCCTGTTTGGCTTTGACTTGCTCCCCTAGGCTGCAAATGCCAGATTAACAGGGATCCTGGTATCTAAGACAAGTTTTGGTAAAGCAGTTTTGGCAGCCAGATGGGGCTGTTTGCTTTAAGATTAAATTGTAGGGTGAGCCTGTGTGACTGTGACTTGCGCCCTCAGGATGCAAATACTGGATTAACAGGGCTCCTGGTATCTGAGACAAGTTTTGGTAAAGCATTTTTGATTTAATAGTCGGGTGAGACTATTTGGCTTTGACTTGCTACCCTAAGCTGCAAATGCTAGATTAACAGAGATCCTTGTATCTGAGACAAGCTTCGGTAAAGCAATTTTGACTTCCAGGTGAGGCTGTATGTTTTGGGATTAAATAGTCGGATGAGCCTGTTTGGCTTTGACTTGCTCCTCTAGGCTCCACATGCCAGATTGGAGGGGCTCCTGGTATCTGAGACAAGGTTTGGTAAAACAGTTTTGACAGCTGGGTCAGGCTACATGTTTGAAGGTTAAATAGTCGGGTGAGCCTGTTTGGCTTTGACTTGCTCCCCTAGGATGCAAATGCTGCATTAACAGGGTTCCTGGAATCTGAGACAAGTTTCGGTAAAGCAATTTTGGCGGCCAGGTGAGGCTGTATGTTTTAAGTCTTAATAGTCGGGTGAGACTATTTGGCTTTGACTTGCTCCCCTAGGCGGCGCATGCCAGATTGCCAAGGCTAATGGAATCTAAGAAAAGTTTTAGTAAAACAGTTTTGACAGCCAGATAGGGCTGTTTGTTTTAAGATTAAATTGTAGGGTGAGCCTGTATGACTTTGACTTGCGCCCTCAGAATGCAACAACTGGATTAACAGGGCTCCGGGTATATGAGACAAGTTTTGGTAAAGCAGCTTTGTCGGCCAGATGGGGTTGTATGTTTTAAGATTTAATAGTCGGGTGAGACTAGGCTGCAAATGCTCGATTAACAGGCCTCCTGGAATCTAAAAAAAGTTTTAGTAAAACAGTTTTGACAGCAAGGTAAGGCTGTATGTTTTAAGATTAAATAGTCGGGTGAACCGGTTTGGCTTTGACTTGCGCCCCCAGGATGCAAATACTGGATTAACAGGGTTCCTGGTATATGAGACAAGTTTTGGTTAAGCAGTTTTGGCGGCCAGATGGGGCTGTATGTTTTAAGTTTTAATAGTCGGGTGAGGCTATTTGGCTTTGACTTGCTCCCCTAGGCGGCACATGCCCGATTGGCGCGGCACCTGGAATCTGATAGATGTTTTGGTAAAGCAGTTTTGGCAACCAGATGGGACTGTATGTTTGCAGACTGGATAATGAGGTCAGACTAATTGGCTTTGACCTGATCCCTTAGGCTGCAAATGCCAGATTGGCAGGGTTTTGGTAGAGCAGTTTTGGCGGCCAGATGGGGCTGCATTTATTTTAGTATTAAATAGTCGGGTGAGCCTGTTTTGCTTTGACCTGCTCCCCCAGGCTGCACATGCCAGATTGGCAGGGCTCCTGGTATCTGAGACAAGTTTTGGTAAAGCAGTTTTGGCGGCCAGATGGGGTTGTATGTTTTAGGATTAAATAGTCGGGTGAGACTAGGCTGCAAATGCTAGATTATCAGGGATCCTTGCATCTGAGACAAGTTTTGGTAAGGCAATTTTGAGTTCCAGTTCAGGCTGAATGTTTTACGACTTAATATTCGGGTGAGGCTATTTGGCTTTGACTTGCTCCCCTAGGCTCCACATGCCAGATTGGCGGGGCTCCTGGAAACTAAGACAAGGTTTGGTAAAACAGTTTTGAGAGCTAGGCAAGACTGTATGTTTTCAGATTAAATAGTCGGGTGAGCCTGTTTGGCTTTGTCTTGCGCCCCCAGGATGCAAATGCTGGATTAACAGGGTTCCTGGTATCTGAGACTAGTTTTGGTAAGGCAATTTTGAGTTCCAGGTCAGGCTGAATGTTTTAAGACAAAAGAGTCGGGTGAGGCTATTTGGCTTTGACTTGCTCCCCTAGGCGGGACATGCCCGATTGGAGGGGATCCTGGAATCTAAAAAAAGTTTTGGTAAAACAGTTTTGACAGCTAGATTAGGCTGAATGCTTTAAGATTAAATAGTCGGGTGAGCCTGTTTGACTTTGACTTGCGCCCCCAGGATGCAAATTCTGGATTAACAGGGATCCTGGTATCTGAGACAAGTTTTGGAAAGGCAGTTTTGAGTTACAGGTAAGGCTGAATGTGTTAAGACTTAATAGTCGTGTGAGTCTATTTTGCTTTGACTTGCTCCCCCAAGATGCAAATGCTAGATTAACAGGGCTCCTGGAATCTAAAAAAAGTTTAAGTAAAACAGTTTTGACAGCTAGGTATGGCTGTATGTTTTAAGGTTAAATAATCGGGTGGGCCTGTTTGGCTTTGACTTGCGCCCCCAGGATGCAAATACTGGATTAACAGGGTTCCTGGTATCTGAGGAAAGTTCTGTTCAAGCAGTTTTGGCGGCCAGATGGGGGTGTGTGTTTTACGATTTAACAGTCGGGTGAGACTATTTGGCTTTTACTTGCTCCCCTACGCTGCAAATGCTAGATTAACAGGGCTCCTGGTATCCATGACAAGTTTTGATAAAGCAGCTTTGGCAGCAGGATGGGGCTGTTTGTTTTAAGATTAAATTGTAGGATGAGCCTGTTTGGCTTTGAACTTCTCCCCTAGGCTGCATACGCCGAATTGGCAGGGCTCCTGGTAACTGAGACAAGGTTTGGCAAAACAGTTTTGACAGCTAGGCAAGACTGTATATTTTCAGATTAAGTAGTCGGGTGAGTCTGTTTGGCTTTGTCTTGCGCCCCTAGGATGCAAATGCTGGATTAACAGGGATCCTGGTATCTGAGACAAGTTTTGGTTACGCAATTTTGAGTTCCAGGTCAGGCTGAACGTTTTAAGACTTAATAGTCGGGTGAGGCTATTTGGCTTTGCCTTGCTCCCCTAGACGGCACATGCCAGATTGGTGGGGCTCCTGGAATCTAAAAAAAGTTTTGGTAAAACAGTTTTGACAGCTAGGTAAGGCTGTATGTCTTAAGATTAAATAGTCGGGTGAGCCTGTTTGACTTTGACTTGCGCCCCCAGGAAGCAAATACTGGATTAACGGGGTTCCTGGTATCTGAAACAAGTTTTGGTAAGGCAATTTTGAGTTACAGGTGAGGCTGAATGTGTTAAGACTTAATAGTCAGGTGAGACTATTTTGCTTTGACTTGCTCCCCTAGGCTGCAAATGCTAGATTAACAGGGCTCCTGGTATCTAAGACAAGTTTTGGTAAAGCAGTTTTGGCAGCCAGATGGGGCTGTATGTTTTAAGATTAAATTGTCGGGTGAGCCTGTTTGGCTTTGAACTGCGCCCCTAGGATGCAAATGCTGGATTAACAGGGTTCCTGGTATCTGACACAAGTCTTGGTAAAGCAGTTTTGGCGGCCAGATGGGGTTGTATGATTTAAGATTTAATAGTCGGGTGAGACTATTTGGCTTTGACTTGCTACACTAGGCTGCAAGTGCTAGATTTACAGAGATCCTTGTATCTGAGACAAGTTTCGGTAAAGAAAATTTTGACTTCCAGGTGAGGCTGTATGTTTTAGGATTAAATAGTCGGATGAGCCTGTTTGGCTTTGACTTGCTTCCCTAGGCGGCACATGCCTGATTGGCGGGGCTCCAGGCATCTAAGACAGGGTTTGGTAAAACAGTTTTGACAGCTAGGCAAGACTATATGTTTTAAGATTAAATAGTCGGTTGAGCCTGTTTGGCTTTGACTTGCTCCCCTAGGCTGCAAATGCTGGATTAACAGGGCTCCTGGTATCTTAGACAAATTATGGTAAAGCAGTTTTGGCAGCCAGATGGGGCTGTTTGTTTTAAGATTAAATTGTAGGGTGAGCCTGTAAGACTTTGACTTGCGCCCTCAGGATGCAAATACTGGATTAACAGGGCTCCTGGTATCTAAAACAAGATTTGTTAAGGCAATTTTGAGTTCCAGGTGAGGCTGAATTTTTAAGACTTAATAGTCGGGTGAGACTATTTGGCTTTGACTTGCTCCCCTAGGCGGCACATGCCTGATTGGCAGGGCTCCTGGAATCTAAGACAAGGTTTGTTAAAACAGTTTTGACAGCTAGGTAAGGCTGTATGTTTTAAGATTAAATAGTCGGGTGAGCCTCTTTAACTTTGACTTGCGGCCCTAGGCTGCAAATGCTAGATTAACAGGGTTCCTGGTATCTGAGACAAGTTTTGGTAAGGCAATTTTGAGTTACAGGTGAGACTGAATGTGTTAAGACTTAATAGTCAAGTGAGACTATTTTGCTTTGACTTGCTTCCCTAGGCGGCACACGCCAGATTGGCAGGGCTCCTGGTAACTGAGACAAGGTTTGGTAAAACAGTTTTGACAGCTAGGCAAGACTGTATGTTCTCAGATTAAATAGTCGGATGAGCATGTTTGGCTTTGTCCTGCGCCCCTAGGATGCAAATGCTGGATTAACAGGGTTCCTGGTATCTGGGACAAGTTTTGGTAAGGCAATTTTGAGTTACAGGTGAGGCTGAATGTGCTAAGACTTAAAAGTCAGGTGAGAATATTTTGCTTTGACTTGCTCCCCTAGGCTGCAAATGCTAGATTAACAGGGCTCCTGGTATCTAAGACAAGTTTTGGTAAAGCAGTTTTGGCAGCCAGATGGGGCTGTATGTTTTAAGATTAAATTGTCGGGTGAGCCTGTTTGGCTTTGAACTTTGCCCCTAGGATGCAAATGCTGGATTAACAGGGTTCCTGGTATCTAAAACAAGTTTTGGTAAGGGAATTTTGAGTTCCAGGTGAGGCTGAATGTGTTAAGACTTAATAGTCGGGTGAGACTATTGTCCTTTGACTTGCTCCCCTATGCTGCAAATGATAGATTAACAGGGCTTCTGGAATCTAAAAAAAGTTTTAGTTAAACAGTTTTGACAGCTAGGTATGGCTGTATGATTTAAGATTAAATAGTCGGGTGAGCCTGTTTGGCTTTGACTTGCGCCCCCAGGATGCAAATACTGGATTAACAGGGTTCCTGGTATCTGAGACAAGTTTTGTTCAAGCAGTTTTGGCGGCCAGATGGGGCTGTATGTTTTAAGATTTAATAGTCGGGTGAGACTATTTGGCTTTTACTTGCTCCCCTACGCTGCAAATGCTAGATTAACAGGGCTCGTGGTATCCATGACAAGTTTTGATAAAGCAGCTTTGGCAGCCAGATGGGGCTGTTTGTTTTAGGATTAAATTGTGGGATGAGCCTGTTTGGCTTTGAACTTCTCCCTTAGGCCGCACACGCCAAATTGCCAGGGCTCCTGGTAACTGAGACAAGGTTTGGTAAAACAGTTTTGACAGCTAGGCAAGACTGTATGTCTTCAGATTAAGTAGTCGGGTGAGTCTGTTTGGCTTTGTCTTGCGCCCCTAGGATGCAAATGCTGGATTAACAGGGTTCCTGGTATCTGGGACAAGTTTTGGTAAGGCAATTTTGAGTTCCAGGTCAGGCTGAATGTTTTACGACTTAATAGTCGGGTGAGGCTATTTGGCTTTGCCTTGCTCCCCTAGACGGCACATGCCAGATTGGTGGGGCTCCTGGAATCTAAGACAAGGTTTGATAAAACAGTTTTGAGAGCTAGGCAAGACTGTATGTTTTAAGATTAAAGAGTCGGGTGAGCCTGTTTGGCTTTGACTTGCGCCCCTAGGATGCAAATACTGGATTGGTTCCTGGTATCTGAGACAAGTTTTGGTAAGGCAATTTTGAGTTCCAGGTGAGGCTGAATGTGTTAAGACTTAATAGTCGTGTGAGTCTATTTTGCTTTGACTTGCTCCCCCAAGCAGCAAATTCTAGATTAACGGCTCCTGGAATCTAAAAAAAGTTTTAGTTAAACAGTTTTGACAGCTAGGTATGGCTGTATGATTTAAGATTAAATAGTCGGGTGAGCCTGTTTGGCTTTGACTTGCGCCCCCAGGATGCAAATACTGGATTAACAGGGTTCCTGGTATCTGAGACTAGTTTTGATAAGGCTATTTTGAGATCTAGGTCAGGCTGAATGTTTTAAGACTTAAGAGTCGGGTGAGGCTATTTGGCTTTGACTTGCTCCCCTAGGCAGGACATGCCAGATTGGTGGGGATCCTGGAATCTAAAAAAAGTTTTGGTAAAACAGTTTTGACAGCTAGATTAGGCTGAATGTTTTAAGATTAAATAGTCGGGTGAGCCTGTTTGACTTTGACTTGCGCCCCCAGGATGCAAATACTTAATTAACAGGGTTCCTGGTATCTGAGACAAGTTTTGTTCAAGCAGTTTTGAAATCCAGGTGAGGCTTAATTTTTTAAGACTTAATAGTCGGGTGAGGCTATTTGGCTTTGACTTGCTCCCCTAGGCGGCACATGCCAGATTGGTGGGGCTCCTGGAATCTAAAAAAAAGTTTTGGTAAAACAGTTTTGACAGCTAGGTAAGGCTGTGTGTCTTAAGATTAAATAGTCGGGTGAGCCTGTTTGACTTTGACTTGCGCCCCCACAATGCAAATACTGGATTAACAGGGTTCCTGGTATTTGAAACAAGTTTTGGTAAGGCAATTTTGAGTTACAGGTGAGGCTGAATGTGTTAAGACTTAATAGTCAGGTGAGACTATTTTGCTATGACTTGCTCCCCTAGGTTGCAAATGCTAGATTAACAGGCCTCCTGGTATCTAAGACAAGTTTTGGTAAACCAGTTTTGGCAGCCAGATGGGGCTGTATGTTTTAAGATTAAATTGTCGGGTGAGCCTGTTTGGCTTTGAACTGCGCCCCTAGGTTGCAAATGCTAGATTAACAGGGGTCCTGGTATCTAAGACAAGTTTTGGTAAAGCAGTTTTGGCAGCAAGATGGGGCTGTATGTTTTAAGATTAAATTGTCGGATGAGCCTGTTTGGCTTTGACTTGCTCCTCTAGGCTCCACATGCCAGATTGGCGGGGCTCCAGGCATCTAAGACAGGGTTTGGTAAAACAGTTTTGACAGCTAGGCAAGGCAGTATGTTTTAAGATTAAATAGTCGGTTGAGCCTGTTTGGCTTTGACTTGCTCCCCTAGGCTGCAAATGCCAGATTCACAGGGCTATGCAAATACTGGATTAACAGGGCTCCTGGTATCTGAGACAAGTTTTGGTAAAGCAGTTTTGTCGGCCAGATGGGGTTGTAAGTTATAAGATTTAATAGTCGGGTGAGACTATTTGGCTTTGACTTGCTACCCTAGGCTGCAAATGCTAGATTAACAGAGATCATTGTATCTGAGACAAGTTTCGGTAAAGCAATTTTGACTTCCAGGTGAGGCTGTATGTTTTAGGATTAAATAGTCGGATGAGCCTGTTTGGCTTTGACTTGCTCCGCTAGGCTCCACATGCCAGATTGGCGGGGCTCCTGGCAACTAAGACAAGGTTTGGTAAAACAGTTATGACAGCTAGGCAAGACTGTACGTTTTAAGATAAAATTGTAGGGTGTTCCCTGTTTGGCTTTAAACTTATTCTCTTGGCTGCACACGCCAGATTGGCAGGGCTCCTGGTATCTGAGACAAGGTTTGGTAAAACAGTTTTGACAGCTAGGCCAGGCTACATGTTTGAAGGTTTAATAGTCGGGTGAGCCTGTTTGGCTTTGACTTGCTCCCCTAGGATGCAAAAGCTGGAATAACAGGGTTCCTGGCTTCTGAGACAAGTTTCGGTAAAGCATTTTGACTTCCAGGTGAGGCTGTATGTTTTAAGACTTAATAGTCGGTTGAGACTATTTGGCTTTGACTTGCTCCCCTAGGCGACACATGCCAGATTGGCAAGGCTCCTGGAATCTAAAAAAAGTTTTAGTAAAACAGTTTTGACAGCCAAATGGGGCTGTTTGTTTTAAGATTAAATTTTAGGGTGAGCCAGTATGACTTTGACTTGCGACCTCAGGATGCAAATACTGGATTAACAGGGTTCCTGGTATCTAAGACAAGATTTGGTAAAGCAGTTTTGGCGGCCAGATGGGGTTGTATGTTTTAAGATTTAATAGTCGGGTGAGACTCTTTGGCTTTGACTTGCTCCTCTAGGCACCACATGCCAGATTGGCGGGGCTCCTGGCATCTAAGACAAGGATTGGTAAAACAGTTTTGACAGCTAGGCAAGACTGTATGTTTTAAGATTAAATTGTAGGGTGAGCCCTGTTTGGCTTTAAACTTCACCCCTTGGCTGCACACGCCAGATTGGCAGGGCTCCTGGTATCTAAGAAGAGTTTTGGTAAAGCAGTTTTGGCAGCCAGATGGGGCTGTTTGCTTTAAGATTAAATTGTAGGGTGAGCCTGTATGACTGTGACTTGCGCCCTCAGGGTGCAAATACTGGATTAACAGGGCTCCTGGTATCTGAGACAAGTTTTGGTAAAGCAGTTTTGTCTTCCAGATGGGGTTGTACGTTTTAAGATTTAATAGGCGGATGAGCTTGTTTGGCTTTGACTTGCTCCTCTAGGCACCACATGCCAGATTGGCGGGGCTCCTGGCATCTAAGACAAGGATTGGTAAAACAGTTTTGACAGCTAAGCAAGACTGTATGTTTTAAGATTAAATTGTAGGGTGAGCCCTGTTTGGCTTTAAACTTCTCCCATTGGCTGCACACGTCAGATTGGCAGGGCTCCTGGTATCTGAGACAAGGTTTGGTAAAACAGTTTTGACAGCTAGGTCAGCCTACATGTTTGAAGGTTACATAGTCGGGTGAGCCTGTTTGGCCTTGACTTGCTCCCCTAGGATGCAAAAGCTGGAATAACAAGGTTCCTGGCATCTGAGACATATTTCGGTAAATCAATTTTGACTTCCAGGTGAGGCTGTATGTTTTAAGACTTAATAGTCGGTTGATGCTATTTGGCTTTGACTTGCTCCCCTACGCTGCAATTGCTAGATTAACAGGGCTCCTGGTATCCATAACAAGTTTTGATAAAGCAGCTTTGGCAGCCAGATGGGGCTGTTTGTTTTAAGATTAAATTGTATGATGAGCATGTTTGGCTTTGAACTTCTCCCTTCGGCTGCACACGCCAGATTGGCAGGGCTCCTGGTAACTGAGACAAGGATTGGTAAAACAGTTTTGACAGCTAGGCAAGACTGTATGTTTTCAGATTAAATAGTCCGCTGAGCCTGTTTGGCTCTGTCTTGCGCCCCTAGGATGCAAATGCTGGATTAACAGGGTTCCTGGTATCTGAGACTAGTTTTGATAAGGCTATTTTGAGATCTAGGTCAGGCTGAATGTTTTAAGACTTTAGAGTCGGGTGAGGCTAATTGGGTTTGACTTGCTCCCCTATGCGGGACATGTCAGATTGGTGGGGATCCTGGAATCTCAAAAAAGTTTTGGTAAAACAGTTTTGACAGCTAGATTAGGCTGAATGTTTTAAGATTAAATAGTCGGGTGAGCCTGTTTGACTTTGACTTGCGCCCCCAGGATGCAAATACTGGATTAAGAGGGTTCCTGGTATCTGAGACAAGTTTTGTTCAAGCAGTTTTGGCGGCCAGATGGGGCTGTATGTTTTAAGATTTAATAGTCGGGTGAGGCTATTTGGTGGGGCTCCTGGAATCTAAAAAAAGTTTTGGTAAAACAGTTTTGACAGCTAGGTAAGGCTGTGTGTCTTAAGATTAAATAGTCGGGTGAGCCGGTTTGACTTTGACTTGCGCCCCCACAATGCAAATACTGGATTAACAGGGTTCCTGGTATCTGAAACAAGTTTTGGTAAGGCAATTTTGAGTTACAGGTGAGGCTGAATGTGTTAAGACTTAATAGTCAGGTGAGACTATTTTGCTATGACTTGCTCCCCTAGGTTGCAAATGCTAGATTAACAGGGCTCCTGGTATCTAAGACAAGTTTTGGTAAAGTAGTTTTGGCAGCCAGATGGGGCTGTATGTTTTAAGATTAAATTGTCGGGTGAGCCTGTTTGGCTTTGAACTGCGCCCCTAGGTTGCAAATGCTAGATTAACAGGGCTCCTGGTATCTAAGACAAGTTTTGGTAAAGCAGTTTTGGCAGCCAGATTGGGCTGTATGTTTTAAGATTAAATTGTCGGATGAGCCTGTTTGGCTTTGACTTGCTCCTCTAGGCTCCACATGCCAGATTGGCGGGGCTCCAGGCATCTAAGACAGGGTTTGGTAAAACAGTTTTGACAGCTAGGCAAGGCAGTATGTTTTAAGATTAAATAGTCGGTTGAGCCTGTTTGGCTTTGACTTGCTCCCCTAGGCTGCAAATGCCAGATTACAGGGCTCCTGGTATCTAAGACAAGATTTGGTAAAGCAGTCTTGGCAGCCAGAAGGGGCTGTTTGTTTTAAGATTAAACTGTAGGGTGAGCCTGTATGATTTTGACTTGCGCCCTCAGGATGCAAATACCGGATTAAGAGGGCTCCTGGTATCTGAGACAAGATGGGGTTGTATGTTATAAGATTTATTACTCGGGTGAGACTATTTGGCTTTGACTTGATACCCTAGGCTTCAAATGCTAGATTAACAGAGATCCTTGTATCTGAGACAAGTTTCGGTAAAGCAATTTTGACTTCCAGGTGAGGCTGTATGTTTTAGGATTAAATAGTCGGATGAGCCTGTTTGGCTTTGACTTGCTCCTCTAGGCTCCACATGCCAGATTGGCGGGGCTCCTGGCAACTAAGACAAGGTTTGGTAAAACAGTTTTGACAGCTAGGCAAGACTGTACGTTTTAAGATAAAATTGTAGGGTGAGCCCTGTTTGGCTGTAAACTTCTCCCTTTGGCTGAACACGCCAGATTGGCAGGGCTCCTGGTATCTGAGACAAGGTTTGGTAAAACAGTTTTGACAGCTAGGCCAGGCTACATGTTTGAAGGTTTAATAGTCGGGTGAGCCTGTTTGGCTTTGACTTGCTCCCCTAGGATGCAAAAGCTGGAATAACAGGGTTCCTGGCATCTGAGACAAGTTTCGGTAAAGCAATTTTGACTTCCAGGTGAGGCTGTATGTTTTAAGACTTAATAGTCGGTTGAGACTATTTGGCTTTGACTTGCTCCCCTAGGCGGCACATGCCAGATTGGCAAGGCTCCTGGAATCTAAAAAAAGTTTTAGTAAAACAGTTTTGACAGCCAAACGGGGCTGTTTGTTTTAAGATTAAATTTTAGGGTGAGCCAGTATGACTTTAACTTGCGACCTCAGGATGCAAATACTGGATTAACAGGGTTCCTGGTATCTGAGACAAGTTTTGGTAAAGCAGTTTTGGCGGCCAGATGGGGTTGTATGTTTTAAGATTTAATAGTCGGGTGAGACTATTTGGCTTTGACTTGCTACTCTAGGCTGCAAATGCTAGATTAACAGAGATCCTTGTGTCTGAGACAAGTTTCGGTAAAGCAATTTTGACTTCCAGGTGAGGCTATATGTTTTAGGATTAAATAGTCGGATGAGCCTGTTTGGCTTTGACTTGCTCCTCTAGGCTCCACGTGCCTGATTGGCGGGGCTCCTGGAATCTAAGACAAGGTTTGGTAAAACAGTTTTGACAGCTAGGCAGGACTGTATGTTTTAAGATTAAATAGTCGGTTGAGCCTCTTTAACTTTGACTTGCGCCCCTAGGATGCAAATGCTGGATTAACAGGGTTCCCGGTATCTGAGACAAGTTTTGGTAAAGCAGTTTTGGCGGCCAGATGGGGCTATATGCTTAAAGGTTAAATAGTCGGGTGAGCATGTTTGGCTTTGACTTGCTCCCCTAGGATGCACGAGCTGGAATAACAGGGTTCCTGGCATCTGAGACAAGTTTCGAAAAAGCAATTTTGACTTCCAGATGAGGCTGTATGTTTAAAGACTTAATATTCGGTTGAGACTATTTGGCTTTGACTTGCTCCCCTAGGCGGCACATGCCAGATTGGCAAGGCTCCTGGAATCTAAAAAGAATATTTGGTAAAACAGTTTTGACAGCCAAATGGGGCTGTTTGTTTTAAGATTAAATTTTTGGGTGAGCTTGTATGACTTTGATTTGCGCCTTCAGGATGCAAATACTGGATTAACAAGGTTCCTGGTATCTGAGACAAGCTTTGGTAAAGCAGTTTTGTCGGCCAGATGGGGTTGTCTGTTTTAAGATTTAATAGTCGGGTGAGACTAGGATGCAAATGCTAGATTAACAGGGCTCGTGGAATCTAAAAAAAGTTTTAGTAAAACAGTTTTGACAGCTAGGTAAGGCTGTATGTTTTAAGATTGAGTCTGTTTGGTTTTGAGTTGCGCCCCCAGGATGCAAATACTGGATTAACAGGGTTCCTGGTATCTGAGACAAGTTTTGGTAAAGCAGTTTTGGCGGCCAGATGGGGCCGTATGTTTTAAGATTTATTAGTCGGGTGAGGCTATTTGGCTTTGACTTGCTCCCCTACGCTGCAAATGCTAGATTAACAGGGCTCCTGGTATTTAAGACAAGTTATGGTAAAGCAGTTTTGGCAGCCAGATGGGACTGTTTGTTTTAAGATTAAATTGTAGGATGAGCCCTGTTTGGCTTTAAACTTCTCCCCTAGACTGCACACGCCAGATTGGGAAGGCTCCTGGAATCTAAAAAAAGTAGTAATACAGTATTGACAGCCAGATGGGGTTGTTTGTTTTAAGATTAAATTGTAGGGTGGGCCTTTATGACTTTGACTTGCGCCCCAGGATGAAAAAACTGGATTAACAGGGCTCCTGGTATCTGAGTCAAGTTTTGGTAAAGCAGTTTTGGCGGCCCCATCGGGCTATATTTTTTAGGATTAAATAGTCGGATGAGCCTGTTTGGCTTTGACTTACTCCCCTAGGTTGGTTTTGACTTGCTCCCCTAGGCGGCAAATGCCAGATTGGTGGGGATCCTGGAATCTAAAAAAAGTTTTAGTAAAAGAGTTTTGACAGCCAGATGGAGCTGTTTGTTTTAAGAATAAATTGTAGGGTGAGCCTGTGTGACTTTGACTTGCGCCCCCAGGATGCAAATACTGGATTAACAGGGCTCCTGGTATCTGAGACAAGTGTTGGTAAAGCAGTTTTGTCGGCCAGATGGGGTTGTGTGTTTTAAGATTTAATAGTCGGGTGACACTAGGATGCAAATGCTAGATTAACAGGGCTCCTGGAATCAAAAAAAAGTTTTAGTAAAACAGTTTTGACAGCTAGGTAAGGCTGTATGTTTTAAGATTAAATAGTCGGGTGAGTCTGTTTGGTTGTGAGTTGCGCCACCAGGTTGCAAATACTGGATTAACAGGGTTTCTGGTATCTGAGACAAGTTTTGGTATGGCAATTTTGAGTTACAGGTGAGGCTGAATGTTTTAAGACGTAATAGTCGGGTGAGGCTATTTGGCTTTGACTTGCTCCCCTAGGCGGCACATGCCAGATTGGCTGGGCTCCTGGAATCTAAGACAAGGTTTCGTAAAACAGTTTTGACTGCTAGGCAAGACTGTATGTCTGAAGATTAAAGAGTCGGGAGAGACTGTTTGTCTCTGACTTGCGCCCCTAGGATGCAAATGCTGGTTCCTGGTATCTGAGACAAGTTTTGGTAAGGCAATTTTGGCGGCCAGATGGGGCTGTATCTTCTAAGATTTAATAGTCGGGTGGGGCTATTTGGCTTTGACTTGCTTCCCTAGGCTGCAAATGCTAGATTAACAGGGCAACCAGATGGGACTGTGTGCTTTCAGGTTGGATAATGAGGTCAGACTAATTGGCTTTGACTTGATCCCCTTGGCTGCCAATGCCAAATTGGCAGGGTTTTGGTAGAGCAGTTTTGGCGGCCAGATGGGACTGTATGTTTTAGTATTAAATAGTCGGGTGAGCCTGTTTTGCTTTGACCTGCTTCCCCAGGCTGCACATGCCAGATTGGCAGGGCTCCTGGTATCTGAGACAAGTTTTGGTAAAGCAGTTTTGGTGGCCAGGTGGGGCTGTATGTTTTAAGATTTAATAGTCGGGTGAAACTATTTGGCTTTGACTTGCTCCCCTAGGCTGCCAATTCTAGATTAACAGGGCTCCTGGTATCTAAGACAAGTTTTGGTAAAGCAGTTTTGGCAGCCAGATGGGGCCATTTGTTTTAAGATTAAATTGTAGGGTGAGCCCTGTTTGGCTTTGAACTTCTCCCCTTGGCTGCACACGCCAGATTGGCAGGGCTCCTGGTATCTGAGACAAGTTTTGGTAAATAGGTTTTTACGGCCAGATGGGGCTATATGTTTTAAGATTTAATAGTCGGGTGAGACTATTTGGCTTGCAAACAAATGCTAGATTAACAGGGTTCCTGGTATCTGAGACAAGTTTTGGTAAATCAGTTTTGGCGGCCAGATGGGGCTATATTTTTTAGGATTAAATAGTCGGATGAGCCTGTCAAATATTAGTCGGCTGAGGCTATTTGGCTTTGACTTGCTCCCCTACGCTGCAAATGCTAGATTAACAGGGCTCCTGGTATCTATAACAAGTTTTGATAAAGCAGCTTTGGCAGCCAGATGGGACTGTTTGTTTAAAGATTAAATTGTAGGGTGAGCCTGTTTGGCTTTGAACTTCTCCCCTAGGCTGCACACGCCAGATTGGCAGGGCTCCTGGTAACTGAGACAAGGTTTGGTAAAACAGTTTTGACAGCTAGGCAAGACTGTATGTTCTCAGATTAAATAGTCGGATGAGCATGTTTGGCTTTGTCTTGCGGCCCTAGGATGCAAATGCTGGATTAACAGGGTTCCTGGTATCTGAGACAAGTTTTGGTAAGGCAATTTTGAGTTCCAGGTCAGGCCGAATGTTTTAAGACTTGCTCCCCTAGGTGGCACATGCCAGATTGGTGGGGATCCTGGAATCTAAAAAATGTTTTGGTAAAACAGTTTTGACAGCTAGGTAAGACTAAATGTTTTAAGATTAAATAGTCAGGAGAGCCTGTTTGACTTTGACTTGCGCCCCCAGGATGCAAATACTGCATTAACAGGGTTTCTGGTATCTGAATCAAGTTTTGGTATGGCAATTTTGAGTTCCAGGTGAGGCTGAATGTTTTAAGACGTAATAGTCGGGTGAGGCTATTTGGCTTTGACTTGCTCCCCTAGGCGGCACATGCCAGATTGGCGGGGCTCCTGGAATCTAAGACAAGGTTTCGTAAAACAGTTTTGACTGCTAGGCAAGACTGTATGTCTGAAGATTAAAGAGTCGGGAGAGCCTGTTTGGCTCTGACTTGCGCCCCTAGGATGCAAATGCTGGTTCCTGGTATCTGAGACAAGTTTTGGTAAGGCAATTTTGGCGGCCAGATGGGGCTGTATCTTCTAAGATTTAATAGTCGGGTGGGGCTATTTGGCTTTGACTTGCTTCCCTAGGCTGCAAATGCTAGATTAACAGGGCAACCAGATGGGACTGTGTGCTTTCAGGTTGGATAATGAGGTCAGACTAATTGGCTTTGACTTGATCCCCTTGGCTGCCAATGCCAAATTGGCAGGGTTTTGGTAGAGCAGTTTTGGCGGCCAGATGGGACTGTATGTTTTAGTATTAAATAGTCGGGTGAGCCTGTTTTGCTTTGACCTGCTTCCCCAGGCTGCACATGCCAGATTGGCAGGGCTCCTGGTATCTGAGACAAGTTTTGGTAAAGCAGTTTTGGTGGCCAGGTGGGGCTGTATGTTTTAAGATTTAATAGTCGGGTGAAACTATTTGGCTTTGACTTGCTCCCCTAGGCTGCCAATTCTAGATTAACAGGGCTCCTGGTATCTAAGACAAGTTTTGGTAAAGCAGTTTTGGCAGCCAGATGGGGCCATTTGTTTTAAGATTAAATTGTAGGGTGAGCCCTGTTTGGCTTTGAACTTCTCCCCTAGGCTGCACACGCCAGATTGGCAAGGCTCCTGAAATCTAAAAAAAGTTTTAGTAAAACAGTTTTGACAGCCAAATGGGGCTGTGTGTTTTAAGATTAAATTATAGGGTAAGCCTGTATGACTTTGACTTGCGGCATCAGGATGCAAATACTGGATTAACAGGGTTCCTGGTATCTGAGACAAGTTTTGGTAGAGCAGTTTTGTCGGCCAGATGGGGTTGTCTGTTTTAAGATTTAATAGTAGGGTGAGACAAGGCTGCAAATGCCAGATTAACAGGGCTCCTGGAATCTAAAAAAAGTTTTAGTAAAACAGTTTTGACAGCTAGGTAAGGCTGTATGTTTTAAGATTAAATAGTCGGGTGAGCCTGTTTGGCTTTGAGTTGCGCCCCCAGGATGCAAATACTGGATTAACAGGGTTCCTGGTATCTGAGACAAGTTTTGGTAAAGCAGTTTTGGCGGCCAGATGGGGCGGTATGTTTTAAGATTTATTAGTCGACTGATGCTATTTGGCTTTGACTTGCTCCCCTACGCTGCAAATGCTAGATTAACAGGGCTCCTGGTATCCATAACAAGTTTTGATAAAGCTGCTTTGGCAGCCAGATGGGGCTGTTTGTTTTAAGATAAAATTGTAGGGTGAGCCTGTTTGGCTTTGAAGTTCTCCCCTAGGCTGCACACACCAGATTGGCAGGGCTCCTGGAAACTGAGACAAGGTTTGGTAAAACAGTTTTGACAGCTAGGCAAGACTGTATGTTCTCAGATTAAATAGTCGGATGAGCCTGTTTGGCTTTGTCTTGCGGCCCTAGAATGCTAATGCTGGATTAACAGGGTTCCTGGTATCTGAGACAAGTTTTTGGTAAGGCAATTTTGAGTTCCAGGTCAGGCTGAATGTTTTAAGACTTAAGAGTCGGGTGAGGCTATTTGGCTTTGACTTGCTCCCCTAGGCGGCACATGCCAGATTGGCGGGGCTCCTGGAATCTGATAGATGTTTAGATTAAATTGATTAACAGGGATCCTTGTATCTGAGACAAGTTTCGGTAAAGCACTTTTGACTTCCAGGGGAGGCTGTATGTTTTAGGATTAAATAGTCGGATGAGCCTGTTTGGCTTTGACTAGCGCCCCTAGGATGCAAATGCTGGATTAACAGGGTTCCTGGTATCTAAGACAAGTTTTGGTAAGGCAATTTTGAGTTCCAGATGAGGCTGAATGTTTTAAGACTTAATAGTCGTGTGAGCCTGTTTGGCTTTGACTTGCTCCCCTAGGCTGCACATGCCAGATTGGCGGGACTCGTGGAATCTAAGACAAGTTTTGGTAAAACAGTTTTGACAGCTAGGTAAGGCTGCATGTATTAAGATTAAATAGTCAAGTGAGTGTGTTTGGCTTTGACTTGCGCCCCTAAGATGCAAATGCTGGATTAACAGGGTTCCTGGTATCTAAGACAAGTTTTGGTAAATCAGTTTTGGCGGCCAGATGGGGCTATATTTTTTAAGATTTAATAGTCGGGTGAGCCTGTTTGGCTTTGACTTGCGCCCCTAGGATGCAAATGCTGGATTAACAGGGTTCCTGGTATCTGAGACAAGTTTTGGTAAATCAGTTTTGGCGGCCAGATGGGGCTATATTTTTTAAGATTTAATAGTCGGATGAGCCTGTTAGGCTTTTACTGGCTCCCCTAGGCTGCACAAGCCAGATTGGCGGGGCTCCTGGAATCTAAGACAACTTTGGTAAAACAGTTTTGACAGCTAGGTAAGGCTGTATGTTTTAAGATTAAATAGTCGGGTGAGCGTGCTTGTCTTTGACTTGCGCCCCTAGGATGCAAATGCTGGATTAACAGGGTTCCCGGTATCTGACACAAGTTTTGGTAAAGCAGTTTTGGCGGCCAGTTGGGGTTGTATGTTTTAAGATTTAATAGTCGGGTGAGACTATTTGGCTTTGACTTGCTCCCCTAGGCTGCAAATGCTAGATTAACAGAGATCCTTGTATCTGAGACAAGTTTCGGTAAAGCAATTTTGACTTCCAGCTGAGGCTGTATGTTTTAGGATTAAATAGTCGGATGAGCCTGTTTGGCTTTGACTTGGTCCCCTAGGCTGCACATGCCAGATTGGCGGGGCTCCTGGAATCTAAGACACGTTTTGGTAAAACAGTTTTGACAGCTAGGTAAAGCTGTATGTTTTAAGATTGTAACGAACACGACGGCTACGCTGGACGCGTCTCGCCTAACACTCGTGTTGTGTATTGGGAGCGTACTCCGTCTACGGGTTCCGACCGTGCTCAGGGAAGGGGCGTGGGTTCTTTGCTCCCTAACATACTCGACGCGTCAAATATAATAAAGAAAAAAAAGTAGACAGAGTTAAGGAATGACGGTATACCACGATATATAAGAAGAGACTACGATCTGCAAGCAGAATATATCATATAGAGCCGAGGAGCTAAGATGTTGGCTACCCCCGGTCTTTACCCGCCCTACCTGTAGCTGCATCTGTGATTGTCTTTGCAACTACCCTTTCATAAGCGATATTATTTACCTAAGGTGCCCAAAAAGGAATTAAGATTTCATTTTATCATATAATTGTATTCCTGGAATATTTAAATTCCTGATCGTACTTCATTATACATTACGTGAAAAGAACAAATCTTATTACTTTCTATAAAAGTAAACTCGATCTGGGCAAAAACACACATGAATGAGATTACACTCCGAAAGTGATAGTAAGTTAAACCACTTCTGATCTGAATGATCCACAAAAATATTATCTGTAATTACGAAGGCTGATTCGGAGTACACCCGCTGACTATAACCACGATTCAAACAATACGTACAATTTGATAAGCTGGCTTATTACCTCATGTTTTTTTTTCACACAGTACTCACTACTTTAGTATAATCCAACGATGTGAGCAGGCCTGTTGACGACGATGATGGGCTGTGGAATCTTAATTGTACTGTGTAACGTAGGAATATAGTAGTCAGCGACATATACACGCTAAATCAGGATCAAAAGACAATGTCAGTGATATAAAACGGAAAAAATTTCAATTTAAATTTCATGAGTACTTATGCCCTTCGCTTATACCTACGGCCAGTATGCCGTTTAACAATTATATCAGATGTTGTAAATCCGAGTGTGGGTGCGCACTGGTTAGCTATCCACCAGATCTGCGCTCAAGAATGTCCGGGCATCGATGGGTCGAACACGTGGTCAAGTTGGCCGCCTGTGCGTGCAGCAAGAACTATTGGTAAGCGAGGTTCAAAGCTTATTTTCAGAAAATGAGACAATGCTGAAATCTTGGTTCGGCCTTAGGAAATTAGATCCCTGCTACCAGTGTAGATTGTCGCTATTTGGTGCTTTGGGCTTTGGCTTTGGCTTCGACAAGGAATACGCGCTATGCGTAATTTTTATTTTTGGCTCGCAATAACGCGGCGCCGCAATTTAGCCTGCACTTTCCTACGACTTCCACACACAGGAATGGCAGATTTGTCAAAACGTCCGAATTCTGAAATTTTTCTTCCGGCTGAGGTTGTATGTTTTAAGATTAAAGAGTCGGGAGAGCCTGTTTGGCTTTGACTTGCGCCCCTAGGATGCAAATGCTGGATTAACAGGGTTCCTGGTATCTTAGACAAGCTTTGGAAAGGCAATTTTGAGTTCCAGGTGAGACTGAATGTGTTAAGACTTAATAGTCGGGTGAGGCTATTTTGCTTTGACTTGCTCCCCTTGACTGCAAATGCTAGGGCTCCTGGTTACAAACCAGGGCTCCTGGTTACTAAGACAAGTTTTGGTAAAGCAATTTTGACTTCCAGCTGAGGCTGTATGTTTTAGGATTAAATAGTCGGATGAGCCTGTTTGGCTTTGACTTGGTCCTCTAGGCTCCACATGCCAGATTGGCGGGGCTCCTGGAATCTCAGACAAGGTAAAGCAGTTTTGGCAGCCAGATGGGGCTGTATGTTTTAAGATTAAATTGTCGGATGAGCATTTTGGGCTTTGAACTGTGCCCCTACGATGCAAATGCTGGAATAACAGGGTTCCTGGTATCTAAGACAAGTTTTCGTTAATCAGTTTTGGCGGCCAGATGGGGCTATATGTTTTAAGATTTAATAGTCGGGTGAGACTATTTGGCTTTGACTTGCTACCCTAGGCTGCAAATGCTAGATTAACAGAGATCCTTGTATCTGAGGCAAGTTTCGGTAAAGCAATTTTGACTTCCAGCTGAGGCTGTATGTTTTAGGATTAAATAGTCGGATGAGCCTGTTTGGCTTTGACTTGCTCCCCTAGGCTGCATATGCAAGATTGGCGGGGCTCGTGGAATCTAAGACAAGTTTTGTTTAAACAGTTTTGACATCTAGGTAAGGCTGTATGTATTAAGATTAAATAGTCTGAGACAAGTTTTGGTAAATCAGTTTTGGCGGCCAGATGGGGCTATATGTTTTAATATTTAATAGCGGGTGAGCCTATTTGGCTTTGAACTGCGCCCCTAGGATGCAAATGCTGGATTAACAGGGTTCCTGGTATCTGACACAAGTTTTGGTAAAGCAGTTTTGGCGGCCAGATGGGGTTGTATGTATTAAGATTTAATAGTCGGGTGAGACTATTTGGCTTTGACTTGCTACCCTAGGCTGCAAATGCTAGGTTAACAGAGATCCTTGTATCTGAGACAAGTTTCGGTAAAGCAATTTTGACTTCCAGCTGTGGCTGTATGTTTTAGGATTAAATAGTGGGATGAGCCTGTTTGGCTTTGACTTGCGCCCCTTGGATGCAAATGCTGGATTAGCAGGGTTCCTGGTATCTGACACAAGTTTTGGTAAAGCAGTTGTGGCGGCCAGATGGGGTTGTATGTTTAAAGAATTAATAGTCGGGTGAGACTATTTGGCTTTGACTTGCTATCCTAGGCTGCAAATGCTAGATTAACAGAGATCCTTGTATCTGAGAAAAGTTTCGGTGAAGCAATTTTGACTTCCAGGTGAGGCTGTATGTTTTAGGATTAAATAGTCGGATGAGCCTGTTTTGGCTTTGACTTGCTCCTCTTGGCTCCACTTGGCAGATTGGCGGGGCTCCTGGAATCTAAAAAAAGTTTTAGTAAAACAGTTTTGACAGCCAGATGGGGCTGTTTGTTTTAAGATTAACTTGTAGGGTGAGCCTGTATGACTTTGACTTGCGCCCCAGGATGCAAATACTGTATTAACAGGGTTCCTGGTATCTGAGACAAGTTTTGGTTAATCAGTTTTGACGGCCAGTTCGGGCTATATGTTTTAAGATTTAATAGTCGGGTGAGACTCTTTGGCTTTGTCTTGCTCCCCTAGGCTGCAAATGCTAGATTTACGGGGTTCCTGGTATCTGAGACAAGTTTTGATAAATCTGTTTTGGCGGCCAGATGGGGCTATATGTTTTAGGATTAAATAGTCGATGAGCCTGTTTGGCTTTGACTTGCTCCCCTAGGCTGCACATGCCAGATTGGCGGGGCTCCTGGAATCTAAGACACGTTTTGGTAAAACAGTTTTGACAGCTAGGTAAAGCTGTATGTTTTAAGATTGTAACGAACACGACGGCTACGCTGGGTGTGTCTCGCCTAACACTCATGTTGTGTATTGGGAGCGTACTCCGTCTACGGGTTCCGACCGTGCTCAGGGAAGGGGCGTGGGTTCTTTGCTCCCTAACACACTCGACGCGTCAAATATAATAAAGAAAAAAAGTAGACAGACTTAAGGAATGACGGTATACCACGATATATAAGAAGAGACTACGATCTGCAAGCAGAATATATCATATAGAGCCGAGGAGCTAAGATGTTGGCTACCCCCGGTCTTTACCCGCCCTACCTGTAGCTGCATCTGTGATTGTCTTTGCAACTACCCTTTCATAAGCGATATTATTTACCTAAGGTGCCCAAAAAGGAATTAAGATTTAATTTTATCATATAATTGTATTCCTGGAAAATTTAAATTCATGATCGTACTTCATTATACATTACGTGAAAAGAACAAATCTTATTACTTTCTATAAAACTAAACTCGATCTGGGCAAAAACACACATGAATGAGATTACACTCCGAAAGTGATAGTAAGTTAAACCACTTCTGATCTGCATGATCCACAAAAAAATTATCTGTAATTACGAAGGCTGATTCGGAGTACACCCGCTGACTATAACCACGATTCAAACAATACGTACAATTTGATAAGCTGGCTTATTACCTTATTTTTTTTTTTCACACAGTACTCACTACTTTAGTATAATCCAACGATGTCAGCAGGCCTGTTGACGACGATGACGGGCTGTGGAATCTTAATTGTACTGTGTAACGTAGGAATATAGTAGTCAGCGACATATACACGCTAAATCAGGATCAAAAGACAGTCAGTTATGTCAGTGATATAAAACGGAAAAAATTTCAATTTAAATTTCATGAGTACTTATGCCCTTCGCTTATACCTACGGCCAGTATGCCGTTTAACAATTATATCAGATGTTGTAAATCCGAGTGTGGGTGCGCACTGGTTAGCTATCCACCAGATCTGCGCTCAAGAATGTCCGGGCATCGATGGGTCGAACACGTGGTCAAGTTGGCCGCCTGTGCGTGCAGCAAGAACTATTGGTTAGCGAGGTTCAAAGCATATTTTCAGAAAATGAGACAGTGCTGAAATCTTGGTTCCTTAGGCCTTAGGAAATTAGATCCCTGCTACCAGTGTAGATTGTCGCTATTTGGTGCTTTGGGCTTTGGCTTTGGCTTCGACAAGGAATACGCGCTATGCGTAATTTTTATTTTTGGCTCGCAATAACGCGGCGCCGCAATTTAGCCTGCACTTTCCTACGACTTCCACACACAGGAATGGCAGATTTGTCAAAACGTCCGAATTCTGAAATTTTTCTTCCGGCTGAGGCTGTATGTTTTAGGATTAAATGGTCGGATGAGACTGTTTGGCTTTGACTTGCGCCCCTAGGATGCAAATGCTGGATTAACAGGGTTCCTGGTATCTTAGACAAGTTTTGGGAAGGCAATTTTGAGTTCCAGGTGAGACTGAATGTGTTAGGACTTCATAGTCATGTGAGCCTGTTTGGCTTTGACTTGCTCCCCTAGGCTGCACATGCCAGATTGGCGGGGCTCGTGGAATCTAAGACAAGTTTTGTTTAAGCAGTTTTGACAGCTAGATAAGGCTGAATGTATTAAGATTAAATAGTCAAGTGAGAGTGTTTGGCTTTGACTTGCGTCCCTAAGATGCAAATGCTGGAATAACAGGGTTCCTGGTATCTGAGACAAGTTTTGGTAAATCAGTTTTGGCGGCCAGATGGGGCTATATGTTTTAATATTTAATAGTCGGATGAGCCTGTTTGGCTTTGACTTGGTCCTCTAGGCTCCACATGCCAGATTGGCGGGGCTCCTGGAATCTAAGACAAGGTTTGGTAAAACAATTTTGACAGATAGGCAAGACTGTATGTTTTAAGATTAAAGAGTCGGGAGAGCCTGTTTGGCTTTGACTTGCGCCCCTAGGATGCAAATGCTGGATTAACAGGGTTCCTGGTATCTGAGACAAGTTTTGGTAAGGCAATTTTGGCGGCCAGATGGGGCTGTATCTTTTAAGATTTAATAGTCGGGTGAGGCTATTTGGCTTTGACTTGCTCCCCTAGGCTGCAAATGCTAGATTAACAGGGCAACCAGATGGGACTGTGTGCTTTCAGATTGGATAATGAGGTCAGACTAATTGGCTTTGACTTGATCCCCTAGGCTGCAAATGCCAGATTGGCAGGGTTTGGTAGAGCAGTTTTGGCGGCCAGATGGGACTGTATGTTTTAGTATTAAATAGTCGGGTGAGCCTGTTTTGCTTTGACCTGCTCCCCTAAAGCAGTTTTGGCGGCCAGATAGGGTTGTATGTTTTAAGATTAAATTGATTTACAGGGATCTTTGTATCTGAGACAAGTTTCGGTAAAGCAATTTTGACTTCCAGGTGAGGCTGTATGTTTTAGGATTAAATATTCGGATGAGCTTGTTTGGCTTTGACCTGGTCCCCTAGGCTCCACATGCCAGATTGGCGGGGCTCCTGGAATCTAAGACAAGGTTTCGTAAAACAGTTTTGACTGCTAGGCAAGACTGTATGTCTGAAGATTAAAGAGTCGGGAGAGCCTGTTTGGCTTTGACTTTCGCCCCTAGGATGCAAATGCTGGATTAACAGGGTTCCTGGTATCTGAGACAAGTTTTGGTTAGGCAATTTTGGCGGCCAGATGGGGCTGTATCTTTTAAGATTTAATAGTCGGGTGAGGCTATTTGGCTTTGACTTGGTCCCCTAGGCTGCAAATGCTAGATTAACAGGGCAACCAGATGGGACTGTGTGCTTTCAGATTGGATATTGGGGTCAGACTAATTGGCTTTGACTTGATCCCCTAGGCTGCAAATGCCAGATTGGCAGGGTTTGGTAGAGCAGTTTTGGCGGCCAGATGGGACTGTATGTTTTAGTATTAAATAGTCGGGTGAGCCTGTTTTGCTTTGACCTGCTCCCCTAGGCTGCACATGCCAGATTGGCAGGGCTCCTGGTATCTGAGACAAGTTTTTTTAAAGCAGTTTTGGCGGCCAGATAGGGTTGTATGTTTTAAGATTAAATTGATCAACAGGGATCCTTGTATCTGAGACAAGTTTCGGTAAAGCAATTTTTACTTCCAGGTGAGGCTGTATGTTTTAGGATTAAATAGTCGGATGAGCCTGTTTGGCTTTGACTTGCGCCCCTATGATGCAAATGCTGGTTAACAGGGTTCCTGGTATCTGAGACAAGTTTTGGTAAGGCAATTTTGAGTTCCAGGTGAGGCTGAATGTATTAAAACTTAATAGTCGGGTGAGACTATTTGGCTTTGACTTGCTCCCCTAGGCGGCACATGCCAGATTGGCGGGGCTCCTGGAATCTAAAAAAAGTTTTAGTAAAACAGTTTTGACAGCCAGATGGGGCTGTTTGTTTTAAGATTAAATTGTAGGGTGAGCCTGTATGATTTTAACTTGCGCCCCCGGGATGCAAATACTGGACTAACAGGGTTCCTGGTATCTGAGACAAGTTTTGGTAAAGCAGTTTTGGCGGCCAGGTGGGGCTGTATGTTTTAAGATTTAATAGTCGGGTGAAACTATTTGGCTTTGACTTGCTCCCCTAGGCTGCAAATTCTAGATTAACTGGGCTCCTGGTATCTAAGACAAGTTTTGGTAAAGCAGTTTTGGCAGCCAGATGAGGCCGTTTGTTTTAAGATTAAATTGTAGGGTGAGCCCTGTTTGGCTTTGAACTTCTCCCCTAGGCTGCACACGCCAGATTGGCAGGGCTCCTGGTATCTGAGACAAGGTTTGGTAAAACAGTTTTGACAGCTAGGTCAGGCTACATGTTTGAAGGTTAAATAGTCGGGTAAGCCGGTTTGGCTTTGACTTGCTCCCGTAGGATGCAAGTGCTGGAGTAACATGGTTCTTGGCATCTGAGACAAGTTTCGGTAAAGGAATTTTGTCTTCCAGGTGAGGCTGTATGTTTTAAGACTTAATAGTCGGGTGAGAATATTTGGCTTTGACTTGCTCCCCTAGGCGGCACATGCCAGATTGGCAAGGCTCCTGGAATCTAAAAAAAGTTTTAGTAAACGGTTTTGACAGCCAGATGGGGCTGTTTGTTTTGAGATTAAATTGTAGGGTGAGCCTGTATGACTTTGACTTGCGCCCCCAGGATGCAAATACTGGATTAGCAGGGTTCCTGGTATCTGAGACAAGTTTTGGTAAATCAGTTTTAGCGGCCAGATGGGGCTATATGTTTTAAGATTTAATAGTCGGGTGAGACTATTTGGCTTGCAAACAAATGCTAGATTAACAGGGTTCCTGGTATCTGAGACAAGTTTTGGTAAATCAGTTTTGGCGGCCAGATGGGGCTATATTTTTTAGGATTAAATAGTCGGATGAGCCTGTTTGGCTTTGACTTGCTCCCCTAGGCTGCACATGCCAGATTGGCGGGGCTCCTGGAATCTAAGACGAGTGTTGGTTAAACAGTTTTGAATGCTAGGTAAGGCTGTATGTTTTAAGATTAAATAGTCGGGTGAGCGTGCTTGGCTTTGACTTGCGCCCCTAGGATGCAAATGCTGGATTAACAGGGTTCCTGGTATCTGAGACAAGTTTTGGTAAGACAATTTTGGCGGCCAGATGGGGCTGTATCTTTTAAGATTTAATAGTCGAGTGAGGCTATTTGGCTTTGACTTGCTCCCCTAGGCTGCAAATGCTAGATTAACAGGGCAACCAGATGGGACTGTGTGCTTTCAGATTGGATAATGAGGTCAGACTAATTGGCTTTGACTTGATGCCCTAGGCTGCAAATGACAGATTGGCAGGGTTTGGTAGAGCAGTTTTGGCGGCCAGATGGGACTGTATGTTTTAGTATTAAATAGTCGGGTGAGCCTGTTTTGCTTTGACCTGCTCCCCTAGGCTGCACATGCCAGATTGGCAGGGCTCCTGGTATCTGAGACAAGTTTTTTTAAAGCAGTTTTGGCGGCCAGATAGGGTTGTATGTTTTAAGATTAAATTGATTAACAGGGATCCTTGTATCTGAGACAAGTTTCGGTAAAGCAATTTTTACTTCCAGGTGAGGCTGTATGTTTTAGGATTAAATAGTCGGATGAGCCTGTTTGGCTTTGACTTGCGCCCCTAGGATGCAAATACTGGATTAACAGGGTTCCTGGTATCTGAGACAAGTTTTGGTAAGGCAATTTTGAGTTCCAGGTGAGGCTGATTGTTTTAAGACTTAATAGTCGTGTGAGCCTGTTTGGCTTTGACTTGCTCCTCTAGGCTGCACATGCCAGATTGGCGGGGCTCGTGGAATCTAAGACAAGTTTTGGTAAAACAGTTTTGACAGCCAGATGGGGCTGTTTGTTTTAAGATTAAATTGTAGGGTGAGCCTGTATGATTTTGACTTGCGCCCCCAGGATGCAAATACTGGATTAACAGGGTTCCTGGTATCTGAGACAAGTTTTGGTAAAGCAGTTTTGGCGGCGAGGTGGGGCTGTATGCTTTAAGATTTAATAGTCGAGTGAGGCTATTTGGCTTTGACTTGCTCCCCTAGGCTGCAAATGTTAGATTAACTGGGCAACCAGATGGGACTGTGTGCTTTCAGATTGGATAATGAGGTCAGACTAATTGGCTTTGACTTGATCCCCTAGGCTGCAAATGCCAGATTGGCAGGGTTTGGTAGAGCAGTTTTGGCGGCCAGATGGGACTGTATATTTTAGTATTAAATAGTCGGGTGAGCCTGTTTTGCTTTGACCTGCTCCCCTAGGCTGCACATGCCAGATTGGCAGGGCTCCTGGTATCTGAGACAAGTTTTTTTAAAGCAGTTTTGGCTGCCAGATAGGGTTGTATGTTTTAAGATTAAATTGATTAACAGGGATCCTTGTATCTGAGACAAGTTTCGGTAAAGCAATTTTTACTTCCAGGTGAGGCTGTATGTTTTAGGATTAAATAGTCGGATGAGACTGTTTGGCTTTGACTTGCGCCCCTAGGATGCAAATACTGGATTAACAGGGTTCCTGGTATCTGAGACAAGTTTTGGTAAGGCAATTTTGAGTTCCAGGTGAGGCTGAATGTTTTATGACTTAATAGTCGTGTGAGCCTGTTTGGCTTTGACTTGCTCCCCTAGGCTGCACATGCCAGATTGGCGGGGCTCGTGGAATCTAAGACAAGTTTTGGTAAAACAGTTTGACAGCCAGATGGGGCTGTTTGTTTTAAGATTAAATTGTAGGGTGAGCCTGTATGATTTTGACTTGCGCCCCCAGGATGCAAATACTGGATTAACAGGGTTCCTGGTATCTGAGACAAGTTTTGGTAAAGTAGTTTTGGCGGCGAGGTGGGGCTGTATGCTTTAAGATTTAATAGTCGGGTGAGGCTATTTGGCTTTGACTTGCTCCCCTAGGCTGCAAATGCTAGATTAACTGGGCAACCAGATGGGACTGTGTGCTTTCAGATTGGATAATGAGGTCAGACTAATTGGCTTTGACTTGATCCCCTAGGCTGCAAATGCCAGATTGGCAGGGTTTGGTAGAGCAGTTTTGGCGGCCAGATGGGACTGTATATTTTAGTATTAAATAGTCGGGTGAGCCTGTTTTGCTTTGACCTGCTCCCCTAGGCTGCACAGGCCAGATTGGCAGGGCTCCTGGTATCTGAGACAAGTTTTTTTAAACCAGTTTTGGCGGCCAGATAGGGTTGTATGTTTTAAGATTAAATTGATTAACAGGGATCCTTATATCTGAGGCAAGTTTCGGTAAAGCAATTTTTACTTCCAGGTGAGACTGTATGTTTTAGGATTAAATAGTCGGGTGAGACTATTTGGCTTTGACTTGCGCCCCTAGGATGCAAATACTGGATTAACAGGGTTTCTGGTATCTGAGACAAGTTTTGGTAAGGCAATTATGAGTTCCAGGTGAGGCTGAATGTTTTAAGACTTAATAGTCGTGTGAGCCTGTTTGGCTTTGACTTGCTCCCCTAGGCTGCACATGCCAGATTGGCGGGGCTCGTGGAATCTAAGACAAGTTTTGGTAAAACAGTTTTGACAGCTAGGTAAGGCTGTATGAATTAAGATTAAATAGTCAAGTGAGTGTGTTTGGCTTTGACTTGCGCCCCTAAGATGCAAATCCTGGATTAACAGGGTTCCTGGTATCTGAGACAAGTTTTGGTAAATCAGTTTTGGCGGCCAGATGGGGCTATATTTTTTAGGATTAAATAGTCGGATGAGCCTGTTAGGCTTTGACTGGCTCCCCTAGGCTGCACATGCCAGATTGGCGGGGCTCCTGGAATCTAAGACAACTTTGGTAAAATAGTTTTGACAGATAGGTAAGGCTGTATGTTTTAAGATTAAATAGTCATGTGAGCGTGCTTGTCTTTGACTTGCGCCCCTAGGATGCAAATACTGGAATAGCAGGGTTCCTGGTATCTGAGTCAAGTTTTGGTAAATCGGTTTTGGCGGCCAGATGGGGCTATATGTTTTAAGATTTAATAGTCGGGTGAGCCTGTTTGGCTTTGACTTGCGCCCCTAGGATGCAAATGCTGGATTAACAGCGTTCCTGGTATCTGAGACAAGTTTTGGTAAGGCAATTTTGAGTTCCAGGTGAGACTGAATGTGTTAAGACTTAATAGTCGGGTGAGGCTATTTTGCTTTGACTTGCTCCCATTGGCTGCAAATGCTAGATTAACAGGGCTCCTGGTTGCTAAGACAAGTTTTGGTAAAGTAATTTGGCTTCCAGCTGAGGCTGTATGTTTTAGGATTAAATAGTCGGATGAGCCTGTTTGGCTTTGACTTGGTCCTCTAGGCTCCACATGCCAGATTGGCGGGGCTCCTGGAATCTCAGACAAGGTAAAGCAGTTTTGGCAGCCAGATGGGGCTGTATGTTTTAAGATTAAATTGTCGATTGAGCATTTTGGGCTTTGAACTGTGCCCCTTCGATGCAAATGCTGGATTAACAGGGTTCCCGGTATCTGACACAAGTTTTGGTAAAGCAGTTTTGGCGGCCAGATGGGGTTGTATGTTTTAAGATTTAATAGTCGGGTGAGACTATTTGGCTTTGACTTGCTCCCCTAGGCTGCAAATGCTAGATTAACAGAGATCCTTGTATCTGAGACAAGTTTCGGTAAAGCAATTTTGACTTCCAGCTGAGGCTGTATGTTTTAGGATTAAATAGTCGGATGAGCCTGTTTGGCTTTGACTTGGTCCCCTAGGCTGCACATGCCAGATTGGCGGGGCTCCTGGAATCTAAGACACGTTTTGGTAAAACAGTTTTGACAGCTAGGTAAAGCTGTATGTTTTAAGATTGTAACGAACACGACGGCTACGCTGGACGCGTCTCGCCTAACACTCGTGTTGTGTATTGGGAGCGTACTCCGTCTACGGGTTCCGACCGTGCTCAGGGAAGGGGCGTGGGTTCTTTGCTCCCTAACATACTCGACGCGTCAAATATAATAAAGAAAAAAAAGTAGACAGAGTTAAGGAATGACGGTATACCACGATATATAAGAAGAGACTACGATCTGCAAGCAGAATATATCATATAGAGCCGAGGAGCTAAGATGTTGGCTACCCCCGGTCTTTACCCGCCCTACCTGTAGCTGCATCTGTGATTGTCTTTGCAACTACCCTTTCATAAGCGATATTATTTACCTAAGGTGCCCAAAAAGGAATTAAGATTTAATTTTATCATATAATTGTATTCCTGGAAAATTTAAATTCCTGATCGTACTTCATTATACATTACGTGTAAAGAACAAATCTTATTACTTTCTATAAAAGTAAACTCGATCTGGGCAAAAACACACATGAATGAGATTACACTCCGAAAGTGATAGTAAGTTAAACCACTTCTGATCTGAATGATCCACAAAAATATTATCTGTAATTACGAAGGCTGATTCGGAGTACACCCGCTGACTATAACCACGATTCAAACAATACGTACAATTTGATAAGCTGGCTTATTACCTCATGTTTTTTTTTCACACAGTACTCACTACTTTAGTATAATCCAACGATGTGAGCAGGCCTGTTGACGACGATGATGGGCTGTGGAATCTTAATTGTACTGTGTAACGTAGGAATATAGTAGTCAGCGACATATACACGCTAAATCAGGATCAAAAGACAATGTCAGTGATATAAAACGGAAAAAATTTCAATTTAAATTTCATGAGTACTTATGCCCTTCGCTTATACCTACGGCCAGTATGCCGTTTAACAATTATATCAGATGTTGTAAATCCGAGTGTGGGTGCGCACTGGTTAGCTATCCACCAGATCTGCGCTCAAGAATGTCCGGGCATCGATGGGTCGAACACGTGGTCAAGTTGGCCGCCTGTGCGTGCAGCAAGAACTATTGGTAAGCGAGGTTCAAAGCTTATTTTCAGAAAATGAGACAATGCTGAAATCTTGGTTCGGCCTTAGGAAATTAGATCCCTGCTACCAGTGTAGATTGTCGCTATTTGGTGCTTTGGGCTTTGGCTTTGGCTTCGACAAGGAATACGCGCTATGCGTAATTTTTATTTTTGGCTCGCAATAACGCGGCGCCGCAATTTAGCCTGCACTTTCCTACGACTTCCACACACAGGAATGGCAGATTTGTCAAAACGTCCGAATTCTGAAATTTTTCTTCCGGCTGAGGTTGTATGTTTTAAGATTAAAGAGTCGGGAGAGCCTGTTTGGCTTTGACTTGCGCCCCTAGGATGCAAATGCTGGATTAACAGGGTTCCTGGTATCTTAGACAAGCTTTGGAAAGGCAATTTTGAGTTCCAGGTGAGACTGAATGTGTTAAGACTTAATAGTCGGGTGAGGCTATTTTGCTTTGACTTGCTCCCCTTGACTGCAAATGCTAGGGCTCCTGGTTACAAACCAGGGCTCCTGGTTACTAAGACAAGTTTTGGTAAAGCAATTTTGACTTCCAGCTGAGGCTGTATGTTTTAGGATTAAATAGTCGGATGAGCCTGTTTGGCTTTGACTTGGTCCTCTAGGCTGCACATGCCAGATTGGCAGGGCTCCTGGTATCTGAGACAAGTTTTTTTAAAGCAGTTTTGGCTGCCAGATAGGTCTGTTTGTTTTAAGATTAAATTGTAGGGTGAGCCTGTTTAGCTTTGACTTGGTCCTCTAGGCTCCACATGCCAGATTGGCGGCCAGATGGGGCTGTATCTTTTAAGATTTAATAGTCGGGTGAGGCTATTTGGCTTAGACTTGCTCCCCTAGGCTGCAAATGTTAGATTAACAGGGCAAGCAGATGGGACTATGTGCTTTCAGATTGGATAATGAGGTCAGATTAATTGGCTTTGACTTGATCCCCTAGGCTGCAAATGCCAGATTGGCAGGGTTTGGTAGAGCAGTTTTGGCGGCCAGATGGGACTGTATGTTTTAGTATTAAATAGTCGGGTGAGCCTGTTTTGCTTTGACCTGCTCCCCTAGGCTGCACATGCCAGATTGGCAGGGCTCCTGGTATCTGAGACAAGTTTTGTTAACGCAGTTTTGGCGGCCAGATGGGGTTGTAAGTTTAAAGATTAAATTGATTAACAGGGATCCTTGTATCTGATACACGTTTCGGTAAAGCAATTTTTACTTCCAGGTGAGGCTGTATGTTTTAGGATTAAATAGTCGGATGAGCCTGTTTGGCTTTGACTTGCGCCCCTAGGATGCAAATGCTGGTTAACAGGGTTCCTGGTATCTGAGACAAGTTTTGGTAAGGCAATTTTGAGTTCCAGGTGAGGCTGAATGTATTAAGACTTAATAGTCGGGTGAGACTATTTTGCTTTGACTTGCTCCCCTAGGCGGCACATGCCAGATTGGCGGGGCTCCTGGAATCTAGAAAAAGTTTTAGTAAAACAGTTTTGACAGCCAGATGGGTCTGTTTGTTTTAAGATTAAATTGTAGGGTGAGCCTGTATGACTTTGACTTGCGCCCCCAGGATGCAAACACTGGATTAACAGGGTTCCCGGTATCTGAGACAAGTTTTGCTAAATCAGTTTTAACGGCCAGATGGGGCTATATGTTTTAAGATTTAATAGTCGGGTGAGACTATTTGGCTTGCAAACAAATGCTAGATTAACAGGGTTCCTGGTATCTGAGACAAGTTTTGGTAAATCAGTTTTGGCGGCCAGATGGGGCTATATTTTTTAGGATTAAATAGTCGGATGAGCCTGTTTGGCTTTGACTTGCTCCCCTAGGCTGCACATGCCAGATTGGCGGGGCTCCTGGAATCTAAGACAAGTGTTGGTAAAACAGTTTTAAATGCTAGGTAAGGCTGTATGTTTTAAGATTAAATAGTCGGGTGAGCGTGCTTGGCTTTGACTTGCGCCCCTAGGATGCAAATGCTGGAATAACAGGGTTCCTGGTATCTGAGACAAGTTTTGGTAAATCAGTTTTGGCGGCCAGATGGGTCTATATGTTTTAAGATTTAATAGTCGGGTGAGCCTGTTTGGCTTTGACGTGCGCCCCTAGGATGCAAAAGCTGGATTAACCGGGTTCCTGGTATCTGAGACAAGTTTTGGTAAGGCAATTTTGAGTTCCAGTTGAGGCTGAATGTGTTAAGACTTAATAGTCGGGTGAGTATATTTTGCTTTAACTCGCTCCCCTAGGCTGCAAATGCTAGATTAACAGGGCTCCTGGTATCAAAGACAAGTTTTGGTAAAGCAGTTCTTGCAGCCATATGGGGCTGTGTGTTTTAAGATTAAATTGATTGACAGGGATCCTTGTATCTGAGACAAGTTTCGGTAAAGCAATTTTGACTTCCAGGGGAGGCTGTATGCTTTAGGATTAAATAGTCGGATGAGCCTGTTTGGCTTTGACTTGCGCCCCTAGGATGCAAATGCTGGATTAACAGGGTTCCTGGTATCTGAGACAAGTTTTGGTAAGGCAATTTTGAGTTCCAGGTGAGGCTGAATGTTTTTTGACTTAATAGTCGTGTGAGCCTGTTTGGCTTTGACTTGCTCCCCTAGGCTGCACATGCCAGATTGGCGGGGCTCGTGGAATCTAAGACAAGTTTTGGTAAAACAGTTTTGACAGCTAGGTAAGGCTGGATTAACAGGGTTCCTGGTATCTGAGACAAGTTTTGGTAAATCAGTTTTGGCGGCCAGATGGGGCTATATTTTTTAGGATTAAATAGTCGGATGAGCCTGTTTGGCTTTGACTTGGTCCTCTAGGCTCCACATGCCAGATTGGCGGGGCTCCTGGAATCTAAGACAAGGTTTGGTAAAACAAATTTGACAGCTAGGCAAGACTGTATGTTTTAAGATTAAATAGTCAAGCGAGTGTGTTTGGCTTTGACTTGCGCCCCTAAGATGCAAATGCTGGATTAACAGGGTTCCTGGTATCTGAGACAAGTTTTGGTAAGGCAATTTTGGCGGCCAGATGGGGCTGTATCTTTTAAGATTTAATAGTCGGGTGAGGCTATTTGGCTTAGACTTGCTCTCCTAGGCTGCAAATGTTAGATAAACAGGGCAAGCAGATGGGACTATGTGCTTTCAGATTGGATAATGAGGTCAGACTAATTGGCTTTGACTTGATCCCCTAGGCTGCAAATGCCAGATTGGCAGGGTTTGGTAGAGCAGTTTTGGCGGCCAGATGGGACTGTATGTTTTAGTATTAAATAGTCGGGTGAGCCTGTTTTGCTATGACCTGCTCCCCTAGGCTGCACATGCCAGATTGGCAGGGCTCCTGGTATCTGAGACAAGTTTTGTTAACGCAGTTTAGGCGGCCAGATGGGGTTGTAAGTTTAAAGATTAAATTGATTAACAGGGATCCTTGTATCTGATACACGTTTCGGTAAAGCAATTTTTACTTCCAGGTGAGGCTGTATGTTTTAGGATTAAATAGTCGGATGAGCCTGTTTGGCTTTGACTTGCGCCCCTAGGATGCAAATGCTGGTTAACAGGGTTCCTGGTATCTGAGACAAGTTTTGGTAAGGCAATTTTGAGTTCCAGGTGAGGCTGAATGTATTAAGACTTAATAGTCGGGTGAGACTATTTTGCTTTGACTTGCTCCCCTAGGCGGCACATGCCAGATTGGCGGGGCTCCTGGAATCTAGAAAAAGTTTTAGTAAAACAGTTTTGACAGCCAGATGGGTCTGTTTGTTTTAAGATTAAATTGTAGGGTGAGCCTGTATGACTTTGACTTGCGCCCCCAGGATGCAAACACTGGATTAACAGGGTTCCCGGTATCTGAGACAAGTTTTGGTAAATCAGTTTTAACGGCCAGATGGGGCTATATGTTTTAAGATTTAATAGTCGGGTGAGACTATTTGGCTTGCAAACAAATGCTAGATTAACAGGGTTCCTGGTATCTGAGACAAGTTTTGGTAAATCAGTTTTGGCGGCCAGATGGGGCTATATTTTTTAGGATTAAATAGTCGGATGAGCCTGTTTGGCTTTGACTTGCTCCCCTAGGCTGCACATGCCAGATTGGCGGGGCTCCTGGAATCTAAGACAAGTGTTGGTAAAACAGTTTTAAATGCTAGGTAAGGATGTATGTTTTAAGATTAAATAGTCGGGTGAGCGTGCTTGGCTTTGACTTGCGCCCCTAGGATGCAAATGCTGGAATAACAGGGTTCCTGGTATCTGAGACAAGTTTTGGTAAATCAGTTTTGGCGGCCAGATGGGTCTATATGTTTTAAGATTTAATAGTCGGGTGAGCCTGTTTGGCTTTGACGTGCGCCCCTAGGATGCAAAAGCTGGATTAACCGTGTTCCTGGTATCTGAGACAAGTTTTGGTAAGGCAATTTTGAGTTCCAGCTGAGGCTGAATGTGTTAAGACTTAATAGTCGGGTGAGTATATTTTGCTTTAACTCGCTCCCCTAGGCTGCAAATGCTAGATTAACAGGGCTCCTGGTATCAAAGACAAGTTTTGGTAAAGCAGTTCTTGCAGCCATATGGGGCTGTGTGTTTTAAGATTAAATTGATTGACAGGGATCCTTGTATCTGAGACAAGTTTCGGTAAAGCAATTTTGACTTCCAGGGGAGGCTGTATGCTTTAGGATTAAATAGTCGGATGAGACTGTTTGGCTTTGACTTGCGCCCCTAGGATGCAAATGCTGGATTAACAGGGTTCCTGGTATCTGAGACAAGTTTTGGTAAGGCAATTTTGAGTTCCAGGTGAGGCTGAATGTTTTATGACTTAATAGTCGTGTGAGCCTGTTTGGCTTTGACTTGCTCCCCTAGGCTGCACATGCCAGATTGGCGCGGCTCGTGGAATCTAAGACAAGTTTTGGTAAATCAGTTTTGGCGGCCAGATGGGGCTATATTTTTTAGGATTAAATAGTCGGATGAGCCTGTTTGGCTTTGACTGGCTCCCCTAGGCTGCACATGCCAGATTGGCGGGGCTCCTGGAATCTAGGACAACTTTGGTAAAACAGTTTTGACAGCTAGTTAAGTCTGTATGTTTTAAGATTAAATAGTCGGGTGAGCGTGCTTGTCTTTGACTTGCGCCCCTAGGGTGCAAATGCTGGAATAACAGGGTTCCTGGTATCTGAGTCAAGTTTTGGTAAATCGGTTTTGGCGGCCAGATGGGGCTATATGTTTTAAGATTTAATAGTCGGGTGAGCCTGTTTGGCTTTGACTTGCGCCCCTAGGATGCAAATGCTGGATTAACAGGGTTCCTGGTAGCTGAGACAAGTTTTGGAAAGGCAATTTTGAGTTCCAGGTGAGACTGAATGTGTTAAGACTTAATAGTCGGGTGAGGCTATTTTGCTTTGACTTGCTCCCATAGGCTGCAAATGCTAGATTAACAGGGCTCCAGGTTTCTAAGACAAGTGTTGCTAAAGCAGTTTTGGCAGCCAGATGGGGCTGTATGTTTTAAGATTAAATTGTCGGGTGGGCATTTTGGGCTTTGAACTGCGCCCCTACGATGCAAATGCCGGATTAACAGGGTTCCTGGTATCTTAGACAAGTTTTCGGAAGGCAATTTTGCGTTCCAGGTGAGACTGAATGTGTTAAGACTTAATAGTCGGGTGAGGCTATTTTGCTTTGACTTGCTCCCCTTGGCTGCAAATGCTAGATTAACAGGGCTCCTGGTTGCTTAGACAAGTTTTGATAAAGCAATTTTGACTTCCAGCTGAGGCTGTATGCTTTAGGATTAAATAGTCGGATGAGCCTGTTTGGCCTTGAATTGGTCCTCTAGGCTCCACATGCCAGATTGGCGGGGCTCCTGGAATCTCAGACAAGGTAAAGCAGTTTTGGCAGCCAGATGGGGCTGTATGTTTAAAGATTAAATGGTCGGATTTAGCATTTTGGGCTTTGAACTGTGCCCCTACAATGCAAATGCTGGATTAACAGGGTTCCCGGTATCTGACACAAGTTTTGGTAAAGCAGTTTTGGCGGCCAGATGGGGTTGTATGTTTTAAGATTTAATAGTCGGGTGAGACTATTTGGCTTTGACTTGCTACCCCAGGCTGCAAATGCTAGATTAACAGAGATCCTTGTATCTGAGACAAGTTTCGGTAAAGCAATTTTGACTTCCAGCTGAGGCTGCATGTTTTAGGATTAAATAGTCGGATGAGCCTGTTTGGCTTTGACTTGCTCCCCTAGGCTGCACATGCCAGATTGGCGGGGCTCGTGGAATCTAAGACAAGTTTTGTTTAAACAGTTTTGACAGCTAGGTAAGGCTGTATGTATTCAGATTAAATAGTCAAATGAGTGTGTTTGGCTTTGATTTGCGCCCCTAGGATGCAAATGCTGGATTAACAGGGTTCCTGGTATCTGACACAAGTTTTGGTAAAGCAGTTTTTGCGGCCAGATGGGGTTGTATGTTTTAAGATTTAATAGTCGGGTGAGACTATTTGGCTTTGACTTACTATCCTAGGCTGCAAATGCTAGATTAACAGAGATCCTTGTATCTGAGAAAAGTTTCGGTGAAGCAATTTTGACTTCCAGGTGAGGCTGTATGTTTTAGGATTAAATAGGCGGATGAGCCTGTTTTGGCTTTGACTTGCTCCTCTAGGCTCCACTTGGCAGATTGGCGGGGCTCCTGGAATCTAAAAAAAGTTTTAGTAAAACAGTTTTGACAGCCAGATGGGGCTGTTTGTTTTAAGATTAACTTGTAGGGTGAGCCTGTATGACTTTTACTTGCGCCCCAGGATGCAAATACTGTATTAACAGGGTTCCTGGTATTTGAGACAAGTTTTGGTTAATCAGTTTTGACGGCCAGTTCGGGCTATATGTTTTAAGATTTAATAGTCGGGTGAGACTATTTGGCTTTGTCTTGCTCCCCTAGGCTGCAAATGCTAGATTTACGGGGTTCCTGGTATCTGAGACAAGTTTAGGTAAATCTGTTTTGGCGGCCAGATGGGGCTATATTTTTTTGGATTAAATAGTCGGATGAGCCTGTTTGGCTTTGACTTGCTCCCCTAGGCTGCACATGCCAGATTGGCGGGGCTCCTGGAATCTAAGACATGTTTTGGTAAAACAGTTTTGACAGCTAGGTAAAGCTGTATGTTTTAAGATTGTAACGAACACGACGGCTACGCTGGGCGTGTCTCGCCTAACACTCGTGTTGTGTATTGGGAGCGTACTCCGTCTACGGGTTCCGACCGTGCTCAGGGAAGGGGCGTGGGTTCTTTGCTCCCTAACACACTCGACGCGTCAAATATAATAAAGAAAAAAGTAAACAGAGTTAAGGTATGACGGTATACCACGATATATAAGAAGAGACTACGATCTGCAAGCAGAATATATCATATAGAGCCTAGGAGCTAAGATGTTGGCTACCCCCGGTCTTTACCCGCCCTACCTGTAGCTGCATCTGTGATTGTCTTTGCAACTACCCTTTCATAAGCGATATTATTTACCTAAGGTGCCCAAAAAGGAATTAAGATTTGATTTTATCATATAATTTTATTCCTGGAAATTTTAAATTCATGATCGTACTTCATTATACATTACGTGTAAAGAACAAATCTTATTACTTTCTATAAAACTAAACTCGATCTGCGCAAAAACACACATGAATGAGATTACACTCCGAAAGTGATAGTAAGTTAAACCACTTCTGATCTGAATGATCCACAAAAAAATTATCTGTAATTACGAAGGCTGATTCGGAGTACACCCGCTGACTATAACCACGATTCAAACAATACGTACAGTTTGATAAGCTGGCGTATTACCTTATGTTTTTTTTTTCACACAGTACCCACTACTTTAGTATAATCCAACGATGTCAGCAGGCCTGTTGACGACGATGATGGGCTGTGGAATCTTAATTGTACTGTGTAACGTAGGAATATAGTAGTCAGCGACATATACACGCTAAATCAGGATCAAATAACAATGTCAGTGATATAAAACGGAAAAAATTGCAATTTAAATTTCATGTGTACTTATGCCCTTCGCTTATACCTACGGCCAGTGGTATATATATGTGGGTGCGCACTGGTTAGCTATCCACCAGATCTGCGCTCAAGAATGTCCGGGCATCGATGGGTCGAACACGTGGTCAAGTTGGCCGCCTTTGCGTGCAGCAAGAACTATTGATTGGCGAGGTTCAAAGCATATTTTCAGAAAATGAGACAATGCTGAAATCTTGGTTCGGCCTTAGGAAATTAGATCCCTGCTACCAGTGTAGATTGTCGCTATTTGGTGCTTTGGGCTTTGGCTTTGGCTTCGACAAGGAATACGCGCTATGCGTAATTTTTATTTTTGGCTCGCAATAACGCGGCGCCGCAATTTAGCCTGCACTTTCCTACGACTTCCACACACAGGAATGGCAGATTTGTCAAAACGTCCGAATTCTGAAATTTTTCTTCCAGCTGAGGCTGTATGTTTTGGGATTAAATGGTCGGATGAGACTGGTTGGCTTTGACTTGCGCCCCTGGGATGCAAATGCTGGATTAACAGGGTTCCTGGTATCTTAGACAAGTTTTGGGAAGGCAATTTTGAGTTCCAGGTGAGACTGAATGTGTTAAGACTTAATAGTCATGTGAGCCTGTTTGGCTTTGACTTGCTCCCCTAGGCTGCACATGCCAGATTGGCGGGGCTCGTGGAATCTAAGACAAGTTTTGTTTGAACGGTTTTGACAGCTAGGTAAGGCTGCATGTATTAAGATTAAATAGTCAAGTGAGTGTGTTTGGCTTTGACTTGCGCCCCTAAGATGCAAATGCTGGTATAACAGGGTTCCTGGTATCTGAGACAAGTTTTGGTATATCAGTTTTGGCGGCCAGATGGGGCTATATGTTTTAATATTTAATAGTCGGATGAGCCTGTTAGGCTTTGACTTGGTCCTCTAGGCTCCACATGCCAGATTAGCGGGGCTCCTGGAATCTAAGACAAGGTTTAGTAAAACAGTTTTGAAAGCTAGGCAAGACTGTATGTTTTAAGATTAAATAGTCGGTTGAGCCTGTTTGGCTTTGACTTGCGCCCCTAGGATGCAAATGCTGGATTAATAGGGTTCCTGGTATCTGAGACAAGTTTTGGTTAAACAGTTTTGGCGGCCAGATGGGGCTGTATGTTTTAAGATTTAATAGTCGGGTGAAACTTTTTGGCTGTGACTTGCTACCCTAGGCTGCAAATGATAGATTAACAGAGATCCTTGTATCTGAGACAAGTTTCGGTAAAGCAATTTTGACTTCCAGCTGAGGCTGTATGTTTTAGGATTAAATAATCGGATGAGCCTATTTGGCTTTGACTTGGTCCTCTAGGCTCCACATGCCAGATTGGCGGGGCTCCTGGAATCTAAGACAAGGTTTGGTAAAACAGTTTTGACAGCTAGGTAAGTCTGTGTGTTTTAAGATTAAATAGTCGGGTGAGCGTGCTTGTCTTTGACTTGCGCCCCTAGGGTGCAAATGCTGGAATAACAGGGTTCCTGGTATCTGAGTCAAGTTTTGGTAAATCGGTTTTGGCGGCCAGATGGGGCTATATGTTTTAAGATTTAATAGTCGGGTGAGCCTGTTTGGCTTTGACTTGCGCCCCTAGGATGCAAATGCTGGATTAACAGGGTTCCTGGTAGCTGAGACAAGTTTTGGAAAGGCAATTTTGAGTTCCAGGTGAGACTGAATGTGTTAAGACTTAATAGTCGGGTGAGGCTATTTTGCTTTGACTTGCTCCCATAGGCTGCAAATGCTAGATTAACAGGGCTCCAGGTTTCTAAGACAAGTGTTGCTAAAGCAGTTTTGGCAGCCAGATGGGGCTGTATGTTTTAAGATTAAATTGTCGGGTGGGCATTTTGGGCTTTAAACTGCGCCCCTACGATGCAAATGCCGGATTAGCAGGGTTCCTGGTATCTTAGACAAGTTTTCGGAAGGCAATTTTGCGTTCCAGGTGAGACTGAATGTGTTAAGACTTAATAGTCGGGTGAGGCTATTTTGCTTTGACTTGCTCCCCTTGGCTGCAAATGCTAGATTAACAGGGCTCCTGGTTGCTTAGACAAGTTTTGGTAAAGCAATTTTGACTTCCAGCTGAGGCTGTATGCTTTAGGATTAAATAGTCGGATGAGCCTGTTTGGCTTTGACTTGGTCCTCTAGGCTCCACATGCCAGATTGGCGGGGCTCCTGGAATCTCAGACAAGGTAAAGCAGTTTTGGCAGCCAGATGGGGCTGTATGTTTAAAGATTAAATGGTCGGATTTAGCATTTTGGGCTTTGAACTGTGCCCCTACGATGCAAATGCTGGATTAACAGGGTTCCCGGTATCTGACACAAGTTTTGGTAAAGCAGTTTTGGCGGCCAGATGGGGTTGTATGTTTTAAGATTTAATAGTCGGGTGAGACTATTTGGCTTTGACTTGCTACCCCAGGCTGCAAATGCTAGATTAACAGAGATCCTTGTATCTGAGACAAGTTTCGGTAAAGCAATTTTGACTTCCAGCTGAGGCTGCATGTTTTAGGATTAAATAGTCGGATGAGCCTGTTTGGCTTTGACTTGCTCCCCTAGGCTGCACATGCCAGATTGGCGGGGCTCGTGGAATCTAAGACAAGTTTTGTTTAAACAGTTTTGACAGCTAGGTAAGGCTGTATGTATTCAGATTAAATAGTTAAATGAGTGTGTTTGGCTTTGATTTGCGCCCCTAGGATGCAAATGCTGGATTAACAGGGTTCCTGGTATCTGACACAAGTTTTGGTAAAGCAGTTTTTGCGGCCAGATGGGGTTGTATGTTTTAGGATTAAATAGGCGGATGAGCCTGTTTTGGCTTTGACTTGCTCCTCTAGGCTCCACTTGGCAGATTGGCGGGGCTCCTGGAATCTAAAAAAAGTTTTAGTAAAACAGTTTTGACAGCCAGATGGGGCTGTTTGTTTTAAGATTAACTTGTAGGGTGAGCCTGTATGACTTTGACTTGCGCCCCAGGATGCAAATACTGTATTAACAGGGTTCCTGGTATCTGAGACAAGTTTTGGTTAATCAGTTTTGACGGCCAGTTCGGGCTATATGTTTTAAGATTTAATAGTCGGGTGAGACTATTTGGCTTTGTCTTGCTCCCCTAGGCTGCAAATGCTAGATTTACGGGGTTCCTGGTATCTGAGACAAGTTTAGGTAAATCTGTTTTGGCGGCCAGATTGGGCTATATTTTTTTGGATTAAATAGTCGGATGAGCCTGTTTGGCTTTGACTTGCTCCCCTAGGCTGCACATGCCAGATTGGCGGGGCTCCTGGAATCTAAGACATGTTTTGGTAAAACAGTTTTGACAGCTAGGTAAAGCTGTATGTTTTAAGATTGTAACGAACACGACGGCTACGCTGGTCGTGTCTCGCCTAACACTCGTGTTGTGTATTGGGAGCGTACTCCGTCTACGGGTTCCGACCGTGCTCAGGGAAGGGGCGTGGGTTCTTTGCTCCCTAACACACTCGACGCGTCAAATATAATAAAGAAAAAAGTAAACAGAGTTAAGGTATGACGGTATACCACGATATATAAGAAGAGACTACGATCTGCAAGCAGAATATATCATATAGAGCCTAGGAGCTAAGATGTTGGCTACCCCCGGTCTTTACCCGCCCTACCTGTAGCTGCATCTGTGATTGTCTTTGCAACTACCCTTTCATAAGCGATATTATTTACCTAAGGTGCCCAAAAAGGAATTAAGATTTGATTTTATCATATAATTTTATTCCTGGAAATTTTAAATTCATGATCGTACTTCATTATACATTACGTGTAAAGAACAAATCTTATTACTTTCTATAAAACTAAACTCGATCTGGGCAAAAACACACATGAATGAGATTACACTCCGAAAGTGATAGTAAGTTAAACCACTTCTGATCTGAATGATCCACAAAAAAATTATCTGTAATTACGAAGGCTGATTCGGAGTACACCCGCTGACTATAACCACGATTCAAACAATACGTACAGTTTGATAAGCTGGCGTATTACCTTATGTTTTTTTTTTCACACAGTACCCACTACTTTAGTATAATCCAACGATGTCAGCAGGCCTGTTGACGACGATGATGGGCTGTGGAATCTTAATTGTACTGTGTAACGTAGGAATATAGTAGTCAGCGACATATACACGCTAAATCAGGATCAAATAACAATGTCAGTGATATAAAACGGAAAAAATTTCAATTTAAATTTCATGTGTACTTATGCCCTTCGCTTATACCTACGGCCAGTGGTATATATATGTGGGTGCGCACTGGTTAGCTATCCACCAGATCTGCGCTCAAGAATGTCCGAGCATCGATGGGTCGAACACGTGGTCAAGTTGGCCGCCTTTGCGTGCAGCAAGAACTACTGATTGGCGAGGTTCAAAGCATATTTTCAGAAAATGAGACAATGCTGAAATCTTGGTTCGGCCTTAGGAAATTAGATCCCTGCTACCAGTGTAGATTGTCGCTATTTGGTGCTTTGGGCTTTGGCTTTGGCTTCGACAAGGAATACGCGCTATGCGTAATTTTTATTTTTGGCTCGCAATAACGCGGCGCCGCAATTTAGCCTGCACTTTCCTACGACTTCCACACACAGGAATGGCAGATTTACTCAAAACGTCCGAATTCTGAAATTTTTCTTCCAGCTGAGGCTGTATGTTTTAGGATTAAATGGTCGGATGAGACTGGTTGGCTTTGACTTGCGCCCCTAGGATGCAAATGCTGGATTAACAGGGTTCCTGGTACCTTAGACAAGTTTTGGGAAGGCAATTTTGAGTTCCAGGTGAGACTGAATGTGTTAAGACTTAATAGTCGGATGAGCCTGTTAGGCTTTGACTTGGTCCTCTAGGCTCCACATGCCAGATTAGCGGGGCTCCTGGAATCTAAGACAAGGTTTAGTAAAACAGTTTTGACAGCTAGGCAAGAATGTATAATTTAAGATTAAATAGTCGGTTGAGCCTGTTTGGCTTTGACTTGCGCCCCTAGGAAGCAAATGCTGGATTAATAGGATTCCTGGTATCTGCGACAAGTTTTGGTAAAGCAGTTTTGGCGGCCAGATGGGGCTGTATGTTTTAAGATTTAATAGTCGGGTAAAACTATTTGGCTGTGACTAGCTCCCCTAGGCTGCAAATTCTAGATTAAAAGGGCTCCTGGTATATAAAATAAGTTTTGGTAAATCAGTTTTGGCGGCCAAATGGGGCTATATGTTTTAGGATTAAATAGTCGGATGAGCCTGTTTTGGCTTTGACTTGCTCCTCTAGGCTCCACATGCCAGATTGACAAGGCTCCTCGAATCTATAAAAAGTTTTAGTAAAACAGTTTTGACAGCCAGATGGGGCTGTTGGTTTTAAGATTAAATTGTAGGATGAGCCCTGTTTGGCTTTGAACTTCCCCCTAGGCTCCACACGCTAGATTGGCAGGGCTCCTGGTATCTGAGACAAGGTTTGGTAAAAGAGATTTGACAGCTAGGTCAGGCTACATGTTTTAAGATTAAATAGTCGGGTGAGCCTGTTTGGCTTTGATTTGCGCCCCTAGGATGCAAATGCTGGATTAACAGGGTTCCTGGTATCTGACACAAGTTTTGGTAAAGCAGTTTTTGCGGCCAGATGGGGTTGTATGTTTTAGGATTAAATAGGCGGATGAGCCTGTTTTGGCTTTGACTTGCTCCTCTAGGCTCCACTTGGCAGATTGGCGGGGCTCCTGGAATCTAAAAAAGTTTTAGTAAAACAGTTTTGATAGCCAGATGGGGCTGTTTGTTTTAAGATTAATGAGTCGGGTGAGCCTGTATGACTTTGACTTGCGCCCCCAGGATGCAAATACTGGATAAACAGGGTTCCTGTTAACTGAGACAAGTTTTGGTACAGCAGTTTTGGCGGCCAGATGGGGTTGTATGTTTTAAGATTTAATAGTCGGGTGAAACTATTTGGCTGTGATTTGCTCCCCTAGGCTGCAAATTTAAGATTAACAGGGCTCCTTGTATCTAAGTCAAGTTTTGGTAAAGCAATTTTGACTTCCAGGGTAGGCTGTATGTTCTAGGATTAAATAGTGGGATGAGCCTGTTTGGCTTTGACTTGCGCCCCTAGGATGCAAATGCTAGATTAACAGGGATCCTTCTATCTGAGACAAGTTTCGGTAAAGCAATTTTGACTTCCAGGGGAGGCTGTATGTTTTAGGATTAAATAGTGGTATGAGCCTGTTTGGCTTTGACTTTCGCCCCTAGGATGCAAATGCTGGATTAACAGGGTTCCTGGTATCTGAGACAAGTTTCGGTAAAGCAATTTTTACTTCCAGGGGAGGCTCTATGTTTTAGGATTAAATAGTGGGATGAGCCTGTTTGGCTTTGACTTGCGCCCCTAGGATGCAAATGCTGGATTAACAGGGTTCCTGGTATCTGACACAAGTTTTGGTAAAGGAGTCTTGGCGGCCAGATGGGGCTGTTTGTTTTAAGATTAAAATGTAAGGTAAGCCCTGTTTGGCTTTGACTTGCTATCCTAGGCTGCAAATGCTAGATTAACAGAGATCTTTGTATCTGAGAAAAGTTTCGGTGAAGCAATTTTGACTTCCAGGTGAGGCTGTTTGTTTTAGGATTAAATAGTCGGATGAGCCTGTTTTGGCTTTGACTTGCTCCTCTAGGCTCCACTTGGCAGATTGGCGGGGCTCCTGGAATCTAAAAAAAGTTTTAGTAAAACAGTTTTGACAGCCAGATGGGGCTGTTTGTTTTAAGATAAGCCTGTATGACTTTGTATTAACAGGGTTCCTGGTATCTGAGACAAGTTTTAGTTAATCAGTTTTGACGGCCAGTTCGGGCTATATGTTTTAAGATTTAATAGTCGGGTGAGACTATTTGGCTTTGTCTTGCTCCCCTAGGCTGCACATGCCAGATTGGCGGGGCTCCTGGAATCTAATACACGTTTTGGTAAAACAGTTTTGACAGCTAGGTAAAGCTGTATGTTTTAAGATTGTAACGAACACGACGGCTACGCTGGGCGCGTCTCGCCTAACACTCGTGTTGTGTATTGGGAGCGTACTCCGTCTACGAGTTCCGACCGTGCTCAGGGAAGGGGCGTGGGTTCTTTGCTCCCTAACACACTCGACGCGTCAAATATAATAAAAAAAAAAAGTAGACAGAGTTAAGGTATGACGGAATACCACGATATATAAGAAGAGACTACGATCTGCAAGCAGAATATATCAAATAGAGCCGAGGAGCTAAGATGTTGGCTACCCCGGTCTTTACCCGCCCTACCTGTAGCTGCATCTGTGATTGTCTTTGCAACTACCCTTTCATAAGCGATATTATTTACCTAAGGTGCCCAAAAAGGAATTAAGATTTCATTTTATCATATAATTGTATTCCTGGAAAATTTAAATTCATGATCGTACTTCATTATACATTACGTGAAAAGAACAAATCTTATTACTTTCTATAAAACTAAACTCGATCTGGGCAAAAACACACATGAATGAGATTACACTCCGAAAGTGATAGTAAGTTAAACCACTTCTGATCTGAATGATCCACAAAAAAATTATCTGTAATTACGAAGGCTGATTCGAGTACACCCGCTGACTATAACCACGATTCAAACAATACGTACAGTTTGATAAGCTGGCGTATTACCTTATGTTTTTTTTTCACACAGTACCCACTACTTTATATAATCCAACGATTCAGCAGGCCTGTTGACGACGATGATGGGCTGTGGAATCTTAATTGTACTGTGTAACGTAGGAATATAGTAGTCAGCGACATATACACGCTAAATCAGGATCAAATAACAATGTCAGTGATATAAAACGGAAAAAATTCAATTTAAATTTCATGTGTACTTATGCCCTTCGCTTATACCTACGGCCAGTGGTATATATATGTGGGTGCGCACTGGTTAGCTATCCACCAGATCTGCGCTCAAGAATGTCCGAGCATCGATGGGTCGAACACGTGGTCAAGTTGGCCGCCTTTGCGTGCAGCAAGAACTACTGATTGGCGAGGTTCAAAGCATATTTTCAGAAAATGAGACAATCTGAAATCTTGGTTCGGCCTTAGGAAATTAGATCCCTGCTACCAGTGTAGATTGTCGCTATTTGGTGCTTTGGGCTTTGGCTTTGGCTTTGACAAGGAATACACGCTATGCGTAATTTTTATTTTTGGCTCGCAATAACGCGGCGCCGCAATTTAGCCTGCACTTTCCTACGACTTCCACACACAGGAATGGCAGATTTGCTCAAAACGTCCGAATTCTGAAATTTTTCTTCCAGCTGAGGCTGTATGTTTTAGGATTAAATGGTCGGATGAGACTGGTTGGCTTTGACTTGCGCCCCTAGGATGCAAATGCTGGATTAACAGGGTTCCTGGTATCTTAGACAAGTTTTGGGAAGGCAATTTTGAGTTCCAGGTGAGACTGAATGTGTTAAGACTTAATAGTCAGATGAGCCTGTTTGGCTTTGACTTGGTCCTCTAGGCTGCACATGCCAGATTAGCGGGGCTCCTGGAATCTAAGACAAGGTTTGGTAAAACAGTTTTGACAGCTAGGCAAGAATGTATGTATTTAAGATTAAATAGTCGGTTGAGCCTGTTTGGCTTTGACTTGCGCCCCTAGGATGCAAATCTGGATTAATAGGATTCCTGGTATCTGCGACAAGTTTTGGTAAAGCAGTTTTGGCGGCCAGATGGGGCTTATGTTTTAAGATTTAATAGTCGGGTGAAACTATTTGGCTGTGACTTGCTCCCCTAGGCTGCAAATGCTAATTAAAAGGGCTCCTGGTATCTAGACAAGTTTCGGTAAATCAGTTTTGACGCCAATGGGGCTGTATGTTTTAGGATTAAATAGTCGGATGAGCCTGTTTTGGCTTTGACTTGGTCCTCTAGGCTCCACATGCCAGATTGACAGGGCTCCTCGAATCTGTAGAAAGTTTTAGTAAAACAGTTTTGACAGCCAGATGGGGCTGTTGGTTTTAAGATTAAATAGTAGGATGAGCCTGTTTGGCTTTGAACTTCCCCCTAGGCTGCACACGCTGGATTGGAGGGTTCCTGGTATCTGAGACAAGGTTTGGTAAAGAGTTTTGACAGCTAGGTGAGGCTAATGTTTTAAGATTAAATAGTCGGGTGAGCCTGTTTGGCTTTGACTTGCGCCCCTAGGATCAACTGGATTAACAGGGTCCTGTATCTGAACAAGTTTTGGTAAAGCAGTTTTGGCGGCCAGATGGGGCTGTATGTTTTAGGATAAATAGCGGATAGCTGTTTTGGCTTTGACTTGTCCTCTAGGCTCCACTTGGCAGATTGACGGGGCTCCTGGAATCTAAAAAGTTTTAGTAAAACAGTTTTGACAGCCAGATGGGGCTGTTTGTTTTAAGATTAATGAGTCGGGTGAGCCTGTATGACTTTGACTTGCGCCCCCAGGATGCAAATACTGGATAAACAGGGTTCCTGTTATCTGAGACAAGTTTTGGTACAGCAGTTTTGGCGGCCAGATGGGGTTGTATGTTTTAAGATTTAATAGTCGGGTGAAACTATTTGGCTGTGATTTGCTCCCCTAGGCTGCAAATTTAAGATTAACAGGGCTCCTTGTATCTAAGTCAAGTTTTGGTAAAGCAATTTTGACTTCCAGGGGAGGCTGTATGTTCTAGGATTAAATAGTGGGATGAGCCTGTTTGGCTTTGACTTGCGCCCCTAGGATGCAAATGCTAGATTAACAGGGATCCTTCTATCTGAGACAAGTTTCGGTAAAGCAATTTTGACTTCCAGGGGAGGCTGTATGTTTTAGGATTAAATAGTGGTATGAGCCTGTTTGGCTTTGACTTTCGCCCCTAGGATGCAAATGCTGGATTAACAGGGTTCCTGGTATCTGAGACAAGTTTCGGTAAAGCAATTTTTACTTCCAGGGGAGGCTCTATGTTTTAGGATTAAATAGTGGGATGAGCCTGTTTGGCTTTGACTTGCGCCCCTAGGATGCAAATGCTGGATTAACAGGGTTCCTGGTATCTGACACAAGTTTTGGTAAAGGAGTCTTGGCGGCCAGATGGGGCTGTTTGTTTTAAGATTAAAATGTAAGGTAAGACCTGTTTGGCTTTGACTTGCTATCCTAGGCTGCAAATGCTAGATTAACAGAGATCTTTGTATCTGAGAAAAGTTTCGGTGAAGCAATTTTGACTTCCAGGTGAGGCTGTTTGTTTTAGGATTAAATAGTCGGATGAGCCTGTTTTGGCTTTGACTTGCTCCTCTAGGCTCCACTTTTCAGATTGGCGGGGCTCCTGGAATCTAAAAAAAGTTTTAGTAAAACAGTTTTGACAGCCAGATGGGGCTGTTTGTTTTAAGATAAGCCTGTATGACTTTGTATTAACAGGGTTCCTGGTATCTGAGACAAGTTTTAGTTAATCAGTTTTGACGGCCAGTTCGGGCTATATGTTTTAAGATTTAATAGTCGGGTGAGACTATTTGGCTTTGTCTTGCTCCCCTAGGCTGCACATGCCAGATTGGCGGGGCTCCTGGAATCTAAGACACGTTTTGGTAAAACAGTTTTGACAGCTAGGTAAAGCTGTATGTTTTAAGATTGTAACGAACACGACGGCTACGCTGGGCGCGTCTCGCCTAACACTCGTGTTGTGTATTGGGAGCGTACTCCGTCTACGAGTTCCGACCGTGCTCAGGGAAGGGGCGTGGGTTCTTTGCTCCCTAACACACTCGACGCGTCAAATATAATAAAAAAAAAAAAGTAGACAGAGTTAAGGTATGACGGAATACCACGATATATAAGAAGAGACTACGATCTGCAAGCAGAATATATCATATAGAGCCGAGGAGCTAAGATGTTGGCTACCCCGGTCTTTACCCGCCCTACCTGTAGCTGCATCTGTGATTGTCTTTGCAACTACCCTTTCATAAGCGATATTATTTACCTAAGGTGCCCAAAAAGGAATTAAGATTTCATTTTATCATATAATTTTATTCCTGGAAAATTTAAATTCATGATCGTACTTCATTATACATTACGTGAAAAGAACAAATCTTATTACTTTCTATAAAACTAAACTCGATCTGGGCAAAAACACACATGAATGAGATTACACTCCGAAAGTGATAGTAAGTTAAACCACTTCTGATCTGAATGATCCACAAAAAAATTATCTGTAATTACGAAGGCTGATTCGGAGTACACCCGCTGACTATAACCACGATTCAAACAATACGTACAGTTTGATAAGCTGGCGTATTACCTTATGTTTTTTTTTTCACACAGTACCCACTACTTTAGTATAATCCAACGATGTCAGCAGGCCTGTTGACGACGATGATGGGCTGTGGAATCTTAATTGTACTGTGTAACGTAGGAATATAGTAGTCAGCGACATATACACGCTAAATCAGGATCAAATAACAATGTCAGTGATATAAAACGGAAAAAATTTCAATTTAAATTTCATGTGTACTTATGCCCTTCGCTTATACCTACGGCCAGTGGTATATATATGTGGGTGCGCACTGGTTAGCTATCCACCAGATCTGCGCTCAAGAATGTCCGAGCATCGATGGGTCGAACACGTGGTCAAGTTGGCCGCCTTTGCGTGCAGCAAGAACTACTGATTGGCGAGGTTCAAAGCATATTTTCAGAAAATGAGACAATGCTGAAATCTTGGTTCGGCCTTAGGAAATTAGATCCCTGCTACCAGTGTAGATTGTCGCTATTTGGTGCTTTGGGCTTTGGCTTTGGCTTCGACAAGGAATACGCGCTATGCGTAATTTTTATTTTTGGCTCGCAATAACGCGGCGCCGCAATTTAGCCTGCACTTTCCTACGACTTCCACACACAGGAATGGCAGATTTACTCAAAACGTCCGAATTCTGAAATTTTTCTTCCAGCTGAGGCTGTATGTTTTAGGATTAAATGGTCGGATGAGACTGGTTGGCTTTGACTTGCGCCCCTAGGATGCAAATGCTGGATTAACAGGGTTCCTGGTACCTTAGACAAGTTTTGGGAAGGCAATTTTGAGTTCCAGGTGAGACTGAATGTGTTAAGACTTAATAGTCGGATGAGCCTGTTAGGCTTTGACTTGGTCCTCTAGGCTCCACATGCCAGATTAGCGGGGCTCCTGGAATCTAAGACAAGGTTTAGTAAAACAGTTTTGACAGCTAGGCAAGAATGTATAATTTAAGATTAAATAGTCGGTTGAGCCTGTTTGGCTTTGACTTGCGCCCCTAGGAAGCAAATGCTGGATTAATAGGATTCCTGGTATCTGCGACAAGTTTTGGTAAAGCAGTTTTGGCGGCCAGATGGGGCTGTATGTTTTAAGATTTAATAGTCGGGTAAAACTATTTGGCTGTGACTAGCTCCCCTAGGCTGCAAATTCTAGATTAAAAGGGCTCCTGGTATATAAAATAAGTTTTGGTAAATCAGTTTTGGCGGCCAAATGGGGCTATATGTTTTAGGATTAAATAGTCGGATGAGCCTGTTTTGGCTTTGACTTGCTCCTCTAGGCTCCACATGCCAGATTGACAAGGCTCCTCGAATCTATAAAAAGTTTTAGTAAAACAGTTTTGACAGCCAGATGGGGCTGTTGGTTTTAAGATTAAATTGTAGGATGAGCCCTGTTTGGCTTTGAACTTCCCCCTAGGCTCCACACGCTAGATTGGCAGGGCTCCTGGTATCTGAGACAAGGTTTGGTAAAAGAGATTTGACAGCTAGGTCAGGCTACATGTTTTAAGATTAAATAGTCGGGTGAGCCTGTTTGGCTTTGATTTGCGCCCCTAGGATGCAAATGCTGGATTAACAGGGTTCCTGGTATCTGACACAAGTTTTGGTAAAGCAGTTTTTGCGGCCAGATGGGGTTGTATGTTTTAGGATTAAATAGGCGGATGAGCCTGTTTTGGCTTTGACTTGCTCCTCTAGGCTCCACTTGGCAGATTGGCGGGGCTCCTGGAATCTAAAAAAAGTTTTAGTAAAACAGTTTTGATAGCCAGATGGGGCTGTTTGTTTTAAGATTAATGAGTCGGGTGAGCCTGTATGACTTTGACTTGCGCCCCCAGGATGCAAATACTGGATAAACAGGGTTCCTGTTAACTGAGACAAGTTTTGGTACAGCAGTTTTGGCGGCCAGATGGGGTTGTATGTTTTAAGATTTAATAGTCGGGTGAAACTATTTGGCTGTGATTTGCTCCCCTAGGCTGCAAATTTAAGATTAACAGGGCTCCTTGTATCTAAGTCAAGTTTTGGTAAAGCAATTTTGACTTCCAGGGTAGGCTGTATGTTCTAGGATTAAATAGTGGGATGAGCCTGTTTGGCTTTGACTTGCGCCCCTAGGATGCAAATGCTAGATTAACAGGGATCCTTCTATCTGAGACAAGTTTCGGTAAAGCAATTTTGACTTCCAGGGGAGGCTGTATGTTTTAGGATTAAATAGTGGTATGAGCCTGTTTGGCTTTGACTTTCGCCCCTAGGATGCAAATGCTGGATTAACAGGGTTCCTGGTATCTGAGACAAGTTTCGGTAAAGCAATTTTTACTTCCAGGGGAGGCTCTATGTTTTAGGATTAAATAGTGGGATGAGCCTGTTTGGCTTTGACTTGCGCCCCTAGGATGCAAATGCTGGATTAACAGGGTTCCTGGTATCTGACACAAGTTTTGGTAAAGGAGTCTTGGCGGCCAGATGGGGCTGTTTGTTTTAAGATTAAAATGTAAGGTAAGCCCTGTTTGGCTTTGACTTGCTATCCTAGGCTGCAAATGCTAGATTAACAGAGATCTTTGTATCTGAGAAAAGTTTCGGTGAAGCAATTTTGACTTCCAGGTGAGGCTGTTTGTTTTAGGATTAAATAGTCGGATGAGCCTGTTTTGGCTTTGACTTGCTCCTCTAGGCTCCACTTGGCAGATTGGCGGGGCTCCTGGAATCTAAAAAAAGTTTTAGTAAAACAGTTTTGACAGCCAGATGGGGCTGTTTGTTTTAAGATAAGCCTGTATGACTTTGTATTAACAGGGTTCCTGGTATCTGAGACAAGTTTTAGTTAATCAGTTTTGACGGCCAGTTCGGGCTATATGTTTTAAGATTTAATAGTCGGGTGAGACTATTTGGCTTTGTCTTGCTCCCCTAGGCTGCACATGCCAGATTGGCGGGGCTCCTGGAATCTAATACACGTTTTGGTAAAACAGTTTTGACAGCTAGGTAAAGCTGTATGTTTTAAGATTGTAACGAACACGACGGCTACGCTGGGCGCGTCTCGCCTAACACTCGTGTTGTGTATTGGGAGCGTACTCCGTCTACGAGTTCCGACCGTGCTCAGGGAAGGGGCGTGGGTTCTTTGCTCCCTAACACACTCGACGCGTCAAATATAATAAAAAAAAAAAAGTAGACAGAGTTAAGGTATGACGGAATACCACGATATATAAGAAGAGACTACGATCTGCAAGCAGAATATATCAAATAGAGCCGAGGAGCTAAGATGTTGGCTACCCCGGTCTTTACCCGCCCTACCTGTAGCTGCATCTGTGATTGTCTTTGCAACTACCCTTTCATAAGCGATATTATTTACCTAAGGTGCCCAAAAAGGAATTAAGATTTCATTTTATCATATAATTGTATTCCTGGAAAATTTAAATTCATGATCGTACTTCATTATACATTACGTGAAAAGAACAAATCTTATTACTTTCTATAAAACTAAACTCGATCTGGGCAAAAACACACATGAATGAGATTACACTCCGAAAGTGATAGTAAGTTAAACCACTTCTGATCTGAATGATCCACAAAAAAATTATCTGTAATTACGAAGGCTGATTCGGAGTACACCCGCTGACTATAACCACGATTCAAACAATACGTACAGTTTGATAAGCTGGCGTATTACCTTATGTTTTTTTTTTCACACAGTACCCACTACTTTAGTATAATCCAACGATGTCAGCAGGCCTGTTGACGACGATGATGGGCTGTGGAATCTTAATTGTACTGTGTAACGTAGGAATATAGTAGTCAGCGACATATACACGCTAAATCAGGATCAAATAACAATGTCAGTGATATAAAACGGAAAAAATTGCAATTTAAATTTCATGTGTACTTATGCCCTTCGCTTATACCTACGGCCAGTGCGTATAACAATTATATAATCCGATGTGGGTGCGCACTGGTTAGCTATCCACCAGATCTGCGCTCAAGAATGTCCGGGCATCGATGGGTCGAACACGTGGTCAAGTTGGCCGCCTTTGCGTGCAGCAAGAACTATTGATTGGCGAGGTTCAAAGCATATTTTCAGAAAATGAGACAATGCTGAAATCTTGGTTCGGCCTTAGGAAATTAGATCCCTGCTACCAGTGTAGATTGTCGCTATTTGGTGCTTTGGGCTTTGGCTTTGGCTTTGACAAGGAATACGCGCTATGCGTAATTTTTATTTTTGGCTCGCAATAACGCGGCGCCGCAATTTAGCCTGCACTTTCCTACGACTTCCACACACAGGAATGGCAGATTTGTCAAAACGTCCGAATTCTGAAATTTTTCTTCCAGCTGAGGCTGTATGTTTTAGGATTAAATGGTCGGATGAGACTGGTTGGCTTTGACTTGCGCCCCTGGGATGCAAATGCTGGATTAACAGGGTTCCTGGTATCTTAGACAAGTTTTGGGAAGGCAATTTTGAGTTCCAGGTGAGACTGAATGTGTTAAGACTTAATAGTCATGTGAGCCTGTTTGGCTTTGACTTGGTCCTCTAGGCTCCACATGCCAGATTGGCGGGGCTCCTGGAATCTAAGACAAGGTTTGGTAAAACAGTTTTGACAGCTAGGCAAGACTGGATGTATTTAAGATTAAATAGTCGGTTGAGCCTGTTTGGCTTTGACTTGCGCCCCTAGGATGCAAATGCTGGATTAACAGGGTTCCTGGTATCTGAGACAAGTTTTGGTAAAGCAGTTTTGGCGGCCAGATGGGGCTGTATGTTTTAAGATTTAATAGTCGGGTGAAACTATTTGGCTGTGACTTGCTCCCCTAGGCTGCAAATTCTAGATTAAAAGGGCTCCTGGTATCTAAAATAAGTTTTGGTAAATCAGTTTTGGCGGCCAGATGGGACTATATGTTGTAGGATTAAATAGTCGGATGAGCCTGTTTTGGCTTTGACTTGCTCCTCTAGGCTCCACATGCCAGATTGACGGGGCTCCTGGAATCTATAAAAAGTTTTAGTAAAACTGTTTTGACAGCCAGATGGGGCTGTTGGTCGTAAGATTAAATTGTAGGATGAGCCCTGTTTGGCTTTGAACTACTCCCCTAGGCTGCACACGCCAGATTGGCAGGGCTCCTGGTATCTGAGACAAGGTTTGGTAAAACAGTTTTGAAAGCTAGGTCAGGCTACATGTTTTAAGGTTAAATAGTCGGGTGAGCCTGTTTGGCTTTGACTTGCTCCCCTAGGATGCAAATGCTGGATTAACAGGGTTCCTGGTATCTGAGACAAGTTTTGGTAAAACAGTTTTGGCGGCCAGATGGGGCTGTATGTTTTAGGATTAAATAGTCGGGTGAGAGTATTTGGCTTTATCTTGCTCCTCTAGGCTGCACATGCAGATTGGCAGGGCTCCTGGAATCTGAGAAAGTTTAGGTAAAACAGTTTTGGCAGCCAGATGGGGCTGTTTGTTTTAAGATTAAATGAGTAGGGTGAGCCTGTATGATTTTCACTTGAGCCCCCAGGATGCAAATACTGGATAAACAGGGTTCCTGGTAACTGAGACAAGTTTTGGTACAGCAGTTTTGGCGGCCAGATGGGGTTGTATGTTTTAAGACTTAATAGTCGGGTGAGACTTTTTGGCTTTGACTTGCTACCCTAGGCTGCAAATGCTAGATTAACAGGGATCCTTGTATCTGAGACAAGTTTCGGTAAAGCAATTTTGACTTCCAGGTGAAGCTGTATGCTTTAAGACTTAATAGTCGGGTGAGACTATTTGGCTTTGACTTGCTCCCCTAGGCGGCACATGCCAGATTGGCAAGGCTCCTGGAATCTAAAAAAAGTTTTAGTAAAACAGTTTTGACAGCCAGATGGGGCTATTTGTTTTAAGATTAAAGAGTCGGGTGAGCCTGTATGACTTTGACTTGCGCCCCCAGGATGCAAATACTGGATTAACAGGGTTCCTGGTATTTGAGACAAGTTTTGGTTAATCAGTTTTGACGGCCAGATCGGGCTATATGTTTTAAGATTTAATAGTCGGGTGAGAGTATTTGGCTTTATCTTGCTCCCCTAGGCTGCAAATGCTAGATTAACAGGATTCCTGGTATCTGAGACAAGTTTAGGTAAATCAGTTTTGGCGGCCAGATGGGGCTGTTTGTTTTAAGATTAAATTGTAGGGTGAGCCTGTATGATTTTCACTTGCGCCCCCAGGATGCAAATACTGGATTAACAGGGTTCCTGGTATCTGAGACAAGTTTTGGTAAAGCAGTTTTGGCGGCCAGATGGGGCTGTATGTTTTAAGACTTAATAGTCGGGTGAGACTTTTTGGCTTTGACTTGCTACCCTAGGCTGCAAATGCTAGATTAACAGGGATCCTTGTATCTGAGACAAGTTTCGGTAAAGCAATTTTGACTTCCAGGGGAGGCTGTATGTTTTAGGATTAAATAGTCGGATGAGCCTGTTTGGCTTTGACTTGCGCCCCTAGAATGCAAATGCTAGATTAACAGGGTTCCTGGTATCTGAGAGAAGTTTTGGTAAGGCAATTTTGAGTTCCAGGTGTGGCTGAATGTTTTAAGACTTAATAGTCGTGTGAGCCTGTTTGGCTTTGACTTGCTCCCCTAGGCTGCACTGCCAGATTGTCTTAAGATTAAATAGTCAAGTGAGTGTGTTTGGCTTTGACTTGCGCCCCAAGAATGCAAATGCTGGAATAACAGGGTCCCTGGTATCTGAGACAAGTTTTGGTAAATCTGTTTTGGCGGCCAGATGGGGCTATATGTTCTAGGATTAAATAGTCGGATGAGCCTGTTTGGCTTTGACTTGCTCCCCTAGGCTGCAAATGCCAGATTGGCGGGGCTCCTGGAATCTAAGACACGTTTTGGTAAAACAGTTTTGACAGCTAGGTAAAGCTGTATGTTTAAAGATTGTAACGAACACAACGGCTACGCTGGGCGCGTCTCGCCTAACACTCGTGTTGTGTATTGGGAGCGTACTCCGTCTACGAGTTCCGACCGTGCTCAGGGAAGGGGCGTGGGTTCTTTGCTCCCTAACACACTCGACGCGTCAAATATAATAAAGAAAAAAAGTAGACAGAGTTAAGGTATGACGGTATACCACGATATATAAGAAGAGACTACGATCTGCAAGCAGAATATATCATATAGAGCCGAGGAGCTAAGATGTTGGCTACCCCGGTCTTTACCCGCCCTACCTGTAGCTGCATCTGTGATTGTCTTTGCAACTACCCTTTCATAAGCGATATTATTTACCTAAGGTGCCCAAAAAGGAATTAAGATTTTATTTTATCATATAATTGTATTCCTGGAAAATTTAAATTCATGATCGTACTTCGTTATACATTGCGTGAAAAGAACAAATCTTATTACTTTCTATAAAACTAAGCTCGATCTGGGCAAAAACACACATGAATGAGATTACACTCCGAAAGTGATAGTAAGTTAAACCACTTCTGATCTGAATGATCCACAAAAAAATTATCTGTAATTACGAAGGCTGATTCGGAGTACACCCGCTGTCTATAACCACGATTCAAACAATACGTACAATTTGATAAGCTGGCTTATTACCTTATGTTTTTTTTTCACACAGTACTCACTACTTTAGTATAATCCAACGATGTCAGCAGGCCTGTTTACGACGATGATGTGCTGTGGAATCTTAATTGTACTGTGTAACGTAGGAATATAGTAGTCAGCGACATATACACGCTAAATCAGGATCAAAAGACAATGTCAGTGATATAAAACGGAAAAAATTGCAATTTAAATTTCATGTGTACTTATGCCCTTCGCTTATACCTACGGCCAGTATGCCGTTTAACAATTATATCAGATGTTGTAAATCCGAGTGTGGGTGCGCACTGGTTAGCTATCCACCAGATCTGCGCTCAAGAATGTCTGGGCATCGATGGGTCGAACACGTGGTCAAGTTGGCCGCCTGTGCGTGCAACAAGAACTATTGGTTAGCGAGGTTCAAAGCTTATTTTCAGAAAATGAGACAATGCTGAAATCTTGGTTCGGCCTTAGGAAATTAGATCCCTGATACCAGTGTATTTTGTCGCTATTTGGTGCTTTGGGCTTTGGCTTTGGCTTCGACAAGGAATACGCGCTATGCGTAATTTTTATTTTTGGCTCGCAATAACGCGGCGCCGCAATTTAGCCTGCACTTTCCTACGACTTCCACACACAGGAATGGCAGATTTGTCAAAACGTCCGAATTCTGAAATTTTTCTTCCAGCTGAAGCTGTATGTTTTAGGATTAAATGGTCGGATGAGACTGTTTGGCTTTGACTTGGTCCTCTAGGCTCCACATGCCAGATTGGCGGGACTCCTGGAATCTCAGACAAGGTTTGGTAAAACAGTTTTGACAGCTAGGCAAGACTGGATGTTTTAAGATTAAATATTCGGTTGAGCCTGTTTGGCTTTGACTTGCGCCCCTAGGATGCAAATGCTGGATTAACAGGGTTCCTGGTATCTTAGACAAGTTTTGGTAAAGCAGTTTTGGCGGCCAGATGGGGCTGTATGTTTTAAGATTTAATAGTCGGCTGAAACTATTTGGCTGTGACTTGCTCCCCTAGGCTGCAAATTCTAGATTAAAAGGGCTCCTGGTATCTAAAATAAGTTTTGGTAAATCAGTTTTGGCGGCCAGATGGGACTATATGTTGTAGGATTAAATAGTCGGATGAGCCTGTTTTGGCTTTGACGTGCTCCTCTAGGCTCCACATGCCAGATTGACGGGGCTCCTGGAATCTATAAAAAGTTTTAGTAAAACTGTTTTGACAGCCAGATGGGGCTGTTTGTCGTAATATTAAATTGTAGGATGAGCCCTGTTTGGCTTTGAACTACTCCCCTAGGCTGCACACGCCAGATTGGCAGGGCTCCTGGTATCTGAGACAAGGTTTGGTCAAACAGTTTTGACAGCTAGGTCAGGCTACATGTTTGAAGGTTAAATAGTCGGGTGAGCCTGTTTGGTTTTGACTTGCTCCACTAGGATGCAAATGCTGGAGGAACAGGGTTCCTGACATCTGAGACAAGTTTCGGTAAAGCAATTTTGACTTCCAGGTGAAGCTGTATGCTTTAAGACTTAATAGTCGGGTGAGACTATTTGGCTTTGACTTGCTCCCCTATGCGGCACATGCCAGATTGGCAAGGCTCCTGGAATCTAAAAAAAGTTTTAGTAAAACAGTTTTGACAGCCAGATGGGGCTATTTGTTTTAAGATTAAAGAGTCGGGTGAGCCTGTATGACTTTGACTTGCGCCCCCAGGATGCAAATACTGGATTAACAGGGTTCCTGGTATTTGAGGCAAGTTTTGGTTAATCAAAACTGATAGCCTATAGGCCAGATCGGGCTATATGTTTTAAGATTTAATAGTCGGGTGAGAGTATTTGGCTTTATCTTGCTCCCCTAGGCTGCAAATGCTAGATTAACAGGATTCCTGGTATCTGAGACAAGTTTAGGTAAATCAGTTTTGGCGGCCAGATGGGGCTGTTTGTTTTAAGATTAAATTGTAGGGTGAGCCTGTATGATTTTCACTTGCGCCCCCAGGATGCAAATACTGGATTAACAGGGTTCCTGGTATCTGAGACAAGTTTTGGTAAAGCAGTTTTGGCGGCCAGATGGGGCTGTATGTTTTAAGACTTAATAGTCGGGTGAGACTTTTTGGCTTTGACTTGCTACCCTAGGCTGCAAATGCTAGATTAACAGGGATCCTTGTATCTGAGACAAGTTTCGGTAAAGCAATTTTGACTTCCAGGGGAGGCTGTATGTTTTAGGATTAAATAGTCGGATGAGCCTGTTTGGCTTTGACTTGCGCCCCTAGAATGCAAATGCTAGATTAACAGGGTTCCTGGTATCTGAGAGAAGTTTTGGTAAGGCAATTTTGAGTTCCAGGTGTGGCTGAATGTTTTAAGACTTAATAGTCGTGTGAGCCTGTTTGGCTTTGACTTGCTCCCCTAGGCTGCACTGCCAGATTGTCTTAAGATTAAATAGTCAAGTGAGTGTGTTTGGCTTTGACTTGCGCCCCAAGAATGCAAATGCTGGAATAACAGGGTCCCTGGTATCTGAGACAAGTTTTGGTAAATCTGTTTTGGCGGCCAGATGGGGCTATATGTTCTAGGATTAAATAGTCGGATGAGCCTGTTTGGCTTTGACTTGCTCCCCTAGGCTGCAAATGCCAGATTGGCGGGGCTCCTGGAATCTAAGACACGTTTTGGTAAAACAGTTTTGACAGCTAGGTAAAGCTGTATGTTTAAAGATTGTAACGAACACAACGGCTACGCTGGGCGCGTCTCGCCTAACACTCGTGTTGTGTATTGGGAGCGTACTCCGTCTACGAGTTCCGACCGTGCTCAGGGAAGGGGCGTGGGTTCTTTGCTCCCTAACACACTCGACGCGTCAAATATAATAAAGAAAAAAAAGTAGACAGAGTTAAGGTATGACGGTATACCACGATATATAAGAAGAGACTACGATCTGCAAGCAGAATATATCATATAGAGCCGAGGAGCTAAGATGTTGGCTACCCCGGTCTTTACCCGCCCTACCTGTAGCTGCATCTGTGATTGTCTTTGCAACTACCCTTTCATAAGCGATATTATTTACCTAAGGTGCCCAAAAAGGAATTAAGATTTTATTTTATCATATAATTGTATTCCTGGAAAATTTAAATTCATGATCGTACTTCATTATACATTGCGTGAAAAGAACAAATCTTATTACTTTCTATAAAACTAAGCTCGATCTGGGCAAAAACACACATGAATGAGATTACACTCCGAAAGTGATAGTAAGTTAAACCACTTCTGATCTGAATGATCCACAAAAAAATTATCTGTAATTACGAAGGCTGATTCGGAGTACACCCGCTGTCTATAACCACGATTCAAACAATACGTACAATTTGATAAGCTGGCTTATTACCTTATGTTTTTTTTTCACACAGTACTCACTACTTTAGTATAATCCAACGATGTCAGCAGGCCTGTTTACGACGATGATGTGCTCTGGAATCTTAATTGTACTGTGTAACGTAGGAATATAGTAGTCAGCGACATATACACGCTGAATCAGGATCAAAAGACAATGTCAGTGATATAAAACGGAAAAAATTGCAATTTAAATTTCATGTGTACTTATGCCCTTCGCTTATACCTACGGCCAGTATGCCGTTTAACAATTATATCAGATGTTGTAAATCCGAGTGTGGGTGCGCACTGGTTAGCTATCCACCAGATCTGCGCTCAAGAATGTCTGGGCATCGATGGGTCGAACACGTGGTCAAGTTGGCCGCCTGTGCGTGCAACAAGAACTATTGGTTAGCGAGGTTCAAAGCTTATTTTCAGAAAATGAGACAATGCTGAAATCTTGGTTCGGCCTTAGGAAATTAGATCCCTGATACCAGTGTATTTTGTCGCTATTTGCTGCTTTGGGCTTTGGCTTTGGCTTCGACAAGGAATACGCGCTATGCGTAATTTTTATTTTTGGCTCGCAATAACGCGGCGCCGCAATTTAGCCTGCACTTTCCTACGACTTCCACACACAGGAATGGCAGATTTGTCAAAACGTCCGAATTCTGAAATTTTTCTTCCAGCTGAAGCTGTATGTTTTAAGATTAAATGGTCGGATGAGACTGTTTGGCTTTGACTTGGTCCTCTAGGCTCCACATGCCAGATTGGCGGGACTCCTGGAATCTCAGACAAGGTTTGGTGAAACAGTTTTGACAGCTAGGCAAGACTGGATGTTTTAAGATTAAATATTCGGTTGAGCCTGTTTGGCTTTGACTTGCGCCCCTAGGATGCAAATGCTGGATTAACAGGGTTCCTGGTATCTGAGACAAGTTTTGGTAAAGCAGTTTTGGCGGCCAGATGGGGCTGTATGTTTTAAGATTTAATAGTCGGCTGAAACTATTTGGCTGTGACTTGCTCCCCTAGGCTGCAAATTCTAGATTAAAAGGGCTCCTGGTATCTAAAATAAGTTTTGGTAAATCAGTTTTGGCGGCCAGATGGGACTATATGTTGTAGGATTAAATAGTCGGATGAGCCTGTTTTGGCTTTGACGTGCTCCTCTAGGCTCCACATGCCAGATTGACGGGGCTCCTGGAATCTATAAAAAGTTTTAGTAAAACTGTTTTGACAGCCAGATGGGGCTGTTTGTCGTAATATTTAATTGTAGGATGAGCCCTGTTTGGCTTTGAACTACTCCCCTAGGCTGCACACGCCAGATTGGCAGGGCTCCTGGTATCTGAGACAAGGTTTGGTAAAACAGTTTTGACAGCTAGGTCAGGCTACATGTTTGAAGGTTAAATAGTCGGGTGAGCCTGTTTGGCTTTGACTTGCTCCCCTAGGATGCAAATGCTGGAGGAACAGGGTTCCTGACATCTGAGACAAGTTTCGGTAAAGCAATTTTGACTTCCAGGTGAAGCTGTATGCTTTAAGACTTAATAGTCGGGTGAGACTATTTGGCTTTGACTTGCTCCCCTAGGCGGCACATGCCAGATTGGCAAGGCTCCTGGAATCTAAATAAAGTTTTAGTAAAACAGTTTTGACAGCCAGATGGGGCTGTTTGTTTTAAGATTAAAGAGTCGGGTGAGCCTGTATGACTTTGACTTGCGCCCCCAGGATGCAAATACTGGATTAACAGGGTTCCTGGTATTTGAGACAAGTTTTGGTTAATCAGTTTTGACGGCCAGATCGGGCTATATGTTTTAAGATTTAATAGTCGGGTGAGAGTATTTGGCTTTATCTTGCTCCCCTAGGCTGCAAATGCTAGATTAACAGGATTCCTGGTATCTGAGACAAGTTTAGGTAAATCAGTTTTGGCGGCCAGATGGGGCTGTTTGTTTTAAGATTAAATTGTAGGGTGAGCCTGTATGATTTTGACTTGCGCCCCCAGGATGCAAATACTGGATTAACAGGGTTCCTGGTATCTAAGACAAGTTTTGGTAAAGCAGTTTTGGCGGCCAGATGGGGCTGTATGTTTTAAGATTTAATAGTCGGGTGAAACTATTTGGCTTTGACTTGCTCCCCTAGGCTGCAAATGCTAGATTAACAGGGATCCTTGTATCTGAGACAAGTTTCGGTAAAGCAATTTACGGTTTCCGACCGTGCTCAGGGAAGGGGCGTGGGTTCTTTGCTCCCTAACACACTCGACGCGTCAAATATAATAAAGAAAAAAAAGTAGACAGAGTTAAGGTATGACGGTATACCACGATATATAAGAAGAGACTACGATCTGCAAGCAGAATATATCATATAGAGCCGAGGAGCTAAGATGTTGGCTACCCCGGTCTTTACCCGCCCTACCTGTAGCTGCATCTGTGATTGTCTTTGCAACTACCCTTTCATAAGCGATATTATTTACCTAAGGTGCCCAAAAAGGAATTAGGATTTTATTTTATCATATAATTGTATTCCTGGAAAATTTAAATTCATGATCGTACTTCATTATACATTACGTGAAAAGAACAAATCTTATTACTTTCTATAAAACTAAGCTCGATCTGGGCAAAAACACACATGAATGAGATTACACTCCGAAAGTGATAGTAAGTTAAACCACTTCTGATCTGAATGATCCACAAAAAAATTATCTGTAATTACGAAGGCTGATTCGGAGTACACCCGCTGTCTATAACCACGATTCAAACAATACGTACAATTTGATAAGCTGGCTTATTACCTTATGTTTTTTTTTCACACAGTACTCACTACTTTAGTATAATCCAACGATGTAAGCAGGCCTGTTTACGACGATGATGTGCTCTGGAATCTTAATTGTACTGTGTAACGTAGGAATATAGTAGTCAGCGACATATACACGCTAAATCAGGATCAAAAGACAATGTCAGTGATATAAAACGGAAAAAATTGCAATTTAAATTTCATGTGTACTTATGCCCTTCGCTTATACCTACGGCCAGTATGCCGTTTAACAATTATATCAGATGTTGTAAATCCGAGTGTGGGTGCGCACTGGTTAGCTATCCACCAGATCTGCGCTCAAGAATGTCTGGGTATCGATGGGTCGAACACGTGGTCAAGTTGGCCGCCTGTGCGTGCAACAAGAACTATTGGTTAGCGAGGTTCAAAGCTTATTTTCAGAAAATGAGACAATGCTGAAATCTTGGTTCGGCCTTAGGAAATTAGATCCCTGATACCAGTGTATTTTGTCGCTATTTGGTGCTTTGGGCTTTGGCTTTGGCTTCGACAAGGAATACGCGCTATGCGTAATTTTTATTTTTGGCTCGCAATAACGCGGCGCCGCAATTTAGCCTGCACTTTCCTACGACTTCCACACACAGGAATGGCAGATTTGTCAAAACGTCCGAATTCTGAAATTTTTCTTCCAGCTGAAGCTGTATGTTTTAGGATTAAATGGTCGGATGAGACTGTTTGGCTTTGACTTGGTCCTCTAGGCTCCACATGCCAGATTGGCGGGACTCCTGGAATCTCAGACAAGGTTTGGTAAAACAGTTTTGACAGCTAGGCAAGACTGGATGTTTTAAGATTAAATATTCGGTTGAGCCTGTTTGGCTTTGACTTGCGCCCCTAGGATGCAAATGCTGGATTAACAGGGTTCCTGGTATCTGAGACAAGTTTTGGTAAAGCAGTTTTGGCGGCCAGATGGGGCTGTATGTTTTAAGATTTAATAGTCGGCTGAAACTATTTGGCTGTGACTTGCTCCCCTAGGCTGCAAATTCTAGATTAAAAGGGCTCCTGGTATCTAAAATAAGTTTTGGTAAATCAGTTTTGGCGGCCAGATGGGGCTATATGTTGTAGGATTAAATAGTCGGATGAGCCTGTTTTGGCTTTGACGTGCTCCTCTAGGCTCCACATGCCAGATTGACTGGGCTCCTGGAATCTATAAAAAGTTTTAGTAAAACTGTTTTGACAGCCAGATGGGGCTGCTTGTCGTAATATTTAATTGTAGGATGAGCCCTGTTTGGCTTTGAACTACTACCCTAGGCTGCACACGCCAGATTGGCAGGGCTCCTGGTATCTGAGACAAGGTTTGGTAAAACAGTTTTGACAGCTAGGTCAGGCTACATGTTTGAAGGTTAAATAGTCGGGTGAGCCTGTTTGGCTTTGACTTGCTCCCCTAGGATGCAAATGCTGGAGGAACAGGGTTCCTGACATCTGAGACAAGTTTCGGTAAAGCAATTTTGACTTCCAGGTGAAGCTGTATGCTTTAAGACTTAATAGTCGGGTGAGACTATTTGGCTTTGACTTGCTCCCCTAGGCGGCACATGCCAGATTGGCAAGGCTCCTGGAATCTAAATAAAGTTTTAGTAAAACAGTTTTGACAGCCAGATGGGGCTGTTTGTTTTAAGATTAAAGAGTCGGGTGAGCCTGTATGACTTTGACTTGCGCCCCCAGGATGCAAATACTGGATTAACAGGGTTCCTGGTATTTGAGACAAGTTTTGGTTAATCAGTTTTGACGGCCAGATCGGGCTATATGTTTTAAGATTTAATAGTCGGGTGAGACTATTTGGCTTTATCTTGCTCCCCTAGGCTGCAAATGCTAGATTAACAGGATTCCTGGTATCTCAGACAAGTTTAGGTAAATCAGTTTTGGCGGCCAGATGGGGCTGTTTGTTTTAAGATTAAATTGTAGGGTGAGCCTGTATGATTTTGACTTCCGCCCCCAGGATGCAAATACTGGATTAACAGGGTTCCTGGTATCTAAGACAAGTTTTGGTAAAGCAGTTTTGGCGGCCAGATGGGGCTGTATGTTTTAAGATTTAATAGTCGGGTGAAACTATTTGGCTTTGACTTGCTCCCCTAGGCTGCAAATGCTAGATTAACAGGGATCCTTGTATCTGAGACAAGTTTCGGTAAAGCAATTTACGGTTTCCGACCGTGCTCAGGGAAGGGGCGTGAGTTCTTTGCTCCCTAACACACTCGACGCGTCAAATATAATAAAGAAAAAAAAGTAGACAGAGTTAAGGTATGACGGTATACCACGATATATAAGAAGAGACTACGATCTGCAAGCAGAATATATCATATAGAGCCGAGGAGCTAAGATGTTGGCTACCCCGGTCTTTACCCGCCCTACCTGTAGCTGCATCTGTGATTGTCTTTGCAACTACCCTTTCATAAGCGATATTATTTACCTAAGGTGCCCAAAAAGGAATTAGGATTTTATTTTATCATATAATTGTGTTCCTGGAAAATTTAAATTCATGATCGTACTTCATTATACATTACGTGAAAAGAACAAATCTTATTACTTTCTATAAAACTAAGCTCGATCTGGGCAAAAACACACATGAATGAGATTACACTCCGAAAGTGATAGTAAGTTAAACCACTTCTGATCTGAATGATCCACAAAAAAATTATCTGTAATTACGAAGGCTGATTCGGAGTACACCCGCTGTCTATAACCACGATTCAAACAATACGTACAATTTGATAAGCTGGCTTATTACCTTATGTTTTTTTTTCACACAGTACTCACTACTTTAGTATAATCCAACGATGTCAGCAGGCCTGTTGACGACGATGATGGGCTGTGGAATCTTAATTGTACTGTGTAACGTAGGAATATAGTAGTCAGCGACAAATACACGCTAAATCAGGATCAAAAGACAATGTCAGTGATATAAAACGGAAAAAATTGCAATTTAAATTTCATGTGTACTTATGCCCTTCGCTTATACCTACGGCCAGAATGCCGTTTAACAATTATATCAGATGTTGTAAATCCGAGTGTGGGTGCGCACTGGTTAGCTATCCACCAGATCTGCGCTCAAGATGGGTCGAACACGTGGTCAAGTTGGCCGCCTGTGCGTGCAGCAACAACTATTGGTTAGCGAGGTTCAAAGCTTATTTTCAGAAAATGAGACAATGCTGAAATCTTGGTTCGGCCTTAGGAAATTAGATCCCTGCTACCAGTGTAGATTGTCGCTATTTGGTGCTTTGGGCTTTGGCTTTGGCTTCGACAAGGAATACGCGCTATGCGTAATTTTTATTTTTGGCTCGCAATAACGCAGCGCCGCAATTTAGCCTGCACTTTCCTACGACTTCCACACACAGGAATGGCAGATTTGTCAAAACGTCCGAATTCTGAAATTTTTCTTCCAGCTGAGGCTGTATGTTTAGGATTAAATGGTCGGATGAGACTGTTTGGCTTTGACTTGGTCCTCTAGGCTCCACATGCCAGATTGGCGGGACTCCTGGAATCTCAGACAAGGTTTGGTAAAACAGTTTTGACAGCTAGGCAAGACTGGATGTTTTAAGATTAAATATTCGGTTGAGCCTGTTTGGCTTTGACTTGCGCCCCTATGATGCAAATGCTGGATTAACAAGGTTCCTGATATCTGAGACAAGTTTTGGTAAAGCAGTTTTGGCGGCCAGATGGGGCTGTATGTTTTAAGATTTAATAGTCGGGTGAAACTATTTGGCTGTGACTTGCTCCCCTAGGCTGCAAATTCTAGATTAAAAGGGCTCCTGGTATCAAAGATAAGTTTTGGTAAATCAGTTTTGGCGGCCAGATGGGGCTATATGTTTTAGGATTAAATAGTCGGATGAGCCTGTTTTGGCTTTGACGTGCTCCTCTAGGCTCCACATGCCAGATTGACGGAGCTCCTGGAATCTATAAAAAGTTTTAGTAAAACAGTTTTGACTGCCAGATGGAGCTGTTTGTCTTAAGATTAAATTGTAGAATGAGCCCTGTTTGGCTTTGAACTTCTCCCCTAGGCTGCACACGCCAAATTGGCAGGCCTCCTGGTATCTGAGACGAGGTTTGGTAAAACAGTTTTGGCAGCTAGGTCAGGCTTCATGTTTGAAGGTTAAATAGTCGGGTGAGCCTGTTTGGCTTTGACTTGCTCCCCTAGGATGCAAATGCAGGAGGAACAGGGTTCCTGACATCTGAGACAAGTTTCGGTAAAGCAATTTTGACTTCCAGGTGAGGCTGTATGCTTTAAGACTTAATAGTCGGGTGAGCCTATTTGGCTTTGACTTGCTCCCCTAGGCGGCACATGCCAGATTGGCAAGGCTCCTGGAATCTAAAAAATGTTTTAGTAAAACAGTTTTGACAGCCAGATGGGGCTGAATGCCCCATTGATTAAAAAGTCGGGTGAGCCTGTATGACTTTGACTTGCGCCCCCAGGATTCAAATACTGGATTAACAGGGTTACTGGTATTTGAGACAAGTTTTGGTTAATCAGCTTTGACGGCCAGATCGGGCTATATGTTTTAAGATTTAATAGTCGGGTGAGACTATTTGGCTTTATCTTGCTCCCCTAGGATGCAAATGCTGGAGTAACAGGGTTCCTGGCATCTGAGACAAGTTTCGGTAAAGCAATTTTGACTTTCAGGTAAGGCTGTATGTTTTAAGACTTAATAGTCGGGTGAGACCTTTTGGCTTTGACTTGCTACCCTAGGCTGCAAATGCTAGATTAACAGGGATCCTGGTATCTGAGACAAGTTTTGGTAAAGCAGTTTTGGCGGCCAGTTGGGGCTGTTTGTTTTAAGATTAAATTGTAGGGTGAGCCTGTATGATTTTGACTTGCGCCCCCAGGATGCAAATACTGGATTAACTGGGTTCCTGTCATCTGAGACAAGTTTTGGTAAAGCAGTTTTGGCGGCCAGATGGGGCTGTATGTTTTAAGATTTAATAGTCGGGTGAAACTATTTGGCTTTGACTTGCTCCCCTAGGCTGCAAATTCTAGATTAACAGGGCTCCTGGTATCTAAGACAAGTTTAGGTAAATCAGTTTTTGCGGCCAGTTGGGGCTGTTTGTTTTAAGATTAAATTGTAGGGTGAGCCTGTATGATTTTGACTTGCGCCCCCAGGATGCAAATACTGGATTAGCTGGGTTCCTGTCATCTGAGACAAGTTTTGGTA
>JBAMCE010000046.1:0-106205 GCA_037075305.1 Drosophila kanekoi | reverse complement strand
AAAATGGAAAAAGTGCCAATAAAATATTTTAAATAATATTACTAAAAAAAAAAATATATATATAAATTTTTGCCAATCAGCATTTTTAAATGCTAATAAATCAATAAATATAAATAAATATAATAAATAATATATATATATATATAACAAAAGTTATTGTGACTTGTGTGCTGCGGAGCTAATACATAAGAGGCAGCAAGTGCAATAAATAAATAATTTGTTAATAATATTAACAAGTCAACAATTTGAGGAGATACCTGGACGACAGACAGAGGGAAATCTACGCTCAAAAACACACACGAAAATATACATATAAGTATGTATATAAGGCAATTCTGGCAAGTACATAACAAGTATATAAGCGGAAAAAATGCGCGAAAAGGTGGCGTCTAAAGCGGCGGCCATCGCTGCTGTCAAAGCTGCAAAAGCGCCTCTACTCCCCCCCCATCATACCCCGGCACCTGTAGCCGAAAATGTCGCCATTGGCGAGCCAATACAGCTGCATCATCGGCAGTTCAGTGCCCTGCACACACACCAACACCATGATAAGCATAAGCAAAGAAAGAGAAAGCCGAAGCACAAGCGATCAGCTCCGCTCTCTGCAGCTCAATCGCTGTCGACGCTTACGTCGGCAGCGGAGGCCCCACTTGAGTGTGTTAGTGGCGGCAGCAGAGCAGCAACAGAGTTGAGTCAATTCAGCAGCGACGACATAGTGAGTGCGAACGAACATGATGACATGTTCGATTCGAGCTCTGAGCTAAATGTTGTGAGCGAGAACATGGGGCCTCAGCAACATGTTGTTAGAGCGCAAGTTCATAGCAACATGCCAGCTGATAGCTCTGCCAATGCAGACACAGACACTGTCTATGTTCTATCTAGCCAGGCAACTGGAATTACAACAACAACAACTACAACAACAACAACAAATAATGCCGATACTAGTCCATCGGCTGGCCAATGCGTCCGCAATGCGGATATTGATGCATATAATATGCCCAGAAATCTCATGGAGATTTCTGAAAATGAAACTGAGGTGAGCGGACAGCAAACATTGCTGCCCTCAGAAGTTATGGACATGATACTGGGGCTCGAATTTCCAGAGCCAACAAACGCTAATACGGCCACTAAGCGTCCTAAAAAACGCAAAACGTCGCCAAAACATGCTGTGAACAAGCGTCCAGCACAAAGTGGTGGCTTGAATAGGGGTAACATTAACAATGCCACATTCATAGCCACGCCCAATAGCAACAACAGAGTCAGCAACGATAGTTCGTATGAGGATATGTTAGTTGAAGAAACGGCTCCTAATTGTACTCAGGCTACAATCTCTAGCCAGCCATTCCAGCAGACAGCTAAACGCGCCAAAATGCCCTCAATTTTCTTGCCCAAGGTGGATGATATACAGCAATTGTCAGAAAATATCACAAACAACTTGGGTGCCAATAAATTCGCCACCAAATGCACACAGGCTGGTGGTGTGCGAATACAATGCGTCGATATGGAGGCATACAATGCAGCTATCAAGCTGCTTGATGCCTCAAACATGCACCGGCACACCTACCAGCCGCGCAAAGAGCGCGGAGCTAGATATATTATACGCCATTTACACCATTCAACGCCATGCGACTGGGTTCGCATGGAATTGAGAAGATTGGGCCATGTGGCAAGGTATGTGGGCGTGCTAAAGCAACGCTACACTGCCACGCCCATCAATATCTTTGAAATTGAAGTGGAGCCAAATGCGGACGCGAATAATAAAATCCTGGAAATAGAGAAACTAGGCAGCCAGGAGGTTAAAGTGGAGAGGCAGCGAGAGCGCACTGATCCTGTCCAGTGCCATCGCTGCCAAGCATATGGGCACAGCAAGAACTATTGCCGACGGCCGTTCATATGCCTCAAATGCGGGCAAGGACACCCGACAACAACATGCACCAAGGCAAGAGGCGCGACTCCAAAGTGCGCCAATTGCCAAGGTAAACATGTTGCCAACTACAAAGGCTGCCGAGCCTTTAAAGATGAGCAAGCGAAGCTAGCTGCCAACAGGAAGCGGACCACAATCAACCAGCACCAGCAGCAGCAGCAGCCGAAGCAGAAGCCATCTGAGAATAAGCACTCCAAAGCAGTGCACAATAATACGTCCAGCCAGCTGAAACATAAGCAAAATATGGCAAACTCCACTATGACATACAGTCAGGTGGCAAGTGAACTAGTCAATCCTGGCCGAGTACATAATCCGGCCACTAAACATCTTCAACAATTCCAGCAGAGGCTCCAACTGGAACAGAAGCAACAGATGAACAAGCAAGCGAGTCAATTGGCAGCCGAGAAGGCGGCCAATACAACGGTGTCTGCACAGCAACTCAAACAAAAACAACGGCAAGGGCAACAACAACTACAACAACAACAAGAACAAAATTGCCAAATGCCAGCCAATAATGCAGCCATAGTAGCTTTAAATAGTAATATGGCTGCAATGCATCAAATGACCCAAAAACTGGACCAGATGGTAGGGCTACTAATACAAATAGTAACCCACAATAACATAACAATGCCTGCAACAAATAAATCGCACGGCACAGCCACACGGATGCTAATCAGCACAGCTGATAGCGCCCGTCTTGCCGCCAATGACATTCAAAATGAATGAAAAAAGAAATATGACGAGAAACGGACATAGAGTGAGGGAATACAAACCATCCACTCGCGATGACTATTATCAATACTTTTCAGAAACTAGCAGATATAATCCATTCATGGATGATGATGATCAAATGTCTGCATTCGATATCGCTCATTTGAGCGACAAATATATCTTATCAAAACTGGCTCCTGAACAGATCGTTAGGAAAGCAACAATCGCAAGATGCCTTCTATCTGATATGGAGGCTAATGTATTAGTTAATAAATGCGATGCTCAATTCATTCAAGCAGTCTTGGAAAATGACTTCATGTTTAATTCTGAGGATGCAATCGAACTAACAAATTACTTAAAAAAGTATTCAGCTCCACTCGAAAATCCCTCACTCTACCGTAGCCGAAAAGGTAACTCGATATTAAAAACTTACAGAGGGCACACGCTGCTGCGCACAACTATGGCGCGCAGTACTAAAAACTACAGCGTGCCCAAAATATGCACTCTGAGGCAGCCAATACAGGTCCAGACAAACACTAACTCTGAGACATATATGCACACTGTGCAGCCACCAAAACAGACACTAACTAACAACGACTCACTAAAGTTCAAAGAACAGCTGACACACGAACTATATGACACTGAACAAATGACAAATTTGTACCCCAATACGGACAGTAATGTTAATGCTAATAAAATTATCAAACAATTCCAGAGTCCACTCACCCAAGACAATCAGTTGCCAATATGGCAGCACCTCCAACAAATATGCCATCAAAATATCCTTGGTATCCAACAGCAGCAGCAGCAGCAGCAGCAACTCCTAGCTGACCAAAGGACGAGAAATGTACATTTTGAGCATCCGCTTATCCAGCTCTCTGCCATATGGGGGCAGCAGAGCAGCCAGCAACATGTGACGGCGGCCACTATGGCCTCCAACGAACAAAATCCTTCGCTATGGGGGCAGCAACTCCAGCACGACTGGTCCATGGTACTTAACTCGGCCTGCACAGGCAATGAGAAGCACCTGCCAGTGCAGCCGCGCTTGCATGCAGACGGTCGACTACAGAGTCCACTCACTGAAGTCAATCAGGAGACAATGTGGCAGCAACTCCAACAAATATGCCAGCTCAGCGTCCAAGGCCTTAAGCAGCGGCAGCAGCAGCAGCAGCAGCAGCTCCCAGCTGGCCAGAGGACGATAGATGGACAATTAGAGCATCCGCTTATCCAGCTCTCGGCCATATGGGCGCAGCAGAGCAGCCAGCAACATGTGACGGCGGCAACTATGGCCTCCAATGAACAAAATCCCTCGCTATGGGGGCAGCAACTCCAGCACGACTGGTCCATGGTGCTCAACTCGGCCTGCACAGGCAATGAGAAGCATCTGCCAATACAGCAGCACTTGCACGCAGACGGGCGGCTGCAGGTGAAACGATTGACGGCTAACACGACGGCCTCTCCTGACCGTCAAACGCAACCGTCAATCCAGCCACCCACCTCCGTGCCAGAGCAGCTATATAAGCCAAACTCAACGATGGCCAACATGGGCCAACGGCAGTTGGAGCAACAACAGCACACTAATCCAGCCAATCCGTCCTCATGGGGCATTCAACAGCATAAACAATTCCAGCAGCACGATTTATGGGAGCAGCAGCTATTGCAACAATGGGCAGTGGCAGCGTCAAAGGCGCCCACTGTCCAGCAACAGCAAACAATAACTCGACGGCCTCTACTCCGAGGGCGACGGGTACTGGGCGACCGATCGGCCGCCTCCACCACGGCTTCCCTGGGCCAGCTACAGCAACCAACAATATGGCAGCCTGTTCGGCAGGACCACGAGGGACGGCAACAGTGGCCAGGGATGGCCAGTATAGCCACCCCTGACCGCTGCAGCCGACTCCAAATTGAGCTGCCAGCACACATGCGTCAGCAGCACCAATCCATGCCAGCCACTACGGTCTCCCATGGCCAGCTACAGATGTCTAAATACGCTCTGCCTGTTCTTCAGGGGCAGCAGGCGTGTTGCCAACCAGCTATGGTGCCCAATCCTATCGGGCCTGTCCGCGGCAAGCACCCGCCAATTCAGCTTCCTGCCACCAAAGGCAGGCGGCGAAATCGTGAGCGTTTGATGGCAGCCCAGATGCCATCAAAACACAATGCACGCGGCCAGGACCTGAAAAAGATGCAAATTAGTCAATATGGCAAAAAGAAAACTATGCCCAATGCGCACTTACCTGTTCCAACGGATATGCGCGTCAATCTGCCGCCAGCTCATCGAACTTGGCAACTTGCCAAGAGACATCCGCTTGATGCTGAGTGGCCTGCAACTGCTCCGCCAAATTGCGCTAAATTAACGCAGCGCAAGCTGTACCTCAATACGCCCTCGGGCAGAATGTTTAAGCGCAGTGGGCATGGCAGCACTAGATCGGCAATCCAGTGGACACACATCCTGGGTGTGTGGCTTGTGATTGTCATATTTAGCCAGCAGATCCAGCAGCAGCAGCAGCAACTAACATCAGAATTGGTGCAAACTCCAGCAGCAGAAGCGGCGTCCAAATTGCAATTCAAATTGAACTTGCAAAACAACAGCCCAATAAGCCGGCAAAGACATTGTTGGTGGCAGAATGCCCATCGCAAGGCCAGAGGCAGGCGTCCAGCGCACCGAAAGGCGGTGCGATATAGAATATAAGAATTTTAATTATTATATTTTAGTCAACAAATTGTTAAATTTAAATTTTAATCTTACTCACATGTCTTGTTGTTTTAAGCGTGCCCATTAGTCCTCTATGTATATGTATATATGTTTTGTACTTGCCAACACTGCGCATCGGCCTTGCCAGCCGATCGCAAACAAATTTCCCTCTACGCAAACTGACCTACACTACAAATGTTAAAATTACTCACTTTGGCACTGTTAATCAGTAGGTCAGTAGAGAATAACATGTTAAATGTATCTCAAAGTCAATACTCTCTGCCTCACGCTCCAGAGAGCTATCTTATATATGTATTATTACTCTAAGTGTCAAAAATGTTGTCAAAATTTCTGTGTTGTGACGTATGTATAGTAGAAATGGACAACAATAAAGCACCATGGGTTAGCCCGCACTTCTGGCTGGCGGCGTCGTGGCGAGCGGACGTGCCCTCTCCACACACGCACCAGGGGCGGCTAACGCCAAGCGAATCGAAAAAAATTACAAGTGTCTTATTATTTTTGCCCAATAAATTAAATTAAATTAAATTAAATAAAATCGATGCTTGTGTTAATAAATTAATAAAATAAAACGGTTTAATATTACAAATTAAACGCCAATCAGCATTTTTAAATGCTAAAAGACAATTAATACACAAATTAAAATGGAAAAAGTGCCAATAAAATATTTTAAATAATATTACTACAAAAAATATATATAAATTTTGCCAATCAGCATTTTTAAATGCAAAAAAAAAATGACAAAACCCAAAAATCAATAAGTATGTATTAGCAATTCTGGCAAGTACATACAGTATATAAGCGGAAAAAATGCGCGAAAAGGTGGCGTCTAAAGCGGCGGCCATCGCTGCTGTCAAAGCTGCAAAAGCGCCTCTACTCCCCCCCCATCATACCCCGGCACCTGTAGCCGAAAATGTCGCCATTGGCGAGCCAATACAGCTGCATCATCGGCAGTTCAGTGCCCTGCACACACACCAACACCATGATAAGCATAAGCAAAGAAGGAGAAAGCCGAAGCACAAGCGATCAGCTCCGCTCTCTGCAGCTCAATCGCTGTCGACGCTTGCGTCGGCTGCGGAGGCCCCACTTGAGTGTGTTAGTGGCGGCAGCAGAGCAGCAACAGAGTTGAGTCAATTCAGCAGCGACGACATAGTGAGTGCGAACGAACATGACGACAAGTTCGATTCGAGCTCTGAGCTAAATGTTGTGAGCGAGAACATGGGGCCTCAGCAACATGTTGTTAGAGCGCAAGTTCATAGCAACATGCCAGCTGATAGCTCTGCCAATGCAGACACAGACACTGTCTATGTTCTATCTAGCCAGGCAACTGGAATTACAACAACAACTACAACAACAACAACAACAAATAATGCCGATACTAGTTTATCGGCTGGCCAATGCGTCCGCAATGCGGATATTGATGCATATAATTATGCTGTAAATATGCCGGCCGAATTATTCGATAATTCGGCAATGGAAACTGAGGATAGTGGACAGCAAACATTGCTGCCAATTAATAATAATATTTTGGGGTCCAAACAAACAGGGCCGCCAATTGTCAAAGCGGTCACAAAAAGGCTACAAAAACGCAAAACGCCAACTACTCTGCCGTTGCAGCAAACTGCAAAGCGAGCACTTCTAGTGGCCTATGCTGAATTTCTTACGGAAGCTGACAAGTCTCCAACTTCTTCTGCGTACTCTGATTTTCTTAAATCTGATGCAGCCGTTGAAGTGGTCGGAAAGAAATCAGTACCAATAAAGTCCAACAAGCGTCCAGCACAAAGTGGTGGCTTGAATAGGGGTAACATCAACAATGCCACATTCATAGCCGCGCCCAATAGCAACAACAGAGCCAGCAACGATAGTTCGTATGAGGATATGTTAGTTGAAGAAACGGCTCCTAATTGTACTCAGGCTACAATCTCTAACCAGCCATTCCAGCAGACAACTAAACGCGCCAAAATGCCCTCAATTTTCTTGCCCAAGGTGGATGATATACAGCAATTGTCAGAAAATATCACAAACAACTTGGGTGCCAATAAATTCGCCACCAAATGCACACAGGCTGGTGGTGTGCGAATACAATGCGTCGATATGGAGGCATACAATGCAGCTATCAAGCTGCTTGATGCCTCAAACATGCACCGGCACACCTATCAGCCGCGCAAAGAGCGCGGAGCTAGGTATATTATACGTCATTTACACCATTCAACGCCATGCGACTGGGTTCGCATGGAATTGAGAAGATTGGGCCATGTGGCAAGGTATGTGGGCGTGCTAAAGCAACGCTACACTGCCACGCCCATCAATATCTTTGAAATTGAAGTGGAGCCAAATGCGGACGCGAATAATAAAATCCTGGAAATAGAGAAACTAGGCAGCCAGGAGGTTAAAGTGGAGAGGCAGCGAAAGCGCACTGATCCTGTCCAGTGCCATCGCTGCCAAGCATATGGGCACAGCAAGAACTATTGCCGACGGCCGTTCATATGCCTCAAATGCGGGCAAGGACACCCGACAACAACATGCACCAAGGCAAGAGGCGCGACTCCAAAATGCGCCAATTGCCAAGGTAAACATGTTGCCAACTACAAAGGCTGCCGAGCCTTTAAAGATGAGCAAGCGAAGCTAGCTGCCAACAGAAAGCGGACCACAATCAACCAGCAGCAGCAGCAGCAGCCGAAGCAGAAGCCATCTGAGAATAAGCACTCCAAAGCAGTGCACAATAATACGTCCAGCCAGCTGAAACATAAGCAAAATATGGCAAACTCCACTATGACGTACAGTCAGGTGGCAAGTGAACTAGTCAATCCTGGCCGAGTACGTAATCCGGCCACAAAACATCTTCAACAATTCCAGCAGAGGCTCCAACTGGAACAGAAGCAACAGATGAACAAGCAAGCGAGTCAATTGGCAGCTGAGAAGGCTGCCAATACAACGGTGTCTGCACAGCAACTCAAACAAAAACAACGGCAAGGGCAACAACAACTACAACAACAACAAGAACAAAATTGCCAAATGCCAGCCAATAATGCAGCCATAGTAGCTTTAAATAGTAATATGGCTGCAATGCATCAAATGACCCAAAAACTGGACCAGATGGTAGGGCTACTATTACAAATAGTAACCCACAATAACATAACAATGCCTGCAACTAATAAGTCGCACGGCACAGCCACACGGATGCTAATCAGCACAGCTGATAGCGCCCGTCTTACCGCCAATGACATTCAAAATGAATGAAAAAAGAAATATGACGAGAAACGGACATAGAGTGAGGGAATACAAACCATCCACTCGCGATGACTATTATCAATACTTTTCAGAAACTAGCAGATATAATCCATTCATGGATGATGATGATCAAATGTCTGCATTCGATATCGCTCATTTGAGCGACAAATATATCTTATCAAAACTGGCTCCTGAACAGATCGTTAGGAAAGCAACAATCGCAAGATGCCTTCTATCTGATATGGAGGCTAATGTGTTAGTTAATAAATGCGATGCTCAATTCATTCAAGCAGTCTTGGAAAATGACTTCATGTTTAATTCTGAGGATGCAATCGAATTAACAAACTACTTAAAAAAGTATTCAGCTCCACTCGAAAATCCCTCACTCTACCGTAGCCGAAAAGGTAACTCGATACTAAAAACTTACAGAGGGCACACGCTGCTGCGCACAACTATGGCGCGCAGTACCAAAAATTACAGCGTGCCCAAAATATGCACTCTGAGGCAGCCAATACAGGTCCAGACAAACACTAACTCTGAGACATTTATGCACTCTGTGCAGCCACTAAAACAGACACTAACTAACAGCGACTCACTAAAGTTCAAAGAACAGCTGACACACGAACCACATGACACTGAACAAATGACAATTATGTACCCCAACTCGGACAATAATGTTAATGCTAATAAAATTATCAAACAATTCCAGAGTCCACTCACCCAAGACAATCAGTTGCCAATATGGCAGCACCTCCAACAAATATGCCATCAAAATATCCTTGGTATCCAGCAGCAGCAGCAGCAGCAGCAGCAACTCCTAGCTGACCAGAGGACGATAAATGTACAATTCGAGCATCCGCTTATCCAGCTCTCTGCCATATGGGGGCAGCAGAGCAGCCAGCAACATGTGACGGCGGCCACTATGGCCTCCAACGAACAAAATCCTTCGCTATGGGGGCAGCAACTCCAGCACGACTGGTCCATGGTGCTTAACTCGGCCTGCACAGGCAATGAGAAGCACCTGCCAGTGCAGCCGCGCTTGCATGCAGACGGTCGACTACAGAGTCCACTCACTGAAGTCAATCAGGAGACAATGTGGCAGCAACTCCAACAAATATGCCAGCTCAGCGTCCAAGGCCTTAAGCAGCGGCAGCAGCAGCAGCAGCTCCCAGCTGGCCAGAGGACGATAGATGGACAATTAGAGCATCCGCTTATCCAGCTCTCGGCCATATGGGCGCAGCAGAGCAGCCAGCAACATGTGACGGCGGCCACTATGGCCTCCAATGAACAAAATCCTTCGCTATGGGGGCAGCAACTCCAGCACGACTGGTCCATGGTGCTCAACTCGGCCTGCACAGGCAATGAGAAGCATCTGCCAATACAGCAGCACTTGCACGCAGACGGGCGGCTGCAGGTGAAACGATTGACGGCTAACACGACAGCCTATCCTGACCGTCAAACGCAACCGTCAATCCAGTCACCCACCTCCGTGACAGAGCAGCTATATAAGCCAAACTCAACGATGGCCAACATGGGCCAACGGCAGTGGGAGCAACAACAGCACGCTGATCCAGCCAATCCGTCCTCATGGGGCCAACAACAGCATCAACAATTCCAGCAGCACTATTTATGGGAGCAGCAGCTATTGCAACAATGGGCAGTGGCAGCGTCAATGGCGCCCACTGTCCAGCAACAGCAAACAATAACTCGACGGCCTCTACTCCGAGGGCGACGGGTACTGGGCGACCGATCGGCCGCCTCCACCACGGCTTCCCTGGGCCAGCTACAGCAACCAACAATATGGCAGCCTGTTCGGCAGGACCACGAGGGACGGAAACAGTGGCCAGGGATGGCCAGTATAGCCACCCCTGACCGCTGCAGCCGTCTCCATATTGAGCTTCCGGCACACATGCGCCAGCAGCACCAATCAATGCCAGCCACTACGGCCTCCCATGGCCAGCTACAGATGTCTAAATACGCTCTGCCTGTTCTTCAGGGGCAGCAGGCGTGTTGCCAACCAGCTATGGTGCCCAATCCTATCGGGCCTGACCGCGGCAAGCACCCACCAATTCAGCTTCCTGCCAACAAAGGCAGGCGGCGAAATCGTGAGCGATTGATGGCAGCCCAGATGCCATCAAAACACAATGCACGCGGCCAGGACCTGAAAAAGATGCAAATTAATCAATATGGCAAAAAGAAAACTATGCCCAATGCGCACTTACCTGCTCCAACGGATTTGCGCGTCAATTTGCCGCCAGCTCATCGAACTTGGCAACTTGCCAAGAGACATCCGCTTGATGCTGAGTGGCCTGCAACTGCTCCGCCAAATTGCGCTAAATTAATGCAGCGCAAGCTGTACCTCAATACGCCTTCGGGCAGAATGTTTAAGCGCAGTGGGCATGACAGCACTAGATCGGCAATCCAGTGGACACACATCCTGGGTGTGTGGCTTGTGATTTCCATAATTAGCCAGCAGATCCAGCAGCAGCAGCAGCAACTAACATCAGAATTGGTGCAAACTCCAGCAGCAGAAGCGGCGTCCAAATTGCAATTCAAATTGAACTTGCAAAACAACAGCCCAATAAGCCGGCAAAGACATTGTTGGTGGCAGAATGCCCATCGCAAGGCCAGAGGCAGGCGTCCAGCGCACCGAAAGGCGGTGCGATATAGAATATAAGAATTTTAATTATTATATTCTAGTCAGCAAATTGTTAAATTTAAATTTTAATCTTACTCACATGTCTTGTTGTTTTAAGCGTGCCCATTAGTCTTCTATGTATATGTATGTATATATGTTTGTACTTGCCAACACTGCGCATTCGGCCTTGCCAGCCGATCGCAACAAATTTCCCTCTACGCAAACTGACCTACACTACAAATGTTAAAATTACTCACTTTGGCACTGTTAATCAGTAGGTCAGTAGAGAATAACATGTTAAATGTATCTCAAAGTCAATACTCTCTGCCTCACGCTCCAGAGAGCTATCTTACATATGTTTTTATAACCTAAGTGCCAAAAATGTTGTCAAAATTTCTGTGTTGTGACGTATGTATAGTAGAAATGGACAACAATAAAGCACCATGGGTTAGCCCGCACTTCTGGCTGGCGGCGTCGTGGCGAGCGGACGTGCCCTCTCCACACACGCACCAGGGGCGGCTAACGCCAAGCGAATCGAAAAAAATTACAAGTGTCTTATTATTTTTGCTCAATAAATTAAATTAAATAGAATCGATGCTTGTGTTAATAAATTAATAAAATAAAACGGTTTAATATTACAAATTAAACGCCAATCAGCATTTTTAAATGCTAAAAAGACAATTAATACACAAATTAAAATGGAAAAAGTGCCAATAAAATATTTTAAATAATATTACTACAAAAAATATATATAAATTTTGCCAATCAGCATTTTTAAATGCTAATAAATCAATAAATATAAATAAATATAATAAATAATATATATATATATATAATAAAATTTATTGTGACTTGTGTGCTGCGGAGCTAATACATAAGAGGCAACAAGTGCAATAAATAAATAATTTGTTAATAATATTAACAAGTCAGCAATTTGAGGAGATACCTGGACGACAGACAGAGGGAAATCTACGCTCAAAAACACACACGAAAATATACATATAAGTATGTATATAAGGCAATTCTGGCAAGTACATAACAAGTATATAAGCGGAAAAAATGCGCGAAAAGGTGGCGTCTAAAGCGGCGGCCATCGCTGCTGTCAAAGCTGCAAAAGCGCCTCTACTCCCCCCCCATCATACCCCGGCACCTGTAGCCGAAAATGTCGCCATTGGCGAGCCAATACAGCTGCATCATCGGCAGTTCAGTGCCCTGCACACACACCAACACCATGATAAGCATAAGCAAAGAAAGAGAAAGCCGAAGCACAAGCGATCAGCTCCGCTCTCTGCAGCTCAATCGCTGTCGACGCTTGCGTCGGCTGCGGAGGCCCCACTTGAGTGTGTTAGTGGCGGCAGCAGAGCAGCAACAGAGTTGAGTCAATTCAGCAGCGACGACATAGTGAGTGCGAACGAACATGATGACAAGTTCGATTCGAGCTCTGAGCTAAATGTTGTGAGCGAGAACATGGGGCCTCAGCAACATGTTGTTAGAGCGCAAGTTCATAGCAACATGCCAGCTGATAGCTCTGCCAATGCAGACACAGACACTGTCTATGTTCTATCTAGCCAGGCAACTGGAATTACAACAACAACTACAACAACAACAACAACAAATAATGCCGATACTAGTTTATCGGCTGGCCAATGCGTCCGCAATGCGGATATTGATGCATATAATTATGCCGCAGAAATGCTCAGCTGGAGTATTCTGATAATTCGGCAATGGAAACTGAGGATGAGTGGACAGCAAACATTGCTGCCATCAGAAGTAATGGAATGATATTGGGGTCCAAACAAACAGAGCCGCCAATTGTCAAAACGGTCACAAAGAGGCTACAAAAACGCAAAACGTCGCCAACTACTCTGCTGTTGCGCAAACTGCAAAGCGAGCACTCTTGCTAGCGAATCTTACGGAAGCTGACAATCTCCAACTTCTTCTGCGTACTCGATTTTCTAAATCTGATCAGCCGTTAAGTGGTCGGAAAGAAATCAGTACCAATAAAGTCCAACAAGCGTCCAGCACAAAGTGGTGGCTTGAATAGGGGTAACATCAACAATGCCACATTCATAGCCACGCCCAATAGCAACAACAGAGCCAGCAACGATAGTTCGTATGAGGATATGTTAGTTGAAGAAACGGCTCCTAATTGTACTCAGGCTACAATCTCTAACCAGCCATTCCAGCAGACAACTAAACGCGCCAAAATGCCCTCAATTTTCTTGCCCAAGGTGGATGATATACAGCAATTGTCAGAAAATATCACAAACAACTTGGGTGCCAATAAATTCGCCACCAAATGCACACAGGCTGGTGGTGTGCGAATACAATGCGTCGATATGGAGGCATACAATGCAGCTATCAAGCTGCTTGATGCCTCAAACATGCACCGGCACACCTATCAGCCGCGCAAAGAGCGCGGAGCTAGGTATATTATACGTCATTTACACCATTCAACGCCATGCGACTGGGTTCGCATGGAATTGAGAAGATTGGGCCATGTGGCAAGGTATGTGGGCGTGCTAAAGCAACGCTACACTGCCACGCCCATCAATATCTTTGAAATTGAAGTGGAGCCAAATGCGGACGCGAATAATAAAATCCTGGAAATAGAGAAACTAGGCAGCCAGGAGGTTAAAGTGGAGAGGCAGCGAAAGCGCACTGATCCTGTCCAGTGCCATCGCTGCCAAGCATATGGGCACAGCAAGAACTATTGCCGACGGCCGTTCATATGCCTCAAATGCGGGCAAGGACACCCGACAACAACATGCACCAAGGCAAGAGGCGCGACTCCAAAATGCGCCAATTGCCAAGGTAAACATGTTGCCAACTACAAAGGCTGCCGAGCCTTTAAAGATGAGCAAGCGAAGCTAGCTGCCAACAGGAAGCGGACCACAATCAACCAGCACCAGCAGCAGCAGCAGCCGAAGCAGAAGCCATCTGAGAATAAGCACTCCAAAGCAGTGCACAATAATACGTCCAGCCAGCTGAAACATAAGCAAAATATGGCAAACTCCACTATGACGTACAGTCAGGTGGCAAGTGAACTAGTCAATCCTGGCCGAGTACGTAATCCGGCCACAAAACATCTTCAACAATTCCAGCAGAGGCTCCAACTGGAACAGAAGCAACAGATGAACAAGCAAGCGAGTCAATTGGCAGCCGAGAAGGCGGCCAATACAACGGTGTCTGCACAGCAACTCAAACAAAAACAACGGCAAGGGCAACAACAACTACAACAACAACAAGAACAAAATTGCCAAATGCCAGCCAATAATGCAGCCATAGTAGCTTTAAATAGTAATATGGCTGCAATGCATCAAATGACCCAAAAACTGGACCAGATGGTAGGGCTACTAATACAAATAGTAACCCACAATAACATAACAATGCCTGCAACAAATAAATCGCACGGCACAGCCACACGGATGCTAATCAGCACAGCTGATAGCGCCCGTCTTGCCGCCAATGACATTCAAAATGAATGAAAAAAGAAATATGACGAGAAACGGACATAGAGTGAGGGAATACAAACCATCCACTCGCGATGACTATTATCAATACTTTTCAGAAACTAGCAGATATAATCCATTCATGGATGATGATGATCAAATGTCTGCATTCGATATCGCTCATTTGAGCGACAAATATATCTTATCAAAACTGGCTCCTGAACAGATCGTTAGGAAAGCAACAATCGCAAGATGCCTTCTATCTGATATGGAGGCTAATGTATTAGTTAATAAATGCGATGCTCAATTCATTCAAGCAGTCTTGGAAAATGACTTCATGTTTAATTCTGAGGATGCAATCGAATTAACAAATTACTTAAAAAAGTATTCAGCTCCACTCGAAAATCCCTCACTCTACCGTAGCCGAAAAGGTAACTCGATATTAAAAACTTACAGAGGGCACACGCTGCTGCGCGCAACTATGGCGCGCAGTACTAAAAACTACAGCGTGCCCAAAATATGCACTCTGAGGCAGCCAATACAGGTCCAGACAAACACTAACTCTGAGCCATTTATGCACACTGTGCAGCCACTAAAACAGACACTAACTAACAACGACTCACTAAAGTTCAAAGAACAGCTGACACACGAACTATATGACACTGAACAAATGACAATTATGTACCCCAACTCGGACAATAATGTTAATGCTAATAAAATTATCAAACAATTCCAGAGTCCACTCACCCAAGACAATCAGTTGCCAATATGGCAGCACCTCCAACAAATATGCCATCAAAATATCCTTGGTATCCAGCAGCAGCAGCAGCAGCAGCAACTCCTAGCTGACCAGAGGACGATAAATGTACAATTTGAGCATCCGCTTATCCAGCTCTCTGCCATATGGGGGCAGCAGAGCAGCCAGCAACATGTGACGGCGGCCACTATGGCCTCCAACGAACAAAATCCTTCGCTATGGGGGCAGCAACTCCAGCACGACTGGTCCATGGTGCTTAACTCGGCCTGCACAGGCAATGAGAAGCACCTGCCAGTGCAGCCGCGCTTGCATGCAGACGGTCGACTACAGAGTCCACTCACTGAAGTCAATCAGGAGACAATGTGGCAGCAACTCCAACAAATATGCCAGCTCAGCGTCCAAGGCCTTAAGCAGCGGCAGCAGCAGCAGCAGCAGCAGCTCCCAGCTGGCCAGAGGACGATAGATGGACAATTAGAGCATCCGCTTATCCAGCTCTCGGCCATATGGGCGCAGCAGAGCAGCCAGCAACATGTGACGGCGGCCACTATGGCCTCCAATGAACAAAATCCTTCGCTATGGGGGCAGCAACTCCAGCACGACTGGTCCATGGTGCTCAACTCGGCCTGCACAGGCAATGAGAAGCATCTGCCAATACAGCAGCACTTGCACGCAGACGGGCGGCTGCAGGTGAAACGATTGACGGCTAACACGACAGCCTATCCTGACCGTCAAACGCAACCGTCAATCCAGTCACCCACCTCCGTGCCAGAGCAGCTATATAAGCCAAACTCAACGATGGCCAACATGGGCCAACGGCAGTGGGAGCAACAACAGCACACTAATCCAGCCAATCCGTCCTCATGGGGCCAACAACAGCATCAACAATTCCAGCAGCATGATTTATGGGAGCAGCAGCTATTGCAACAATGGGCAGTGGCAGCGTCAATGGCGCCCACTGTCCAGCAACAGCAAACAATAACTCGACGGCCTCTACTCCGAGGGCGACGGGTACTGGGCGACCGATCGGCCGCCTCCACCACGGCTTCCCTGGGCCAGCTACAGCAACCAACAATATGGCAGCCTGTTCGGCAGGACCACGAGGGACGGAAACAGTGGCCAGGGATGGCCAGTATAGCCACCCCTGACCGCTGCAGCCGTCTCCAAATTGAGCTGCCGGCACACATGCGCCAGCAGCACCAATCCATGCCAGCCACTACGGCCTCCCATGGCCAGCTACAGATGTCTAAATACGCTTTGCCTGTTCTTCAGGGGCAGCAGGCGTGTTGCCAACCAGCTATGGTGCCCAATCCTATCGGGCCTGACCGCGGCAAGCACCCACCAATTCAGCTTCCTCCCAACAAAGGCAGGCGGCGAAATCGTGAGCGATTGATGGCAGCCCAGATGCCATCAAAACACAATGCACGCGGCCAGGACCTGAAAAAAAAGATGCAAATTAGTCAATATGGCAAAAAGAAAACTATGCCAAATGCGCACTTACCTGCTCCAACGGATTTGCGCGTCAATCTGCCGCCAGCTCATCGAACTTGGCAACTTGCCAAGAGACATCCGCTTGATGCTGAGTGGCCTGCAACTGCTCCGCCAAATTGCGCTAAATTAATGCAGCGCAAGCTGTACCTCAATACGCCTTCGGGCAGAATGTTTAAGCGCAGTGGGCATGGCAGCACTAGATCGGCAATCCAGTGGACACACATCCTGGGTGTGTGGCTTGTGATTGTCATATTTAGCCAGCAGATCCAGCAGCAGCAGCAGCAACTAACATCAGAATTGGTGCAAACTCCAGCAGCAGAAGCGGCGTCCAAATTGCAATTCAAATTGAATTTGCAAAACAACAGCCCAATAAGCCGGCAAAGACATTGTTGGTGGCAGAATGCCCATCGCAAGGCCAGAGGCAGGCGTCCAGCGCACCGAAAGGCGGTGCGATATAGAATATAAGAATTTTAATTATTATATTTTAGTCAACAAATTGTTAAATTTAAATTTTAATCTTACTCACATGTCTTGTTGTTTTAAGCGTGCCCATAAGTCTTCTATGTATGTATATATGTTTTGTACTTGCCAACACTGCGCATCGGCCTTGCCAGCCGATCGCAAACAAATTTCCCTCTACGCAAACTGACCTACACTACAAATGTTAAAATACTCACTTTGGCACTGTTAATCAGTAGGTCAGTAGAGAATAACATGTTAAATGTATCTCAAAGTCAATACTCTCTGCCTCACGCTCCAGAGAGCTATCTTATATATGTATTATTACTCTAAGTGTCAAAAATGTTGTCAAAATTTCTGTGTTGTGACGTATGTATAGTAGAAATGGACAACAATAAAGCACCATGGGTTAGCCCGCACTTCTGGCTGGCGGCGTCGTGGCGAGCGGACGTGCCCTCTCCACACACGCACCAGGGGCGGCTAACGCCAAGCGAATCGAAAAATATTACAAGTGTCTTATTATTTTTGCTCAATAAATTAAATTAAATTAAATTAAATAAAAAAGCCGATGCTTGTGTTAATAAATTAATTAAATAAAACGGTTTAATATTACAAATTAAACGCCAATCAGCATTTTTAAATGCTAAAAAGACAATTAATACACAAATTAAAATGGAAAAAGTGCCAATAAAATATTTTAAATAATATTACTACAAAAAATATATATAAATTTTGCCAATCAGCATTTTTAAATGCTAATAAATCAATAAATATAAATAAATATAATAAATAATATATATATATATATAATAAAATTTATTGTGACTTGTGTGCTGCGGAGCTAATACATAAGAGGCAGCAAGTGCAATAAATAAATAATTTGTTAATAATATTAACAAGTCAACAATTTGAGGAGATACCTGGACGACAGACAGAGGGAAATCTACGCTCAAAAACACACACGAAAATATACATATAAGTATGTATATAAGGCAATTCTGGCAAGTACATAACAAGTATATAAGCGGAAAAAATGCGCGAAAAGGTGGCGTCTAAAGCGGCGGCCATCGCTGCTGTCAAAGCTGCAAAAGCGCCTCTACTCCCCCCCCATCATACCCCGGCACCTGTAGCCGAAAATGTCGCCATTGGCGAGCCAATACAGCTGCATCATCGGCAGTTCAGTGCCCTGCACACACACCAACACCATGATAAGCATAAGCAAAGAAAGAGAAAGCCGAAGCACAAGCGATCAGCTCCGCTCTCTGCAGCTCAATCGCTGTCGACGCTTGCGTCGGCTGCGGAGGCCCCACTTGAGTGTGTTAGTGGCGGCAGCAGAGCAGCAACAGAGTTGAGTCAATTCAGCAGCGACGACATAGTGAGTGCGAACGAACATGACGACAAGTTCGATTCGAGCTCTGAGCTAAATGTTGTGAGCGAGAACATGGGGCCTCAGCAACATGTTGTTAGAGCGCAAGTTCATAGCAACATGCCAGCTGATAGCTCTGCCAATGCAGACACAGACACTGTCTATGTTCTATCTAGCCAGGCAACTGGAATTACAACAACAACTACAAATAATGCCGATACTAGTTTATCGGCTGGCCAATGCGTCCGCAATGCGGATATTGATGCATATAATATGCCCAGAAATCTCATGGAGATTTCTGAAAATGAAACTGAGGTGAGCGGACAGCAAACATTGCTGCCCTCAGAAGTTATGGACATGATACTGGGGCTCGAATTTCCAGAGCCAACAAACGCTAATACGGCCACTAAGCGTCCTAAAAAACGCAAAACGTCGCCAAAACATGCTGTGAACAAGCGTCCAGCACAAAGTGGTGGCTTGAATAGGGGTAACATTAACAATGCCACATTCATAGCCACGCCCAATAGCAACAACAGAGTCAGCAACGATTGTTCGTATGAGGATATGTTAGTTGAAGAAACGGCTCCTAATTGTACTCAGGCTACAATCTCTAGCCAGCCATTCCAGCAGACAGCTAAACGCGCCAAAATGCCCTCAATTTTCTTGCCCAAGGTGGATGATATACAGCAATTGTCAGAAAATATCACAAACAACTTGGGTGCCAATAAATTCGCCACCAAATGCACACAGGCTGGTGGTGTGCGAATACAATGCGTCGATATGGAGGCATACAATGCAGCTATCAAGCTGCTTGATGCCTCAAACATGCACCGGCACACCTATCAGCCGCGCAAAGAGCGCGGAGCTAGGTATATTATACGTCATTTACATCATTCAACGCCATGCGACTGGGTTCGCATGGAATTGAGAAGATTGGGCCATGTGGCAAGGTATGTGGGCGTGCTAAAGCAACGCTACACTGCCACGCCCATCAATATCTTTGAAATTGAAGTGGAGCCAAATGCGGACGCGACTAATAAAATCCTGGAAATTGAGAAACTAGGCAGCCAGGAGGTTAAAGTGGAGAGGCAGCGAAAGCGCACCGATCCTGTCCAGTGCCATCGCTGCCAAGCATATGGGCACAGCAAGAACTATTGCCGACGGCCGTTCATATGCCTCAAATGCGGGCAAGGACACCCGACAACAACATGCACCAAGGCAAGAGGCGCGACTCCAAAATGCGCCAATTGCCAAGGTAAACATGTTGCCAACTACAAAGGCTGCCGAGCCTTTAAAGATGAGCAAGCGAAGCTAGCTGCCAACAGAAAGCGGACCACAATCAACCAGCAGCAGCAGCAGCAGCCGAAGCAGAAGCCATCTGAGAATAAGCACTCCAAAGCAGTGCACAATAATACGTCCAGCCAGCTGAAACATAAGCAAAATATGGCAAACTCCACTATGACATACAGTCAGGTGGCAAGTGAACTAGTCAATCCTGGCCGAGTACATAATCCGGCCACTAAACATCTTCAACAATTCCAGCAGAGACTCCAACTGGAACAGAAGCAACAGATGAACAAGCAAGCGAGTCAATTGGCAGCCGAGAAGGCGGCCAATACAACGGTGTCTGCACGGCAACTCAAGCAAAAACAACGGCAAGGGCAACAACAACTACAACAACAACAAGAACAAAATTGCCAAATGCCAGCCAATAATGCAGCCATAGTAGCTTTAAATAGTAATATGGCTGCAATGCATCAAATGACCCAAAAACTGGACCAGATGGTAGGGCTACTATTACAAATAGTAACCCACAATAACATAACAATGCCTGCAACTAATAAGTCGCACGGCACAGCCACACGGATGCTAATCAGCACAGCTGATAGCGCCCGTCTTGCCGCCAATGACATTCAAAATGAATGAAAAAAGAAATATGACGAGAAACGGACATAGAGTGAGGGAATACAAACCATCCACTCGCGATGACTATTATCAATACTTTTCAGAAACTAGCAGATATAATCCATTCATGGATGATGATGATCAAATGTCTGCATTCGATATCGCTCATTTGAGCGACAAATATATCTTATCAAAACTGGCTCCTGAACAGATCGTTAGGAAAGCAACAATCGCAAGATGCCTTCTATCTGATATGGAGGCTAATGTATTAGTTAATAAATGCGATGCTCAATTCATTCAAGCAGTCTTGGAAAATGACTTCATGTTTAATTCTGAGGATGCAATCGAATTAACAAATTATTTAAAAAAGTATTCAGCTCCACTCGAAAATCCCTCACTCTACCGTAGCCGAAAAGGTAACTCGATATTAAAAACTTACAGAGGGCACACGCTGCTGCGCACAACTATGGCGCGCAGTACTAAAAACTACAGCGTGCCCAAAATATGCACTCTGAGGCAGCCAATACAGGTCCAGACAAACACTAACTCTGAGCCATTTATGCACACTGTGCAGCCACTAAAACAGACACTAACTAACAACGACTCACTAAAGTTCAAAGAACAGCTGACACACGAACTATATGACACTGAACAAATGACAATTATGTACCCCAACTACGGACAATAATGTTAATGCTAATAAAATTATCAAACAATTCCAGAGTCCACTCACCCAAGACAATCAGTTGCCAATATGGCAGCACCTCCAACAAATATGCCATCAAAATATCCTTGGTATCCAGCAGCAGCAGCAGCAGCAGCAGCAGCAACTCCTAGCTGACCAGAGGACGAGAAATGTACAATTTGAGCATCCGCTTATCCAGCTCTCTGCCATATGGGGGCAGCAGAGCAGCCAGCAACATGTGACGGCGGCAACTATGGCCTCCAATGAACAAAATCCCTCGCTATGGGGGCAGCAACTCCAGCACGACTGGTCCATGGTGCTTAACTCGGCCTGCACAGGCAATGAGAAGCACCTGCCAGTGCAGCCGCGCTTGCATGCAGACGGTCGACTACAGAGTCCACTCACTGAAGTCAATCAGGAGACAATGTGGCAGCAACTCCAACAAATATGCCAGCTCAGCGTCCAAGGCCTTAAGCAGCGGCAGCAGCAGCAGCAGCAGCAGCTCCCAGCTGGCCAGAGGACGAGAAATGTACATTTTGAGCATCCGCTTATCCAGCTCTCTGCCATATGGGGGCAGCAGAGCAGCCAGCAACATGTGACGGCGGCCACTATGGCCTCCAATGAACAAAATCCTTCGCTATGGGGGCAGCAACTCCAGCACGACTGGTCCATGGTGCTCAACTCGGCCTGCACAGGCAATGAGAAGCATCTGCCAATACAGCTGCACTTGCACGCAGACGGGCGGCTGCAGGTGAAACGATTGACGGCTAACACGACAGCCTATCCTGACCGTCAAACGCAACCGTCAATCCAGTCACCCGTCTCCGTGACAGAGCAGCTATATAAGCCAAACTCAACGATGGCCAACATGGGCCAACGGCAGTGGGAGCAACAACAGCACGCTGATCCAGCCAATCCGTCCTCATGGGGCCAACAACAGCATCAACAATTCCAGCAGCACTATTTATGGGAGCAGCAGCTATTGCAACAATGGGCAGTGGCAGCGTCAATGGCGCCCACTGTCCAGCAACAGCAAACAATAACTCGACGGCCTCTACTCCGAGGGCGACGGGTACTGGGCGACCGATCGGCCGCCTCCACCACGGCTTCCCTGGGCCAGCTACAGCAACCAACAATATGGCAGCCTGTTCGGCAGGACCACGAGGGACGGAAACAGTGGCCAGGGATGGCCAGTATAGCCACCCCTGACCGCTGCAGCCGTCTCCAAATTGAGCTGCCAGCACACATGCGCCAGCAGCACCAATCCATGCCAGCCACTACGGCCTCCCATGGCCAGCTACAGATGTCTAAATACGCTTTGCCTGTTCTTCAGGGGCAGCAGGCGTGTTGCCAACCAGCTGTGGTGCCCAATCCTATCGGGCCTGACCGCGGCAAGCACCCACCAATTCAGCTTCCTCCCAACAAAGGCAGGCGGCGAAATCGTGAGCGATTGATGGCAGCCCAGATGCCATCAAAACACAATGCACGCGGCCAGGACCTGAAAAAGATGCAAATTAGTCAATATGGCAAAAAGAAAACTATGCCAAATGCGCACTTACCTGCTCCAACGGATTTGCGCGTCAATCTGCCGCCAGCTCATCGAACTTGGCAACTTGCCAAGAGACATCCGCTTGATGCTGAGTGGCCTGCAACTGCTCCGCCAAATTGCGCTAAATTAATGCAGCGCAAGCTGTACCTCAATACGCCTTCGGGCAGAATGTTTAAGCGCAGTGGGCATGGCAGCACTAGATCGGCAATCCAGTGTACACACATCCTGGGTGTGTGGCTTGTGATTGTCATATTTAGCCAGCAGATCCAGCAGCAGCAGCAGCAACTAACATCAGAATTGGTGCAAACTCCAGCAGCAGAAGCGGCGTCCAAATCGCAATTCAAATTGTATTTGCAAAACAACAGCCCAATAAGCCGGCAAAGACATTGTTGGTGGCAGAATGCCCATCGCAAGGCCAGAGGCAGGCGTCCAGCGCACCGAAAGGCGGTGCGATATAGAATATAAGAATTTTTATTATTATATTTTAGTCAGCAAATTGTTAAATTTAAATTTTAATCTTACTCACATGTCTTGTTGTTTTAAGCGTGCCCATAAGTCTTCTATGTATATGTATGTATATATGTTTGTACTTGCCAACACTGCGCATTCGGCCTTGCCAGCCGATCGCAACAAATTTCCCTCTACGCAAACTGACCTACACTACAAATGTTAAAATTACTCACTTTGGCACTGTTAATCAGTAGGTCAGTAGAGAATAACATGTTAAATGTATCTCAAAGTCAATACTCTCTGCCTCACGCTCCAGAGAGCTATCTTACATATGTTATTATTACTCTAAGTGTCAAAAATGTTGTCAAAATTTCTGTGTTGTGACGTATGTATAGTAGAAATGGACAACAATAAAGCACCATGGGTTAGCCCGCACTTCTGGCTGGCGGCGTCGTGGCGAGCGGACGTGCCCTCTCCACACACGCACCAGGGGCGGCTAACGCCAAGCGAATCGAAAAATATTACAAGTGTCTTATTATTTTTGCTCAATAAATTAAATTAAATTAAATTAAATAAAGCCGATGCTTGTGTTAATAAATTAATTAAATAAAACGGTTTAATATTACAAATTAAACGCCAATCAGCATTTTTAAATGCTAAAAAGACAATTAACACACAAATTAAAATGGAAAAAGTGCCAATAAAATATTTTAAATAATATTACTAAAAAAAATATATATATAAATTTTTGCCAATCAGCATTTTTAAATGCTAATAAATCAATAAATATAAATAAATATAATAAATAATATATATATATATATAATAAAGGTTATTGTGACTTGTGTGCTGCGGAGCTAATACATAAGAGGCAGCAAGTGCAATAAATAAATAATTTGTTAATAATATTAACAAGTCAACAATTTGAGGAGATACCTGGACGACAGACAGAGGGAAATCTACGCTCAAAAAAAACACACGAAAATATACATATAAGTATGTATATAAGGCAATTCTGGCAAGTACATAACGAGTATATAAGCGGAAAAAATGCGCGAAAAGGTGGCGTCTAAAGCGGCGGCCATCGCTGCTGTCAAAGCTGCAAAAGCGCCTCTACTCCCCCCCCATCATACCCCGGCACCTGTAGCCGAAAATGTCGCCATTGGCGAGCCAATACAGCTGCATCATCGGCAGTTCAGTGCCCTGCACACACACCAACACCATGATAAGCATAAGCAAAGAAGGAGAAAGCCGAAGCACAAGCGATCAGCTCCGCTCTCTGCAGCTCAATCGCTGTCGACGCTTGCGTCGGCAGCGGAGGCCCCACTTGAGTGTGTTAGTGGCGGCAGCAGAGCAGCAACAGAGTTGAGTCAATTCAGCAGCGACGACATAGTGAGTGCGAACGAACATGACGACATGTTCGATTCGAGCTCTGAGCTAAATGTTGTGAGCGAGAACATGGGGCCTCAGCAACATGTTGTTAGAGCGCAAGTTCATAGCAACATGCCAGCTGATAGCTCTGCCAATGCCGACACAGACACTGTCTATGTTCTATCTAGCCAGGCAACTGGAATTACAACAACAACAACTACAACAACAACAAATAATGCCGATACTAGTTTATCGGCTGGCCAATGCGTCCGCAATGCGGATATTGATGCATATAATTATGCTGTAAATATGCCGGCCGAATTATTTGAAAATTCGGCAATGGAAACTGAGGATAGTGGACAGCAAACATTGCTGCCAATTAATAATAATATTTTGGGGTCCAAACAAACAGGGCTGCCAATTGTCAAAGCGGTCACAAAAAGGCTACAAAAACGCAAAACGCCAACTACTCTGCCGTTGCAGCAAACTGCAAAGCGAGCACTTCTAGTGGCCTATGCTGAATTTCTTACGGAAGCTGACAAGTCTCCGACTTCTTCTGCGTACTCTGATTTTCTTAAATCTGATGCAGCCATTGAAGTGGTCGGAAAGAAATCAGTACCAATAAAGTCCAACAAGCGTCCAGCACAAAGTGGTGGCTTGAATAAGGGTAACATTAACAATGCCACATTCATAGCCACGCCCAATAGCAACAACAGAGTCAGCAACGATAGTTCGTATGAGGATATGTTAGTTGAAGAAACGGCTCCTAATTGTACTCAGGCTACAATCTCTAGCCAGCCATTCCAGCAGACAACTAAACGCGCCAAAATGCCCTCAATTTTCTTGCCCAAGGTGGATGATATACAGCAATTGTCAGAAAATATCACAAACAACTTGGGTGCCAATAAATTCGCCACCAAATGCACACAGGCTGGTGGTGTGCGAATACAATGCGTCGATATGGAGGCATACAATGCAGCTATCAAGCTGCTTGATGCCTCAAACATGCACCGGCACACCTATCAGCCGCGCAAAGAGCGCGGAGCTAGGTATATTATACGTCATTTACATCATTCAACGCCATGCGACTGGGTTCGCATGGAATTGAGAAGATTGGGCCATGTGGCAAGGTATGTGGGCGTGCTAAAGCAACGCTACACTGCCACGCCCATCAATATCTTTGAAATTGAAGTGGAGCCAAATGCGGACGCGACTAATAAAATCCTGGAAATAGAGAAACTAGGCAGCCAGGAGGTTAAAGTGGAGAGGCAGCGAAAGCGCACTGATCCTGTCCAGTGCCATCGCTGCCAAGCATATGGGCACAGCAAGAACTATTGCCGACGGCCGTTCATATGCCTCAAATGCGGGCAAGGACACCCGACAACAACATGCACCAAGGCAAGAGGCGCGACTCCAAAGTGCGCCAATTGCCAAGGTAAACATGTTGCCAACTACAAAGGCTGCCGAGCCTTTAAAGATGAGCAAGCGAAGCTAGCTGCCAACAGAAAGCGGACCACAATCAACCAGCACCAGCAGCAGCAGCAGCCGAAGCAGAAGCCATCAGAGAATAAGCACTCCAAAACAGTGCACAATAATACGTCCAGCCAGCTGAAACATAAGCAAAATATGGCAAACTCCACTATGACGTACAGTCAGGTGGCAAGTGAACTAGTCAATCCTGGCCGAGTACATAATCCGGCCACTAAACATCTTCAACAATTCCAGCAGAGGCTCCAACTGGAACAGAAGCAACAGATGAACAAGCAAGCGAGTCAATTGGCAGCTGAGAAGGCTGCCAATTCAACGGTGTCTGCACAGCAACCGAAACAAAAACAACGGCAAGGGCAACAACAACTACAACAACAACAAGAACAAAATTGCCAAATGCCAGACAATAATGCAGCCATAGTAGCTTTAAATAGTAATATGGCTGCAATGCATCAAATGACCCAAAAACTGGACCAGATGGTAGGGCTACTAATACAAATAGTAACCCACAACAACATAACAATGCCTGCAACAAATAAATCGCACGGCACAGCCACACGGATGCTAATCAGCAATGCTGATAGCGCCCGTCTTGCCGCCAATGACATTCAAAATGAATGAAAAAAGAAATATGACGAGAAACGGACATAGAGTGAGGGAATACAAACCATCCACTCGCGATGACTATTATCAATACTTTTCAGAAACTAGCAGATATAATCCATTTATGGATGATGATGATCAAATGTCTGCATTCGATATCGCTCATTTGAGCGACAAATATATCTTATCAAAACTGGCTCCTGAACAGATCGTTAGGAAAGCAACAATCGCAAGATGCCTTCTATCTGATATGGAGGCTAATGTATTAGTTAATAAATGCGATGCTCAATTCATTCAAGCAGTCTTGGAAAATGACTTCATGTTTAATTCTGAGGATGCAATCGAATTAACAAACTACTTAAAAAAGTATTCAGCTCCACTCGAAAATCCCTCACTCTACCGTAGCCGAAAAGGTAACTCGATATTAAAAACTTACAGAGGGCACACGCTGCTGCGCGCAACTATGGCGCGCAGTACTAAAAACTACAGCGTGCCCAAAATATGCACTCTGAGGCAGCCAATACAGGTCCAGACAAACACTAACTCTGAGCCATTTATGCACACTGTGCAGCCACTAAAACAGACACTAACTAACAACGACTCACTAAAGTTCAAAGAACAGCTGACACACGAACCATATGACACTGAACAAATGACAATTATGTACCCCAACTCGGACAATAATGTTAATGCTAATAAAATTATCAAACAATTCCAGAGTCCACTCACCCAAGACAACCAGTTGCCAATATGGCAGCACCTCCATCAAATATGCCATCAAAATATCCTTGGTATCCAGCAGCAGCAGCAGCAGCAGCAGCAACTCCTAGCTGACCAGAGGACGATAGATGTACAATTTGAGCATCCGCTTATCCAGCTCTCTGCCATATGGGGGCAGCAGAGCAGCCAGCAACATGTGACGGCGGCCACTATGGCCTCCAACGAACAAAATCCTTCGCTATGGGGGCAGCAACTCCAGCACGACTGGTCCATGGTGCTCAACTCGGCCTGCACAGGCAATGAGAAGCATCTGCCAATACAGCAGCACTTGCACGCAGACGGGCGGCTGCAGGTGAAACGATTGACGGCTAACACGACGGCCTATCCTGACCGTCAAACGCAACCGTCAATCCAGCCACCCGTCTCCGTGACAGAGCAGCTATATAAGCCAAACTCAACGATGGCCAACATGGGCCAACGGCAGTGGGAGCAACAACAGCACACTAATCCAGCCAATCCGTCCTCATGGGGCCAACAACAGCATCAACAATTCCAGCAGCACGATTTGTGGGAGCAGCAGCTATTGCAACAATGGGCAGTGGCAGCGTCAATGGCGCCCACTGTCCAGCAACAGCAAACAATAACTCGACGGCCTCTACTCCGAGGGCGACGGGTACTGGGCGACCGATCGACCGCCTCCACCACGGCTTCCCTGGGCCAGCTACAGCAACCAACAATATGGCAGCCTGTTCGGCAGGACCACGAGGGACGGAAACAGTGGCCAGGGATGGCCAGTATAGCCACCCCTGACCGCTGCATCCACCTCCAAATTGAGCTGCCAGCACACATGCGCCAGCAGCACCAATCCATGCCAGCCACTACGGCCACCCATGGCCAGCTACAGATGTCTAAATACGCTTTGCCTGTTCTTCAGGGGCAGCAGGCGTGTTGCCAACCAGCTGTGGTGCCCAATCCTATCGGGCCTGACCGCGGCAAGCACCCGCCAATTCAGCTTCCTGCCAACAAAGGCAGGCGGCGAAATCGTGAGCGTTTGATGGCAGCCCAGATGCCATTAAAACATAATGCACGCGGCCAGGACCTGAAGAAAAAGATGCAAATTAGTCAATATGGCAAAAAGAAAACTATGCCAAATGCGCACTTACCTGCTCCAACGGATATGCGCGTCAATTTGCCGCCAGCTCATCGAACTTGGCAACTTGCCAAGAGACATCCGCTTGATGCTGAGTGGCCTGCAACTGCTCCGCCAAATTGCGCTAAATTAATGCAGCGCAAGCTGTACCTCAATACGCCTTCGGGCAGAATGTTTAAGCGCAGTGGGCATGGCAGCACCAGATCGACAATCCAGTGGACACACATCCTGGGTGTGTGGCTTGTGATTTCCATATTTAGCCAGCAGATCCAGCAGCAGCAGCAGCAACTAACATCAGAATTGGTGCAAACTCCAGCAGCTGAAGCGGCGTCCAAATCGCAATTCAAATTGTATTTGCAAAACAACAGCCCAATAAGCCGGCAAAGACATTGTTGGTGGCAGAATGCCCATCGCAAGGCCAGAGGCAGGCGTCCAGTGCACCGAAAGGCGGTGCGATATAGAATATAAGAATTTTAATTATTATATTTTAGTCAACAAATTGTTAAATTTAAATTTTAATCTTACTCACATGTCTTGTTGTTATAAGCGTGCCCATTAGTCTTCTATGTATATGTATGTATATATGTTTGTACTTGCCAACACTGCGCATCGGCCTTGCCAGCCGATCGCAGACAAATTTCCCTCTACGCAAACTGACCTACACTACAAATGTTAAAATACTCACTTTGGCACTGTTAATCAGTAGGTCAGTAGAGAATAACATGTTAAATGTATCTCAAAGTCAATACTCTCTGCCTCACGCTCCAGAGAGCTAACTTATATATGTATTTTACACTAAGTGCCAACAATGTTGTCAAAATTTCTGTGTTGTGACGTATGTATAGTAGAAATGGACAACAATAAAGCACCATGGGTTAGCCCGCACTTCTGGCTGGCGGCGTCGTGGCGAGCGGACGTGCCCTCTCCACACACGCACCAGGGGCGGCTAACGCCAAGCGAATCGAAAAAAATAATATTTCTACAAAAAATATATATATAAATTTTTGCCAATCAGCATTTTTAAATGCTAATAAATCAATAAATATAAATAAATATAATAAATAATATATATATATATAATAAAATTTATTGTGACTTGTGTGCAGCGGAGCTAATACATAAGAGGCAGCAAGTGCAATAAACAAATAATTTGTTAATAATATTAACAAGTCAACAATTTGAGGAGATACCTGGACGACAGACAGAGGGAAATCTACGCTCAAAAACACACAAAAATATACATACAAGTATGTATATAAGGCAATTCTGGCAAGTACATAACAAGTATATAAGCGGAAAAAATGCGCGAAAAGGTGGCGTCTAAAGCGGCGGCCATCGCTGCTGTCAAAGCTGCAAAAGCGCCTCTACTCCCCCCCCATCATACCCCGGCACCTGTAGCCGAAAATGTCGCCATTGGCGAGCCAATACAGCTGCATCATCGGCAGATCAGTGCCCTGCACACACACCAACACCATGATAAGCATAAGCAAAGAAAGAGAAAGCCGAAGCACAAGCGATCAGCTCCGCTCTCTGCAGCTCAATCGCTGTCGACGCTTGCGTCGGCAGCGGAGGCCCCACTTGAGTGTGTTAGTGGCGGCAGCAGAGCAGCAACAGAGTTGAGTCAATTCAGCAGCGACGACATAGTGAGTGCGAACGAACATGATGACATGTTCGATTCGAGCTCTGAGCTAAATGTCGTGAGCGAGAACATGGGGCCTCAGCAACATGTTGTTAGAGCGCAAGTTCATAGCAACATGCCAGCTGATAGCTCTGCCAATGCAGACACAGACACTGTCTATGTTCTATCTAGCCAGGCAACTGGAATTACAACAACAACTACAACAACAACAACAAATAATGCCGATACTAGTTTATCGGCTGGCCAATGCGTCCGCAATGCGGATATTGATGCATATAATATGCCCAGAAATCTCATGGAGATTTCTGAAAATGAAACTGAGGTGAGCGGACAGCAAACATTGCTGCCCTCAGAAGTTATGGACATGATACTGGGGCTCGATTGTCCAGAGCCAACAAACGCTAATACGGCCACTAAGCGTCCTAAAAAACGCAAAACGTCGCCAAAACATGCTGTGAACAAGCGTCCAGCACAAAGTGGTGGCTTGAATAGGGGTAACATTAACAATGCCACATTCATAGCCACGCCCAATAGCAACAACAGAGTCAGCAACGATAGTTCGTATGAGGATATGTTAGTTGAAGAAACGGCTCCTAATTGTACTCAGGCTACAATCTCTAGCCAGCCATTCCAGCAGACAACTAAACGCGCCAAAATGCCCTCAATTTTCTTGCCCAAGGTGGATGATATACAGCAATTGTCAGAAAATATCACAAACAACTTGGGTGCCAATAAATTCGCCACCAAATGCACACAGGCTGGTGGTGTGCGAATACAATGCGTCGATATGGAGGCATACAATGCAGCTATCAAGCTGCTTGATGCCTCAAACATGCACCGGCACACCTATCAGCCGCGCAAAGAGCGCGGAGCTAGGTATATTATACGTCATTTACACCATTCAACGCCATGCGACTGGGTTCGCATGGAATTGAGTAGATTGGGCCATGTGGCAAGGTATGTGGGCGTGCTAAAGCAACGCTACACTGCCACGCCCATCAATATCTTTGAAATTGAAGTGGAGCCAAATGCGGACGCGAATAATAAAATCCTGGAAATAGAGAAACTAGGCAGCCAGGAGGTTAAAGTGGAGAGGCAGCGAAAGCGCACTGATCCTGTCCAGTGCCATCGCTGCCAAGCATATGGGCACAGCAAGAACTATTGCCGACGGCCGTTCATATGCCTCAAATGCGGGCAAGGACACCCGACAACAACATGCACCAAGGCAAGAGGCGCGACTCCAAAGTGCGCCAATTGCCAAGGTAAACATGTTGCCAACTACAAAGGCTGCCGAGCCTTTAAAGATGAGCAAGCGAAGCTAGCTGCCAACAGGAAGCGGACCACAATCAACCAGCACCAGCAGCAGCAGCAGCCGAAGCAGAAGCCATCTGAGAATAAGCACTCCAAAACAGTGCACAATAATACGTCCAGCCAGCTGAAACATAAGCAAAATATGGCAAACTCCACTATGACGTACAGTCAGGTGGCAAGTGAACTAGTCAATCCTGGCCGAGTACGTAATCCGGCCACTAAACATCTTCAACAATTCCAGCAGAGGCTCCAACTGGAACAGAGGCAACAGACGAACAAGCAAGCGAGTCAATTGGCAGCTGAGAAGGCTGCCAATACAACGGTGTCTGCACAGCAACTCAAACAAAAACAACGGCAAGGGCAACAACAACAACAACAACAACAAGAACAAAATTGCCAAATGCCAGACAATAATGCAGCCATAGTAGCTTTAAATAGTAATATGGCTGCAATGCATCAAATGACCCAAAAACTGGACCAGATGGTAGGGCTACTATTACAAATAGTAACCCACAACAACATAACAATGCCTGCAACAAATAAATCGCACGGCACAGCCACACGAATGCTAATCAGCACAGCTGATAGCGCCCGTCTTGCCGCCAATGACATTCAAAATGAATGATAAAAGAAATATGACGAGAAACGGACATAGAGTGAGGGAATACAAACCATCCACTCGCGATGACTATTATCAATACTTTTCAGAATCTAGCAGATATAATCCATTCATAGATGATGATGATCAAATGTCTGCATTCGATATCGCTCATTTGAGCGACAAATATATCTTATCAAAACTGGCTCCTGAACAGATCGTTAGGAAAGCAACAATCGCAAGATGCCTTCTATCTGATATGGAGGCTAATGTATTAGTTAATAAATGCGATGCTCAATTCATTCAAGCAGTCTTGGAAAATGACTTCATGTTTAATTCTGAGGATGCAATCGAATTAACAAACTACTTAAAAAAGTATTCAGCTCCACTCGAAAATCCCTCACTCTACCGTAGCCGAAAAGGTAACTCGATACTAAAAACTTACAGAGGGCACACGCTGCTGCGCACAACTATGGCGCGCAGTACTAAAAACTACAGCGTGCCCAAAATATGCACTCTGAGGCAGCCAATACAGGTCCAGACAAACACTAACTCTGAGCCATATATGCACACTGTGCAGCCACTAAAACAGACACTAACTAACAACGACTCACTAAAGTTCAAAGAACAGCTGACACACGAACTATATGACACTGAACAAATGACAATTATGTACCCCAATACGGGCAGTAATATTAATGCTAATAAAATTATCAAACAATTCCAGAGTCCACTCACCCAAGACAATCAGTTGCCAATATGGCAGCACCTCCAACAAATATGCCATCAAAATATCCTTGGTATCCAGCAGCAGCAGCAGCAGCAACTCCTAGCTGACCAGAGTACGATAGATGTACAATTTGAGCATCCGCTTATCCAGCTCTCTGCCATATGGGGGCAGCAGAGCAGCCAGCAACATGTGACGGCGGCCACTATGGCCTCCAACGAACAAAATCCTTCGCTATGGGGGCAGCAACTCCAGCACGACTGGTCCATGGTGCTTAACTCGGCCTGCACAGGCAATGAGAAGCACCTGCCAGTGCAGCCGCGCTTGCATGCAGACGGTCGACTACAGAGTCCACTCACTGAAGTCAATCAGGAGACAATGTGGCAGCAACTCCAACAAATATGCCAGCTCAGCGTCCAAGGCCTTAAGCAGCGGCAGCAGCAGCAGCAGCAGCAGCTCCCAGCTGGCCAGAGGACGATAGATGGACAATTAGAGCATCCGCTTATCCAGCTCTCTGCCATATGGGGGCAGCAGAGCAGCCAGCAACATGTGACGGCGGCCACTATGGCCTCCAATGAACAAAATCCTTCGCTATGGGGGCAGCAACTCCAGCACGACTGGTCCATGGCGCTTAACTCGGCCTGCACAGGCAATGAGAAGCATCTGTCAATACAGCAGCACTTGCACGCAGACGGGCGGCTGCAGGTGAAACGATTGACGGCTAACACGACAGCCTATCCTGACCGTCAAACGCAACCGTCAATCCAGTCACCCACCTCCGTGCCAGAGCAGCTATATAAGCCAAACTCAACGATGGCCAACATGGGCCAACGGCAGCGAGAGCAACAACAGCACACTAATCCAGCCAATCCGTCCTCATGGGGCCAACAACAGCATCAACAATTCCAGCAGCATGATCTATGGGAGCAGCAGCTATTGCAACAATGGGCAGTGGCAGCGTCAATGGCGCCCACTGTCCAGCAACAGCAAACAATAACTCGACGGCCTCTACTCCGAGGGCGTCGGGTACTGGGCGACCGATCGGCCGCCTCCACCGCGGCTTCCCTGGGCCAGCTACAGCAACCAACAATATGGCAGCCTGTTCGGCAGGACCACGAGGGGCGGAAACAGTGGCCAGGGATGGCCAGTATAGCCACCCCTGACCGCTGCATCCACCTCCAAATTGAGCTGCCAGCACACATGCGCCAGCAGCACCAATCCATGCCAGCCACTACGGCCACCCATGGCCAGCTACAGATGTCTAAATACGCTTTGCCTGTTCTTCAGGGGCAGCAGGCGTGTTGCCAACCAGCTGTGGTGCCCAATCCTATCGGGCCTGACCGCGGCAAGCACCCGCCAATTCAGCTTCCTGCCAACAAAGGCAGGCGGCGAAATCGTGAGCGTTTGATGGCAGCCCAGATGCCATTAAAACATAATGCACGCGGCCAGGACCTGAAGAAAAAGATGCAAATTAGTCAATATGGCAAAAAGAAAACTATGCCAAATGCGCACTTACCTGCTCCAACGGATATGCGCGTCAATTTGCCGCCAGCTCATCGAACTTGGCAACTTGCCAAGAGACATCCGCTTGATGCTGAGTGGCCTGCAACTGCTCCGCCAAATTGCGCTAAATTAATGCAGCGCAAGCTGTACCTCAATACGCCTTCGGGCAGAATGTTTAAGCGCAGTGGGCATGGCAGCACCAGATCGACAATCCAGTGGACACACATCCTGGGTGTGTGGCTTGTGATTTCCATATTTAGCCAGCAGATCCAGCAGCAGCAGCAGCAACTAACATCAGAATTGGTGCAAACTCCAGCAGCTGAAGCGGCGTCCAAATCGCAATTCAAATTGTATTTGCAAAACAACAGCCCAATAAGCCGGCAAAGACATTGTTGGTGGCAGAATGCCCATCGCAAGGCCAGAGGCAGGCGTCCAGTGCACCGAAAGGCGGTGCGATATAGAATATAAGAATTTTAATTATTATATTTTAGTCAACAAATTGTTAAATTTAAATTTTAATCTTACTCACATGTCTTGTTGTTATAAGCGTGCCCATTAGTCTTCTATGTATATGTATGTATATATGTTTGTACTTGCCAACACTGCGCATCGGCCTTGCCAGCCGATCGCAGACAAATTTCCCTCTACGCAAACTGACCTACACTACAAATGTTAAAATTACTCACTTTGGCACTGTTAATCAGTAGGTCAGTAGAGAATAACATGTTAAATGTATCTCAAAGTCAATACTCTCTGCCTCACGCTCCAGAGAGCTATCTTACATATGTAATTACTCTATTACTCTAAGTGCCAACAATGTTGTCAAAATTTCTGTGTTGTGACGTATGTAAAGTAGAAATGGACAACAATAAAGCACCATGGGTTAGCCCGCACTTCTGGCTGGCGGCGTCGTGGCGAGCGGACGTGCCCTCTCCACACACGCACCAGGGGCGGCTAACGCCAAGCGAATCGAAAAATATTACAAGTGTCTTATTATTTTTGCTCAATAAATTAAATTAAATAAAGCCGATGCTTGTGTTAATAAATTAAATTAAATAAAACGGTTTAATATTACAAATTAAACGCCAATCAGCATTTTTAAATGCTAAAAAGACAATTAATACACAAATTAAAATGGAAAAAGTGCCAATAAAATATTTTAAATAATATTACTACAAAAAAATATATATAAATTTTGCCAATCAGCATTTTTAAATGCTAAAAGACAATTAATACACAAATTAAAATGGAAAAAGTGCCAATAAAATATTTTAAATAATATTACTACAAAAAATATATATAAATTTTGCCAATCAGCATTTTTAAATGCTAATAAATCAATAAATATAAATAAATTTAATAAATAATATATATATATATAACAAAGGTTATTGTGACTTGTGTGCTGCGGAGCTAATACATAAGAGGCAGCAAGTGCAATAAATAAATAATTTGTTAATAATATTAACAAGTCAACAATTTGAGGAGATACCTGGACGACAGACAGAGGGAAATCTACGCTCAAAAACACACAAAAATATACATACAAGTATGTATATAAGGCAATTCTGGCAAGTACATAACAAGTATATAAGCGGAAAAAATGCGCAAAAAGGTGGCGTCTAAAGCGGCGGCCATCGCTGCTGTCAAAGCTGCAAAAGCGCCTCTACTCCCCCCCCATCATACCCCGGCACCTGTAGCCGAAAATGTCGCCATTGGCGAGCCAATACAGCTGCATCATCGGCAGTTCAGTGCCCTGCACTCACACCAACACCATGATAAGCATAAGCAAAGAAAGAGAAAGCCGAAGCACAAGCGATCAGCTCCGCTCTCTGCAGCTCAATCGCTGTCGACGCTTGCGTCGGCAGCGGAGGCCCCACTTGAGTGTGTTAGTGGCGGCAGCAGAGCAGCAACAGAGTTGAGTCAATTCAGCAGCGACGACATAGTGAGTGCGAACGAACATGACGACATGTTCGATTCGAGCTCTGAGCTAAATGTTGTGAGCGAGAACATGGGGCCTCAGCAACATGTTGTTAGAGCGCAAGTTCATAGCAACATGCCAGCTGATAGCTCTGCCAATGCCGACACAGACACTGTCTATGTTCTATCTAGCCAGGCAACTGGAATTACAACAACAACAACTACAACAACAACAAATAATGCCGATACTAGTTTATCGGCTGGCCAATGCGTCCGCAATGCGGATATTGATGCATATAATTATGCTGTAAATATGCCGGCCGAATTATTTGAAAATTCGGCAATGGAAACTGAGGATAGTGGACAGCAAACATTGCTGCCAATTAATAATAATATTTTGGGGTCCAAACAAACAGGGCTGCCAATTGTCAAAGCGGTCACAAAAAGGCTACAAAAACGCAAAACGCCAACTACTCTGCCGTTGCAGCAAACTGCAAAGCGAGCACTTCTAGTGGCCTATGCTGAATTTCTTACGGAAGCTGACAAGTCTCCGACTTCTTCTGCGTACTCTGATTTTCTTAAATCTGATGCAGCCATTGAAGTGGTCGGAAAGAAATCAGTACCAATAAAGTCCAACAAGCGTCCAGCACAAAGTGGTGGCTTGAATAAGGGTAACATTAACAATGCCACATTCATAGCCACGCCCAATAGCAACAACAGAGTCAGCAACGATAGTTCGTATGAGGATATGTTAGTTGAAGAAACGGCTCCTAATTGTACTCAGGCTACAATCTCTAGCCAGCCATTCCAGCAGACAAATAAACGCGCCAAAATGCCCTCAATTTTCTTGCCCAAGGTGGATGATATACAGCAATTGTCAGAAAATATCACAAACAACTTGGGTGCCAATAAATTCGCCACCAAATGCACACAGGCTGGTGGTGTGCGAATACAATGCGTCGATATGGAGGCATACAATGCAGCTATCAAGCTGCTTGATGCCTCAAACATGCACCGGCACACCTATCAGCCGCGCAGAGAGCGCGGAGCTAGGTATATTATACGTCATTTACATCATTCAACGCCATGCGACTGGGTTCGCATGGAATTGAGAAGATTGGGCCATGTGGCAAGGTATGTGGGCGTGCTAAAGCAACGCTACACTGCCACGCCCATCAATATCTTTGAAATTGAAGTGGAGCCAAATGCGGACGCGACTAATAAAATCCTGGAAATAGAGAAACTAGGCAGCCAGGAGGTTAAAGTGGAGAGGCAGCGAAAGCGCACTGATCCTGTCCAGTGCCATCGCTGCCAAGCATATGGGCACAGCAAGAACTATTGCCGACGGCCGTTCATATGCCTCAAATGCGGGCAAGGACACCCGACAACAACATGCACCAAGGCAAGAGGCGCGACTCCAAAGTGCGCCAATTGCCAAGGTAAACATGTTGCCAACTACAAAGGCTGCCGAGCCTTTAAAGATGAGCAAGCGAAGCTAGCTGCCAACAGAAAGCGGACCACAATCAACCAGCACCAGCAGCAGCAGCAGCCGAAGCAGAAGCCATCAGAGAATAAGCACTCCAAAGCAGTGCACAATAATACGTCCAGCCAGCTGAAGCATAAGCAAAATATGGCAAACTCCACTATGACGTACAGTCAGGTGGCAAGTGAACTAGTCAATCCTGGCCGAGTACATAATCCGGCCACTAAACATCTTCAACAATTCCAGCAGAGGCTCCAACTGGAACAGAAGCAACAGATGAACAAGCAAGCGAGTCAATTGGCAGCTGAGAAGGCTGCCAATTCAACGGTGTCTGCACAGCAACCGAAACAAAAACAACGGCAAGGGCAACAACAACTACAACAACAACAAGAACAAAATTGCCAAATGCCAGACAATAATGCAGCCATAGTAGCTTTAAATAGTAATATGGCTGCAATGCATCAAATGACCCAAAAACTGGACCAGATGGTAGGGCTACTAATACAAATAGTAACCCACAACAACATAACAATGCCTGCAACAAATAAATCGCACGGCACAGCCACACGGATGCTAATCAGCAATGCTGATAGCGCCCGTCTTGCCGCCAATGACATTCAAAATGAATGAAAAAAGAAATATGACGAGAAACGGACATAGAGTGAGGGAATACAAACCATCCACTCGCGATGACTATTATCAATACTTTTCAGAAACTAGCAGATATAATCCATTTATGGATGATGATGATCAAATGTCTGCATTCGATATCGCTCATTTGAGCGACAAATATATCTTATCAAAACTGGCTCCTGAACAGATCGTTAGGAAAGCAACAATCGCAAGATGCCTTCTATCTGATATGGAGGCTAATGTATTAGTTAATAAATGCGATGCTCAATTCATTCAAGCAGTCTTGGAAAATGACTTCATGTTTAATTCTGAGGATGCAATCGAATTAACAAACTACTTAAAAAAGTATTCAGCTCCACTCGAAAATCCCTCACTCTACCGTAGCCGAAAAGGTAACTCGATATTAAAAACTTACAGAGGGCACACGCTGCTGCGCGCAACTATGGCGCGCAGTACTAAAAACTACAGCGTGCCCAAAATATGCACTCTGAGGCAGCCAATACAGGTCCAGACAAACACTAACTCTGAGCCATTTATGCACACTGTGCAGCCACTAAAACAGACACTAACTAACAACGACTCACTAAAGTTCAAAGAACAGCTGACACACGAACCATATGACACTGAACAAATGACAATTATGTACCCCAACTCGGACAATAATGTTAATGCTAATAAAATTATCAAACAATTCCAGAGTCCACTCACCCAAGACAACCAGTTGCCAATATGGCAGCACCTCCATCAAATATGCCATCAAAATATCCTTGGTATCCAGCAGCAGCAGCAGCAGCAGCAGCAACTCCTAGCTGACCAGAGGACGATAGATGTACAATTTGAGCATCCGCTTATCCAGCTCTCTGCCATATGGGGGCAGCAGAGCAGCCAGCAACATGTGACGGCGGCCACTATGGCCTCCAACGAACAAAATCCTTCGCTATGGGGGCAGCAACTCCAGCACGACTGGTCCATGGTGCTCAACTCGGCCTGCACAGGCAATGAGAAGCATCTGCCAATACAGCAGCACTTGCACGCAGACGGGCGGCTGCAGGTGAAACGATTGACGGCTAACACGACGGCCTATCCTGACCGTCAAACGCAACCGTCAATCCAGCCACCCGTCTCCGTGACAGAGCAGCTATATAAGCCAAACTCAACGATGGCCAACATGGGCCAACGGCAGTGGGAGCAACAACAGCACACTAATCCAGCCAATCCGTCCTCATGGGGCCAACAACAGCATCAACAATTCCAGCAGCACGATTTGTGGGAGCAGCAGCTATTGCAACAATGGGCAGTGGCAGCGTCAATGGCGCCCACTGTCCAGCAACAGCAAACAATAACTCGACGGCCTCTACTCCGAGGGCGACGGGTACTGGGCGACCGATCGACCGCCTCCACCACGGCTTCCCTGGGCCAGCTACAGCAACCAACAATATGGCAGCCTGTTCGGCAGGACCACGAGGGACGGAAACAGTGGCCAGGGATGGCCAGTATAGCCACCCCTGACCGCTGCAGCCGACTCCAAATTGAGCTGCCGGCACACATGCGCCAGCAGCACCAATCAATGCCAGCCACTACGGCCTCCCATGGCCAGCTACAGATGTCTAAATACGCTTTGCCTGTTCTTCAGGGGCAGCAGGCGTGTTGCCAACCAGCTATGGTGCCCAATCCTATCGGGCCTGACCGCGGCAAGCACCCACCAATTCAGCTTCCTCCCAACAAAGGCAGGCGGCGAAATCGTGAGCGATTGATGGCAGCCCAGATGCCATCAAAACACAATGCACGCGGCCAGGACCTGAAAAAGATGCAAATTAGTCAATATGGCAAAAAGAAAACTATGTCAAATGCGCACTTACCTGGTCCAACGGATATGCGCGTCAATTTGCCGCCAGCTCATCGAACTTGGCAACTTGCCAAGAGACATCCGCTTGATGCTGAGTGGCCTGCAACTGCTCCGCCAAATTGCGCTAAATTAATGCAGCGCAAGCTGTACCTCAATACGCCTTCGGGCAGAATGTTTAAGCGCAGTGGGCATGGCAGCACTAGATCGGCAATCCAGTGTACACACATCCTGGGTATGTGGCTTGTGATTGTCATATTTAGCCAGCAGATCCAGCAGCAGCAGCAGCAACTAACATCCGAATTGATGCAAACTCCAGCCAAATCGCAATTCAAATTGAACTTGCAAAACAACAGCCCAATAGGCCGGCAAAGACATTGTTGGTGGCAGAATGCCCATCGCAAGGCCAGAGGCAGGCGTCCAGCGCACCGAAAGGCGGTGCGATATAGAATATAAGAATTTTAATTATTATATTTTAGTCAGCAAATTGTTAAATTTAAATCGTAATCTTACTCACATGTCTTGTTGTTTTAAGCGTGCCCATTAGTCTTCTATGTATATGTATGTATATATGTTTTGTACTTGCCAACACTGCGCATCGGCCTTGCCAGCCGATCGCAGACAAATTTCCCTCTACGCAAACTGACCTACACTACAAATGTTAAAATTACTCACTTTGGCACTGTTAATCAGTAGGCCAGTAGAGAATAACATGTTAAATGTATCTCAAAGCCAATACTCTCTGCCTCACGCTCCAGAGAGCTATCTTATATAGGTTTTTATAATCTAAGTGTCAAAAATGTTGTCAAAATTTCTGTGTTGTGACGTATGTATAGTAGAAATGGACAACAATAAAGCACCATGGGTTAGCCCGCACTTCTGGCTGGCGGCGTCGTGGCGAGCGGACGTGCCCTCTCCACACACGCACCAGGGGCGGCTAACGCCAAGCGAATCGAAAAATATTACAAGTGTCTTATTATTTTTGCTCAATAAATTAAATTAAATTAAATTAAATAAAGCCGATGCTTGTGTTAATAAATTAATAAAATAAAACGGTTTAATATTACAAATTAAACGCCAATCAGCATTTTTAAATGCTAAAAAGACAATTAGCACTAAATTAAAATGGAAAAAGTGCCAATAAAATATTTTAAATAATATTTCTACAAAAAAATATAAATAAATTTTGCCAATCAGCATTTTTAAATGCTAATAAATCAATAAATATAAATAAATATAATAAATAATATATATATATATATAATAAAATTTATTGTGACTTGTGTGCAGCGGAGCTAATACATAAGAGGCAGCAAGTGCAATAAACAAATAATTTGTTAATAATATTAACAAGTCAACAATTTGAGGAGATACCTGGACGACAGACAGAGGGAAATCTACGCTCAAAAACACACAAAAATATACATACAAGTATGTATATAAGGCAATTCTGGCAAGTACATAACAAGTATATAAGCGGAAAAAATGCGCGAAAAGGTGGCGTCTAAAGCGGCGGCCATCGCTGCTGTCAAAGCTGCAAAAGCGCCTCTACTCCCCCCCCATCATACCCCGGCACCTGTAGCCGAAAATGTCGCCATTGGCGAGCCAATACAGCTGCATCATCGGCAGATCAGTGCCCTGCACACACACCAACACCATGATAAGCATAAGCAAAGAAAGAGAAAGCCGAAGCACAAGCGATCAGCTCCGCTCTCTGCAGCTCAATCGCTGTCGACGCTTGCGTCGGCAGCGGAGGCCCCACTTGAGTGTGTTAGTGGCGGCAGCAGAGCAGCAACAGAGTTGAGTCAATTCAGCAGCGACGACATAGTGAGTGCGAACGAACATGATGACATGTTCGATTCGAGCTCTGAGCTAAATGTCGTGAGCGAGAACATGGGGCCTCAGCAACATGTTGTTAGAGCGCAAGTTCATAGCAACATGCCAGCTGATAGCTCTGCCAATGCAGACATAGACACTGTCTATGTTCTATCTAGCCAGGCAACTGGAATTACAACAACAACTACAACAACAACAACAAATAATGCCGATACTAGTTTATCGGCTGGCCAATGCGTCCGCAATGCGGATATTGATGCATATAATTATGCTGTAAATATGCCGGCCGAATTATTCGATAATTCGGCAATGGAAACTGAGGATAGTGGACAGCAAACATTGCTGCCAATTAATAATAATATTTTGGGGTCCAAACAAACAGGGCTGCCAATTGTCAAAGCGGTCACAAAAAGGCTACAAAAACGCAAAACGCCAACTACTCTGCCGTTGCAGCAAACTGCAAAGCGAGCACTTCTAGTGGCCTATGCTGAATTTCTTACGGAAGCTGACAAGTCTCCGACTTCTTCTGCGTACTCTGATTTTCTTAAATCTGATGCAGCCATTGAAGTGGTCGGAAAGAAATCAGTACCAATAAAGTCCAACAAGCGTCCAGCACAAAGTGGTGGCTTGAATAGGGGTAACATTAACAATGCCACATTCATAGCCACGCCCAATAGCAACAACAGAGTCAGCAACGATAGTTCGTATGAGGATATGTTAGTTGAAGAAACGGCTCCTAATTGTACTCAGGCTACAAACTCTAGCCAGCCATTCCAGCAGACAAATAAACGCGCCAAAATGCCCTCAATTTTCTTGCCCAAGGTGGATGATATACAGCAATTGTCAGAAAATATCACAAACAACTTGGGTGCCAATAAATTCGCCACCAAATGCACACAGGCTGGTGGTGTGCGAATACAATGCGTCGATATGGAGGCATACAATGCAGCTATCAAGCTGCTTGATGCCTCAAACATGCACCGGCACACCTATCAGCCGCGCAAAGAGCGCGGAGCTAGGTATATTATACGTCATTTACACCATTCAACGCCATGCGACTGGGTTCGCATGGAATTGAGAAGATTGGGCCATGTGGCAAGGTATGTGGGCGTGCTAAAGCAACGCTACACTGCCACGCCCATCAATATCTTTGAAATTGAAGTGGAGCCAAATGCGGACGCGACTAATAAAATCCTGGAAATAGAGAAACTAGGCAGCCAGGAGGTTAAAGTGGAGAGGCAGCGAAAGCGCACTGATCCTGTCCAGTGCCATCGCTGCCAAGCATATGGGCACAGCAAGAACTATTGCCGACGGCCGTTCATATGCCTCAAATGCGGGCAAGGACACCCGACAACAACATGCACCAAGGCAAGAGGCGCGACTCCAAAGTGCGCCAATTGCCAAGGTAAACATGTTGCCAACTACAAAGGCTGCCGAGCCAAACTCAACGATGGCCAACATGGGCCAACGGCAGCGAGAGCAACAACAGCACACTAATCCAGCCAATCCGTCCTCATGGGGCCAACAACAGCATCAACAATTCCAGCAGCATGATCTATGGGAGCAGCAGCTATTGCAACAATGGGCAGTGGCAGCGTCAATGGCGCCCACTGTCCAGCAACAGCAAACAATAACTCGACGGCCTCTACTCCGAGGGCGTCGGGTACTGGGCGACCGATCGGCCGCCTCCACCGCGGCTTCCCTGGGCCAGCTACAGCAACCAACAATATGGCAGCCTGTTCGGCAGGACCACGAGGGGCGGAAACAGTGGCCAGGGATGGCCAGTATAGCCACCCCTGACCGCTGCATCCACCTCCAAATTGAGCTGCCAGCACACATGCGCCAGCAGCACCAATCCATGCCAGCCACTACGGCCACCCATGGCCAGCTACAGATGTCTAAATACGCTTTGCCTGTTCTTCAGGGGCAGCAGGCGTGTTGCCAACCAGCTGTGGTGCCCAATCCTATCGGGCCTGACCGCGGCAAGCACCCGCCAATTCAGCTTCCTGCCAACAAAGGCAGGCGGCGAAATCGTGAGCGTTTGATGGCAGCCCAGATGCCATTAAAACATAATGCACGCGGCCAGGACCTGAAGAAAAAGATGCAAATTAGTCAATATGGCAAAAAGAAAACTATGCCAAATGCGCACTTACCTGCTCCAACGGATATGCGCGTCAATTTGCCGCCAGCTCATCGAACTTGGCAACTTGCCAAGAGACATCCGCTTGATGCTGAGTGGCCTGCAACTGCTCCGCCAAATTGCGCTAAATTAATGCAGCGCAAGCTGTACCTCAATACGCCTTCGGGCAGAATGTTTAAGCGCAGTGGGCATGGCAGCACCAGATCGACAATCCAGTGGACACACATCCTGGGTGTGTGGCTTGTGATTTCCATATTTAGCCAGCAGATCCAGCAGCAGCAGCAGCAACTAACATCAGAATTGGTGCAAACTCCAGCAGCTGAAGCGGCGTCCAAATCGCAATTCAAATTGTATTTGCAAAACAACAGCCCAATAGGCCGGCAAAGACATTGTTGGTGGCAGAATGCCCATCGCAAGGCCAGAGGCAGGCGTCCAGCGCACCGAAAGGCGGTGCGATATAGAATATAAGAATTTTAATTATTATATTTTAGTCAGCAAATTGTTAAATTTAAATCGTAATCTTACTCACATGTCTTGTTGTTTTAAGCGTGCCCATTAGTCTTCTATGTATATGTATGTATAAATCATTTATTTTTGATTTTATATTTCAGTTATTTATTCAAACTTTTTGTATTACATTAATTATTGAATATAAATCGATTAGTAGCTGAAGCGGAGCTTCGAGCTTTGGTGAGTTGTTCAATTGTTAAGCCGAAGCGGAGCTTCTGGCTTGAATACCAATTCTAGACTGATCACTTATTCTATTTTATAAACTTAAAACGATTCACAGCGGCCACGCAAATATGCAGTGTTTGCCGGCTCGTGCAAGACTTCCGGTCCAATGCTGGATCAGCAATTTGACCGGAGTCGTATTTCTCAAGTGTCAACGACACTTGCTCACTTGTTTGTGTTAACTACCCCCCCTTCAAGCCTGTGGCCGCCCTCGGCCGATGTTAGTTCTGCAATCATATTCTCCATCTGGATCGTGGTGGCCCTGGTTTTGACATTGGGTTTTCGATCCCTGTCTTCTTGACTCCTAGCAAAATTTGCAGCGAACGCGTAGCGCTCGTGGTTGGACTCCACCTCTTGTGCTAGTGCCAGTGCTGACGGCAAGTCTGAGGGCTTTGCCGCGAACAGCACATCAGTTAGGCTTCGCTTAAGGCCTGAGATAAATACTCGCAACGCATCGTTGCGGAATTTTACACACATGCCCTGTGCCAATATGGGATCATATGACATGTTGACTTTATTGGTCAACAACGTCAGCTTTTTTTCTACTTCATCGTAATACTGAAGAATAGTAAGGTCACCCTGCCGCAGTGTGCCTAACTGTTGCTCGATGACGTGCATCGGCCTTTTGTCATTATAAGTGAAGTCGAGGCGACTTAATATTGCGTCGAAGTTCAGCACTGTGCCGAACGAAGCCAACACTGTGTCAGCGGCCCCTCTGACCTTATTTCTTATAATTATGACTGCCTGATAGTGGCGGGAGCTGCCATTAAAGGGCCTAAATAAGCGGTATGCGGCGAGGGCCGCTTGCCTCCAAGACACGTAAGACTCTTGGGCCCCTGAGAACTCAGGGAGACATTTTACGGCATCAAGTGGCTCGTCACACCGAATGTCGTTTCTTATTTCAATTTCTGAATAAGTCTGAATCTCCAGCGCTGGCGCTGGGCCTGCGCGAACTGAAGCTAGCTGATTGGCTAAAGACTCTATTCTCTGTTCTAAAGTTCTCTCTCTTTCTACGGCTCTAGCAGATTGTTCTGCTAAGGCATTGCTTATCGCTGCCTGTACGAAGACTTGGAGCTGCTCGGGGTCCATTGTGTTTGTTCTATAAGAGCCCGTTTGCGAGCGCTTTGGTATGGAGTTTGAAATTCTACCCTCAACCTCAGATTCTGAATCGCTGGCGAGGTGCCTGACGTCTCTATACTGCCGAAACTGGGAATTCATAAGCAGACGGACTTGAGAAAATAAACAACCAAAACGAACGATAAATAAATAAAAAAAAAAAACGCAACACAAACAACAGACAAACGCGACGAAAAGAATGCGGGTGTCAAGTGACACTGTGGTGAGGCGCACGAGTACAATGTTGCAGAACAGAGAAAAAAAATGTATTGTGCAATAAAATTAAATTCGATTGCAATTTTTATTTATTAAACACAGGGTTAGTGACAATATTTCGAAATGAAGTATTTAAATGCGAGCCGTTAGATAGTAGCTTGATTTGATTTGCAAAAATCACTGTTTTAAACTTTACGCGTGCTATATTTTAACTATAGTTTTTTATTTTTACACAGACTTAATAAACGACTGGGTCGAGGTTACCACTTACATGCTTTCTGTGAATTTAGTTAGACAAATAGTATCCCGTGCTGCTGTCACAGACGAAATTAAATGTTGAGTTGTAACTGGAACCACTGCCTCCAACGCCGCAGTCTCAGCTGTCCAAGTAACTAGCGCGCTACTTGGCGATAAGTCGCTGCCCGAAGAGCTCCCGCGGCTTCGGTGTACAATTGGATGAAATTCAACGACGCTTAAGCGCTCTGTTTGGTTGCACTGAAGTTTGCCGCCTGAGTTAGTGTAGGTCAGCTTTTGGTTTTGTATAACACTGCTCACAACGCCTTTTTTATTTGAGTTAAGCGAAGGGCACTATGTCACTGAGAGTTCACACGATTTTTAGTTTTTGATTTTTAATTTGATCGTGCACACTCGCGTGGGTAAATAGTATTACCACTAGTTGGGCGCCAATCATTTATTTTTGATTTTATATTTCAGTTATTTATTCAAACTTTTTGTATTACATTAATTATTGAATATAAATCGATTAGTAGCTGAAGCGGAGCTTCGAGCTTTGGTGAGTTGTTCAATTGTTAAGCCGAAGCGGAGCTTCTGGCTTGAATACCAATTCTAGACTGATCACTTATTCTATTTTATAAACTTAAAACGATTCACAGCGGCCACGCAAATATGCAGTGTTTGCCGGCTCGTGCAAGACTTCCGGTCCAATGCTGGATCAGCAATTTGACCGGAGTCGTATTTCTCAAGTGTCAACGACACTTGCTTACTTGTTTGTGTTAACTTATATATGTTTTGTACTTGCCAACACTGCGCATCGGCCTTGCCAGCCGATCGCAGACAAATTTCCCTCTACGCAAACTGACCTACACTACAAATGTTAAAATTACTCACTTTGGCACTGTTAATCAGTAGGCCAGTAGAGAATAACATGTTAAATGTATCTCAAAGCCAATACTCTCTGCCTCACGCTCCAGAGAGCTATCTTATATAGGTTTTTATAATCTAAGTGTCAAAAATGTTGTCAAAATTTCTGTGTTGTGACGTATGTATAGTAGAAATGGACAACAATAAAGCACCATGGGTTAGCCCGCACTTCTGGCTGGCGGCGTCGTGGCGAGCGGACGTGCCCTCTCCACACACGCACCAGGGGCGGCTAACGCCAAGCGAATCGAAAAAGCAAACACGATTGACGGTCGCAATGACGGCCTTCCCAGACCGTCATACGCATCCGCCAATCCAGCTGCCCGAACGCCTAGGAGAGCAGCTTCAGAAGCCTTGGTCAACGGTGAATACACCGGAATCACTGATGCACCAAACTATGGCCTCCACCACGCCCACAATTGGGCACACTCACCAGCTCCTAAACTCGCAACCTCTTCTCTGGGGGCAGCAGGGGACGACGCACCATAAGATGGAAGCCACCACGCCATCCTATGGGCAGTTGCAGCAGCCTCCAAATTGCCATTTGGCAGTATGGCGGCAGCAATGGGCGTCGCACCAGTCGACGTCAGTCACCACGCCCACAATTGGGCACGCACAGCAGCTCCAAAAATCGCAGCCTCTTCTCTGGGGGCAGCAGGGGACGATGCACCAGTCGATGGAAGCCACCACGCCCTCCTATGGGCAATTGCAGCAGCCTCCAAATTGCCATTTGGCTCTATGGCAGCAGCAGAGGGCGCACCAACCGACGTCAGTCACCACGCCCACAACTGGGCATGCACACCAGCTCCTAAGCCCGCAGCCTCTTCTCTGGGGGCAGCAGGGGACGATGCACCAGTCCTTGGAAGCCACCACGCCCCCCTATGGGCAATTGCAGCAGCCTCCAAATTGCCATTTGGCAATATGGCAGCAGCAATGGGCGTCGCACCAGTCGACGTCAGCCACCACGCCCACAATTGGGCACGCACAGCAGCGCCTTAACTCGCAGCCTCTTCTCCGGGGGCAGCAGGGAACGATGCACCACTCGATGGAAGCCACCACGCCCTCCTATGGGCAATTGCAGCAGCCTCCAAATTGCCATTTGGCTCTATGGCAGCAGCAGAGGGCGCACCAACCGACGTCAGTCACCACGCCCACAACTGGGCACGCACACCAGCTCCTAAGCCCGCAGCCTCTTCTCTGGGGGCAGCAGGGGACGATTAGCCAGTCCATGGCAGCCACCATGCCCTCCAATGGGCATATGCAGCAGCGTCCAAATTGCCAAAATGCAGTATGGCAGCAGCAATGGGCGTCGCACCAGTCGACGTCAGCCACCACGCCCACAATTGGCCACGCACAGCAACCCACTTATCGCCAGCCTGTCCTCTGGGGGCAGCAGGGAACGATGCACCAGCCGACGACGGTCACCACGCCCTCCTATGGGCAGATGCAGCAGCCTCCAAATTGCCAAAGTGCAGTATGGCGGCAGCAGGCGCAACAACAACAGTCAGCGGCAGTCACCACGCCCTCCAATGGGCATATGCAGCAGCCTTCTGTACGCCAGCCGGCTGTACGAGAGCAGCAGGTGCAACATCGCCATCTTATGGTGTTCACTGCGTCCTCCAGCGGGCAACGAAAGCTGACGGCAAAGTCACAGCATGCTCAGTGGGAGCAGCAGCTCCTGCAACAATGGCAAGCGGCGGCTCCACAGGCCACCAACAGCCAGTCAATCCAGCGGCCAGTCCTTCGGGGGCGGCGACGGCTCAACATAGACCGATCGATGGCCATCATGGCGGGCTGCACGGGTACCCAAGTGTACCAGCCAATATGGCAGCCCGTCTATGATGACCACCAGAGGCAGCAACAACGGTCAAAGGTGGCCAGAACGGCCTCACCAATCCACTGGCACGAGCTCCAAATTGAGTTGCCTAAACAGCAGCACATCAACAGCCAATACGCGACGAAAGTCAATAATATGGAGCGGCGATGCAAAAGAAGGCGTCAAATGGCAGCCCAGAGGCCAACAGCGATGCCTAGCAGCCGACGTACCTGTAACAAACACAAGGCTGTTAATAAGCGCAAAGTGAAAAACAAATCCAACGCTCACTTACCTGCACAGCGGGACAAACACACGCCGACTCAACACAATTGGCAGCTCGCTAAGCGTCATCGACTTGACGCTGAGTGGCCCGCTGCGGCGCCTCCCAATTGTACGAAATTATTGCAGCGCAAGCTGCATGCCACTAAGCCTTCGAGCAAAGAAATACTCACAATTGGGAGCAACAAAACGGCGATCCATCCTCTACGCATCCTGGGAGTGTGGATGATGTTGATCGTCGCCATGCAGCAGCTACAGCAACAACATCAGAAGCAGTTAATCCACCAGAGCTTGGTACAGCACTCGGCGGCAGCGTTAGCGGCGGCGTCGGTGGCCAGTAAGCAATGCAAATTGCACAAGAAAATGCCAATTCGTCGGGTATTTATGCGGTGGTGGCCAATTATCCACCGAAAGGCCAGAGGCAGACGTCAGGTGCACCGGAAGGCGGTGCGTTATAAAAAATAATTATTATTAGTTATTTTTAAAGCTCAAAACATTGTTAAATTTAAGAATTCTGTTTACTTACATGCGCGCAGCGTGCCTTTTAGTGTATATGTACTTGTATGTATGTGTATGTACTTGCCAATGACGCGACAGCATTGCCAGCTGATCGCGAAAATATTTCCCTCAACCAACTGACCTAGTCAATGTTAAATGTTCTCTCTCTGTTATGTTAAGTAGCATTTAAGTAGGCCAGTCGAGATCTAATGTTATTTTATGTTATGTATCTCATGTCATCTCTCCCCACCTTGCAGACTGGGGAGTGTAGCATACTTTTAAGTGGCGTCATATTGTTCTGTTCCTAAAATTTCTGTTTGCAACCGAGTACATTGTAGAAATGAGAAACAATAAAACGAAGGTTTCTGTCTGGCCGGTCCCCCCAAAAGGGATCGGCGCACCAGGGCACAACACTTTCGGCGTTCGACAGCCGAGGTGGCCAGGTGCGCGCGCAAGCCCAACACGCTCAAGCTCAAGCGCCCAAGCAACTCGTTTGCGTGGGCCGCCGGCGAAAAGCAAAAAAATCAACCAAGCCGCGGCCGACAGACTAAAAACCACCAAAAAAAAAAAAAAAAAAAGTGGGCGTCGCACCAGCAGACGCCAGTCACCACGCCCACAATTGGGCATACACAGCAGCTCCTAAACTCGCAGCCTCTTCTATGGGGGCAGCAGGGGACGATGCACCAGTCGATGGAAGTCACCACGCCCTCCTATGGGCATATGCAGCAGCCTCCAAATTGCCATTTGGCTCTATGGCAGCAGCAATGGGCGTCGCACCAGTCGACGTCAGCCACCACGCCCACAATTGGGCACGCACAGCAGCTCCTTAACTCGCAGCCTCATCTATGGGGGCAGCAGGGAACGATGCACCAGCCGACGACGATCACCACGCCCTCCTATGGGCAAATGCAGCAGCCTCCAAATTGCCAAAGTGCAGTATGGCGGCAGCAAGCGCAACAACAACAGTCAGCGGCAGTCACCACGCCCTCCAATGGGCATATGCAGCAGCCGGCTGTACGAGAGCAGCAGGTGCAACATCGCCATCTTATGGTGTTCACTGCGTCCTCCAGCGGGCAACGAAAGCTGACGGCAAAGTCACAGCATGCTCAGTGGGAGCAGCAACTCCTGCAACAATGGCAAGCGGCGGCTCCACAGGCCTCCACCAGCCAGTCAATCCAGCGGCCAATCCTTCGGGGGCGGCGACGGCTCAACATAGACCGATCGATGGCCATCATAGTGGACTGCACGGGTACACAAGTGTACCAGTCATTATGGCAGCCCGTCTATGATGATCACCAGAGGCAGCAACAACGGTCAAAGGTGGCCAGAACGGCCTCACCAATCCACTGGCACGAGCCCCAAATTGAGTTGCCTAAACAGCAGCACATCAACAGCCAATACGCGACGAAAGTCAATATAATGGAGCGGCGATGCAAAAGAAGGCGTCAATTGGCAGCCCAGACGCCAACAGCGAAGCCTAGCAGCCGCCGTACCTGCAACAAACACAAAGGTGTTAATAAGCGCAAAGTGAAAAACAAATCCAACGCTCACTTACCTGCACAGCGGGACAAACACAAGCCGACTCAACACAATTGGCAGTGCGCTAAGCGTCATCCACTTGACGCTGAGTGGCCCGCTGCGGGGCCTCCTAATTGTGCGAAATTATTGCAGCTCAAGCTGCATGCCACTAAGCCTTCGGGCAAAGAAACTCTCACAATTGGGAGCAGCAAAACGGCGATCCATCCTCTGCGCATCCTGGGAGTGTGGATGATGTTGATCGTCGCCATGCAGCAGCTACAGCAACAACATCAGAAGCAGTTAATCCACCAGAGCTTGGTACAGCACTCGGCGGCAGCGTTAGCGGCGGCGTCGGTGGCCAGTAAGCAATGCAAATTGCACAAGAAAATGCCAATTCGTCGGGTATTTATGCGGTGGTGGCCAATTATCCACCGAAAGGCCAGAGGCAGACGTCAGGTGCACCGAAAGGCGGTGCGTTATAAAAAATAATTATTATTAGTTATTTTAAGTGCCCAAAACATTGTTAAATTTAAATTTTCTGTTCACTTACATGCGCGCAGCGTGCCTTGTAGTGTATATGTACTTTATGTATGTATATGTACTTGCCAATGACGCGACAGCATTGCCAGCTGATCGCGAAAATATTTCCCTCAAGCAACTGACCTAGTCAATGTTAAATGTCTCTCTCTGTTATGTTAAGTAGCATTTAAGTAGGCCAGTCGAGATCTAATGTTATGTTATGTATCTCATGTCATCTCTCCCCACCTTGCAGACTGGGGAGTGTAGCATACTTTTAAGTGGCGTCATATTTGTTCTGTTCCTAAAATTTCTGTTTGCAACCGAGTACAATGTAGAAATGAGAAACAATAAAATGAAGGTTTCTGTCTGGCCGGTCCCCCCAAAAGGGATCGGCGCACCAGGGCACAACACTTTCGGCGTTCGACAGCCGAGGTGGCCAGGTGCGCGCGCAAGCCCAACACGCTCAAGCTCAAGCGCCCAAGCAACTCGTTTGCGTGGGCCGCCGGCGAAAAGCAAAAAAATCAACCAAGCCGCGGCCGACAGACTAAAAACCACCAAAAAAAACGCGCGCAAGCCCAACACGCTCAGCAAGCCCAAGCAACTCGTTTGCGTGGGCCGCCGGCGAAAAGCAAAAAATCAACCAAGCCGCGGCCGACAGACTAAAAAACCACCAATTGAAAAAATAATTACAAGTGTTATAATTTCTTGCCATTAAGTAAATTAAATTGAATTAAAATGAACTACTTGTGCCAATAAGTGAAAGTAAAGAACGTTTATTAGTAACAAATAGACAGCCAATCAGCATTTTTAAATGCTAAAAAGCCAATAAATTAAATTAAAATAAAAAAGGCACTTAAAAATGGACGAAAGTGAAAAAAAAAAAAAGGTTAAAAATTAAAAATTAACAAATAAAACACTGCCAATCAGCATTTTTCAATGCTAAAATTAATAAATCAATAAATTAGTAAAATAATAAATTTTAAATAAATAAAAAGTGAATTTGGCGAAAGTATATAAGACTATATACTGCCAAAAAACTCTGCATACTCGGTTAAATACATTAACTAGACGCCACTAAGACGAGATACCTGACGGCAGCGAGGGAATCTGCGATAAAAAAACCACCAAAAAATATACATATATATATGTATATAACCCAATAAGGCAAGTACATAACCAAAAGTACATAACCAAAAATGCGCGAAAAGTCGGCATCCAAGCCGGCGGCCATTGCTGCAGCAGCAGCTAAAGCAAACGCGACAAAAGCGGCTGCCCCCCCTCATACCCCGGCACAGGTTGCTGGAAATGTCGCTAGCGGCGCACACCAATACCTGCAGAGACAGCAGCTTTCCAGGCAGCAGCAACAACAACAGCAGCAGCAGCAGCAACAGCATAAGCGGAGAAAGCCGAAGTCAAAGCGGAAGAGAGCGCCAACACTCTCGGCTACTCAGTCGCTGTCGACGCCAGCGTTGACCGAAGCGCCACTTGAGCGCTTAAGCGACGCGAGCAGAGCAGCTTCAAACAGATCGATATTCAGCAGCAGCAGCAGCAACATGGAGCTTGGTGAGAGCGAGCATGCCAACATGTTCGACTCGAACTTGGAGCGGAATGTTGGGAGCGCTGTTGTGGGGCCTCAGCAACATGTTGCTAGAGCACAAGTGCACAGCAACATGCTAGTTAACAGCCCTGACAATTCTGATACAGAATTTATCTGTATCACCGACAGCCAAGAGTTTGATGTTAATAAAAATAAAAAGAATGCCGATGTTTCTCCATCGGCTAGCCAATACTATTACAATAGCTATGCTGATATTCTACCAACTGGGATGATGATTGTCTCGGACACTGAAATTGAAGCGAGTGGGCAACAAAATTTGCCAATTAAAGAGAATGATGACATTTTGGGTACCAGCAACACTGGTCCTTTTAAAGCCAATGCGGTCGTTAAGCGGCCAATGAAACGAAAAATGTCATCAGCTCTGCCAACCAATCCAATAGAGAAGCGTGCACAATTAGTTGCTTACGCTGAATATATTATTAATGCTGATAGTGGACGGTCTACTCCTACGTATTCAGACTTTTTAAAGTCGGATGCAGCCATGCTAGTAGATCAGAAACTAACAGCAGAGAATAATGCTATTTCAGCCAAGATACTCAAGAAGAGCACAGAGCCAACAAGTGGCACTAACATCGCCACAGACACTAACAATGGAAGTGAAGATATCATGGAAGTTGACGAAACGGCAACAGACTGCAGCCAATACAGCTGCATACAGCTCAACGGGCCAAGGTGCCCACTATATATCTGCCAAACGTTAATAATATCACTAAATTGATTGAAGATATTACACAGAGAATTGGTGCCAATAAGTTTGCTACGAAGAGTACGCAAACAGGTGGTGTGCGTGTGCAATGTGTGGATATTGAGGCATATAAATCAACAATCCAGTTGATTGATGCCTTAAGTGTCCACCGGCACACACATCAAATGCGCGATGAGCGAGGCTTCAGAGCAATAATTCGCCATTTACATCACACAACTTCATGCGATTGGATTCGCATGGAGCTGCAAAGAAGTGGACACGAGGTGAGGTACGTGGGCGTTATTAAAGAACGTTTCACGGCCAAGCCGATCAATACGTTTGAAATAGAGCTCAAAAAGAACGACAATAACACTCAGATCCTTGACTTAAAACATCTAGGAAGCCAAGCGATCAAGGTGGAGAGGCAACGGAAGCGCACTGATCCAGTTCAGTGTCACCGTTGTCAGGCATACGGGCATAGTAAAAACTATTGCCGACGGCAATTCGTATGCCTGAAATGCGGAAATGGTCACCCGACAACGACATGCACCAAGGCAAGAGGCGTGCCTCCAAAGTGCGCCAATTGCCAGGGCCAGCATGTCGCCAATTATAAAGGCTGCAAAGTCTTTAAGGAGGAGCTGAAGAGATTGGCAGCAAATCGGGCACGAATTGTGCCCAGCCAGCAGCAACAACAATCACAGCAGTTACCTAACAATAAGCGCCAACACGAAGCGCACAATAAAGGGTCCAATAATCGCAGCCTCCAGCAGCAGCAAAAACTTCAGCAGCGGCAGCAGAGCAACGGCAACATCGTCAACAAATCCATGACATATAGTCAGGTGGCAAGCGGGCGAGCCAATACTGGCCGTGCACATAATCCGGCCACACAACATCTTCTCAAATTCCAACAAAGGCTACAACAAGAACAGCGCCAGAATACCCAAAAAGAAGCTGAGAAGAAGGAAACAATTAATACAGGCGCAAGTCATCAGCTGCTTAATAAGCAGACAACTGGGCAACGGCAGGAACAACAACAACAACAACAACTAATCAGCCAAGATCCAAACAATATTGCTACTATGATTGCTATAAATAGCAACATAGAAGCAATAAAGTCAATGTCCCAGCAATTGGAACAGGTAGTTGGACTACTATTAAAAATAGTGGCCGACAATGCAAATAATTCAATGCCTGCAATTAATTTGCATGGCACTGCCACTAGGACGCTAGTCAGCTCGGCTACTAGACGATCCACGGACGCCAATGATACTCGAAATGAGTAAAAACAAATCGAATATGAGAAACGGCCAACGAGTGAGAGAGTATACAACAACATACTCTCGGAACATTCAAAACATAAATAATTTAAATAATTACATAGTCTATCCCTATGAGTACATAAAGGGAGATCGGACAACTGAATACTACATCGCTATGATGAGCGAAAAGTTCATATTTCCAAAACTAGTCTTCGGTCGGGAGCTAGATAAGGGCCGAATGATTAAATGTCTACTATCGGATCCTGAATGCGTTCAAATACTTAACAGATGCGTTAGTTATGACGTTCAAGCAGCCTTGGTTGACTATTTTAAGTTTAGCACCAAGGATGCCATCGATATCGTTAAATATATAAAAGATTTCCTATATGATTGCGATACTCTTTCACTCAGCCGTAGCCAAAAAGGCAGCTCATTTATAAGAAGCTATAGAGGGCACACGCTTCTACCTGCATCTTATGCGGGTAGTAAAAACAAACAAAGCGTGCCCAAAAAATCAAACAAAAATCTAAAAGAAGTTATTCTAAACTTTGAAAAACTACCGCCAATACAAGACCTGAATCCAATTAAACAAACGATGACAGACAATGCACCGCAGCCACTAATGACTAAAAATCTCACTCAGACACTAACTGACAAAGCAACAATACTGGACCCGAACACGGACAGATATACTAATGAAAACTTTATAAAATTCCAGTTTAAACTCACTCAGTCGCCAATAGGGCAGCAGCAACAGAACCAACATGATAATCAGCATCAGACAATAATGGCATCCAATTGGGCCTCCTTTGGTCAACAACAACATCCATTGGTCCAGCAATCCGCTATATGGGGGCAGCAGCCTCAGCAACTAAGGTCGCCGAAGGACAACATGGCCTCCAATGACCAGCAGCAAAACAACACAATCCAGCATCCTGCCCATTGGGGGCAACAGCTACAGCAACAATGGTCGATGGTGGCAAGATCAATAGGCCAGCAAGGGCATCCTATGGAACAGCAAAAGTTGGCTCCAGCCAACCTATTTGCTCTTGGACACCAGCAGCAAAACACTAGCAAGAGACCGATCCTGCGGGGAAGGCGACTCTTACAGCCAATACAGCAGCCCACCGAGGCAATCGAGCAGCTACAGCAAACACGATTGACGGTCGCAATGACGGCCTTCCCAGACCGTCATACGCATCCGCCAATCCAGCTGCCCGAACGCCTAGGAGAGCAGCTTCAGAAGCCTTGGTCAACGGTGAATACACCGGAATCACTGATGCACCAAACTATGGCCTCCACCACGCCCACAATTGGGCACACTCACCAGCTCCTAAACTCGCAACCTCTTCTCTGGGGGCAGCAGGGGACGACGCACCATAAGATGGAAGCCACCACGCCATCCTATGGGCAGTTGCAGCAGCCTCCAAATTGCCATTTGGCAGTATGGCGGCAGCAATGGGCGTCGCACCAGTCGACGTCAGTCACCACGCCCACAATTGGGCACGCACAGCAGCTCCAAAAATCGCAGCCTCTTCTCTGGGGGCAGCAGGGGACGATGCACCAGTCGATGGAAGCCACCACGCCCTCCTATGGGCAATTGCAGCAGCCTCCAAATTGCCATTTGGCTCTATGGCAGCAGCAGAGGGCGCACCAACCGACGTCAGTCACCACGCCCACAACTGGGCATGCACACCAGCTCCTAAGCCCGCAGCCTCTTCTCTGGGGGCAGCAGGGGACGATGCACCAGTCCTTGGAAGCCACCACGCCCCCCTATGGGCAATTGCAGCAGCCTCCAAATTGCCATTTGGCAATATGGCAGCAGCAATGGGCGTCGCACCAGTCGACGTCAGCCACCACGCCCACAATTGGGCACGCACAGCAGCGCCTTAACTCGCAGCCTCTTCTCCGGGGGCAGCAGGGAACGATGCACCACTCGATGGAAGCCACCACGCCCTCCTATGGGCAATTGCAGCAGCCTCCAAATTGCCATTTGGCTCTATGGCAGCAGCAGAGGGCGCACCAACCGACGTCAGTCACCACGCCCACAACTGGGCACGCACACCAGCTCCTAAGCCCGCAGCCTCTTCTCTGGGGGCAGCAGGGGACGATTAGCCAGTCCATGGCAGCCACCATGCCCTCCAATGGGCATATGCAGCAGCGTCCAAATTGCCAAAATGCAGTATGGCAGCAGCAATGGGCGTCGCACCAGTCGACGTCAGCCACCACGCCCACAATTGGCCACGCACAGCAACCCACTTATCGCCAGCCTGTCCTCTGGGGGCAGCAGGGAACGATGCACCAGCCGACGACGGTCACCACGCCCTCCTATGGGCAGATGCAGCAGCCTCCAAATTGCCAAAGTGCAGTATGGCGGCAGCAGGCGCAACAACAACAGTCAGCGGCAGTCACCACGCCCTCCAATGGGCATATGCAGCAGCCTTCTGTACGCCAGCCGGCTGTACGAGAGCAGCAGGTGCAACATCGCCATCTTATGGTGTTCACTGCGTCCTCCAGCGGGCAACGAAAGCTGACGGCAAAGTCACAGCATGCTCAGTGGGAGCAGCAGCTCCTGCAACAATGGCAAGCGGCGGCTCCACAGGCCACCAACAGCCAGTCAATCCAGCGGCCAGTCCTTCGGGGGCGGCGACGGCTCAACATAGACCGATCGATGGCCATCATGGCGGGCTGCACGGGTACCCAAGTGTACCAGCCAATATGGCAGCCCGTCTATGATGACCACCAGAGGCAGCAACAACGGTCAAAGGTGGCCAGAACGGCCTCACCAATCCACTGGCACGAGCTCCAAATTGAGTTGCCTAAACAGCAGCACATCAACAGCCAATACGCGACGAAAGTCAATAATATGGAGCGGCGATGCAAAAGAAGGCGTCAAATGGCAGCCCAGAGGCCAACAGCGATGCCTAGCAGCCGACGTACCTGTAACAAACACAAGGCTGTTAATAAGCGCAAAGTGAAAAACAAATCCAACGCTCACTTACCTGCACAGCGGGACAAACACACGCCGACTCAACACAATTGGCAGCTCGCTAAGCGTCATCGACTTGACGCTGAGTGGCCCGCTGCGGCGCCTCCCAATTGTACGAAATTATTGCAGCGCAAGCTGCATGCCACTAAGCCTTCGAGCAAAGAAATACTCACAATTGGGAGCAACAAAACGGCGATCCATCCTCTACGCATCCTGGGAGTGTGGATGATGTTGATCGTCGCCATGCAGCAGCTACAGCAACAACATCAGAAGCAGTTAATCCACCAGAGCTTGGTACAGCACTCGGCGGCAGCGTTAGCGGCGGCGTCGGTGGCCAGTAAGCAATGCAAATTGCACAAGAAAATGCCAATTCGTCGGGTATTTATGCGGTGGTGGCCAATTATCCACCGAAAGGCCAGAGGCAGACGTCAGGTGCACCGGAAGGCGGTGCGTTATAAAAAATAATTATTATTAGTTATTTTTAAAGCTCAAAACATTGTTAAATTTAAGAATTCTGTTTACTTACATGCGCGCAGCGTGCCTTTTAGTGTATATGTACTTGTATGTATGTGTATGTACTTGCCAATGACGCGACAGCATTGCCAGCTGATCGCGAAAATATTTCCCTCAACCAACTGACCTAGTCAATGTTAAATGTTCTCTCTCTGTTATGTTAAGTAGCATTTAAGTAGGCCAGTCGAGATCTAATGTTATTTTATGTTATGTATCTCATGTCATCTCTCCCCACCTTGCAGACTGGGGAGTGTAGCATACTTTTAAGTGGCGTCATATTGTTCTGTTCCTAAAATTTCTGTTTGCAACCGAGTACATTGTAGAAATGAGAAACAATAAAACGAAGGTTTCTGTCTGGCCGGTCCCCCCAAAAGGGATCGGCGCACCAGGGCACAACACTTTCGGCGTTCGACAGCCGAGGTGGCCAGGTGCGCGCGCAAGCCCAACACGCTCAAGCTCAAGCGCCCAAGCAACTCGTTTGCGTGGGCCGCCGGCGAAAAGCAAAAAAATCAACCAAGCCGCGGCCGACAGACTAAAAACCACCAAAAAAAAAAAAAAAAAGTAAACTACGTTTATTAGTAACAAATAGACAGCCAATCAGCATTTTTAAATGCTAAAAAAGCCAATTAATTAAATTAAAATAAAAAAGGCACTTAAAAATGGACGAAAGTGAAAATAAAAGGTTAAAAAATTAAAAAATTAACAAAATATAACACTGCCAATCAGCATTTTTCAATGCTAAAATTAATAAATCAATAAATTAGTAAAATAATAAATTTTAAATTAAATAAAAAGTGAATTTGGTGAAAGTATATAAGCCTATATACTGCCAAAAAACTCTGCATACTCGGTTAAATACATTAACTAGACGCCACTAAGACGAGATACCTGACGGCAGCGAGGGAATCTGCGATAAAAAAAATAACCACCAAAAAATATACATACATATATGTATATAACCCAATAAGGCAAGTACATAACCAAAAGTACATAACCCAAAAATGCGCGAAAAATCGGCATCCAAGCCGGCGGCCATTGCTGCAGCAGCAGCTAAAGCAAACGCGACAAAAGCGGCTGCCCCCCCTCATACCCCGGCACAGGTTGCTGGAAATGTCGCTAGCGGAGCACACCAATACCTGCAGAGACAGCAGCTTTCCAGGCAGCAGCAACAACAACAACAACAACAGCAGCAGCAACAGCATAAGCGGAGAAAGCCGAAGTCAAAGCGGAAGAGAGCGCCAACACTCTCGGCTACTCAGTCGCTGTCGACGCCAGCGTTGACTGAAGCGCCACTTGAGCGCTTAAGCGACGCGAGCAGAGCGGCTTCAAACAGATCGATATTCAGCAGCAGCAGCAGCAGCAACATGGAGCTTGGTGAGAGCGAGCATGGCAACATGTTCGACTCGAACTTGGAGCGGAATGTTGGGAGCGCTGTTGTGGGGCCTCAGCAACATGTTGCTAGAGCACAAGTGCACAGCAACATGCTAGTTAACAGCCCCGCCAATTCTGATACAGAATTTATCTGTGTCACCGACAGCCAAGAGTTTGATGTTAATAAAAATAAAAATAATGCCGATGTTTCTCCATCGGCTAGCCAATACTATTACAATAGCTATGCTGATATTCTACCACCTGGGATGATGATTGTCTCGGACACTGAAATTGAAGCGAGTGGGCAACAAAATCTGCCAATTAAAGAGTGCGATGACATTTTGGGTACCAGCAACACTGGTCCATTTAAAGCCAATGCGGTCGTTAAGCGGCCAATGAAACGAAAAATGTCATCAGCTCTGCCAACCAATCCAATTGAGAAGCGTGCACAAATAGTTGCTTACGCTGAATATATTATGAATGCTGATAGTGGACGGTCTACTCCTACGTATTCAGACTTTTTAAAGTCGGATGCAGCCATGCTAGTAGGCCAGAAACTAACAGCAGAGAATAATGCTATTTCAGCCAAGATACTCAAGAAGAGCACAGAGCCAACAAGTGGCACTAATATCGCCACAGACACTAACAATGGAAGTGAAGATATCATGGAAGTTGACGAAACGGCAACAGACTGCACCCCGACGGCAGTCACTAGCCAGCCAATACAGCTGCATACAGCTCAACGGGCCAAGGTGCCCACTATATATCTGCCAAACGTTGATAATATCACTAAATTGATTGAAGATATTACACAGAGAATTGGTGCCAATAAGTTTGCCACGAAGAGTACGCAAACAGGTGGTGTACGTGTGCAATGTGTGGATATAGAGGCATATAAATTGACAATTGAGTTGATTGATGCCTTAAATGTCCACCGGCACACACATCAAATGCGCGATGAGCGAGGCTTCAGAGTTGTAATTCGCCATTTACATCACACAACTTCATGCGATTGGATTCGCATGGAGCTGCAAAGAAGTGGACACGAGGTGAGGTACGTGGGCGTTATTAAAGAACGTTTCACGGCCAAGCCAATCAATACGTTTGAAGTAGAGCTCAAAAAGAATGACAATAACACCAAGATTCTTGAACTAAAACATTTAGGAAGCCAAGAGATCAAGGTGGAGAGGCAACGGAAGCGCACTGATCCAGTTCAGTGTCACCGTTGTCAGGCATACGGGCATAGTAAAAACTATTGCCGACGGCAATTCGTATGCCTGAAATGCGGAAATGGTCACCCGACAACGGCATGCACCAAGGCAAGAGGCGTGCCTCCAAAGTGTGCCAATTGCCAGGGCCAGCATGTCGCCAATTATAAAGGCTGCAAAGTCTTTAAGGAGGAGCTGAAGAGATTAGCAGCAAATCGGGCACGAATTGTGCCCAGCCAGCAGCAACAACAATCACAACAGCTACCTAACAATAAGCGCCAACACGAAGCGCACAATAAAGGGTCCAATAATCGCAGCCTCCAGCAGCAGCAAAAACTACAGAAGCGGCAGCAGAGCAACGGCAACATCGTCAACAGCTCCATGACATATAGTCAGGTGGCAAGCGGGCGTGCTAATACTGGCCGGATACATAATCCGGCCACACAACATCTTCTCAAATTCCAACAAAGGCTACAAAAAGAACAGCGCCAGAATACACAACAAGTAGCTGAGAAGAAGGAAACAATTAATACAGGCGCAAGTCATCAGCTGCTTAATAAGCAGACAACTGGGCAACGGCAGGAACAACAACAACAACAACAACTAATCAGCCAAGATCCAAACAATATTGCTACTATGATTGCTATAAATAGCAACATAGAAGCAATAAAGTCAATGTCCCAGCAATTGGAACAGGTAGTTGGACTACTAATAAAAATAGTGGCCGACAAATCAAATAATTCAATGCCTGCAATTAATTTGCATGGCACTGCCACTAGGACGCTAGTCAGCTCGGCTACTAGACGATCCACGGACGCCAATGATACTCAAAATGAGTAGAAACAGACAACAAATGAGAAACGGCCAGAGAGTGAGGGAGTATGCAACAACATACTCTCGGAACATAACACAAAACAATGAATCAGCAACTAGCAGAGACGCCTTCATTCCTTACAGACAAGGAAATCGGCTACCTGCATTCAAATTTGCAAATATCGGCAATAATGCCGTCAACCATCAACTGGCTATCGGCCAGCATACAAACAAAACTAATAACAAATCTAAAAAACACAACGACGAATACAAAGAAGCTATCGATGAGCTCAACAATTATATATACAATGACTTGCACGCAGCCTTAGAGTTAGAATTTGACTTCAACTCTGAGGATGCTATCGAGATAATGAACGAAATGTTCAGACACGACGAGCACGAATACGAATATGAAACACCCTCACTCTGCCGTAGCCAAAAAGGCAACTCACGATTTAAAAATCATTATAGAGGGCACACGCTGCTACGCGCACCAATAGCGCGTAGTATGAACAAATACAGCGTGCCCAAAACACATAGGCGTCCTAATCAGGTAGACAATTTAGATTGTCTACCATCAAGCAACGAAGTCCAACTAGAGCAGACAATAATGCACTCTGTGCAACAAAACATGCGGACTGATGACGTAGTTAATAAAGAAGAAGAAGATACGCAGCCGCTCGATCCAATAGTTGAACACATATTCAATGTATTGGAAGCAAAACTAGAAACGGACGTAGACAATACGGATCCACATGAACGTGAGCTCCTTGAGAACCTGATGCATGAAATTATGCAACTAGGCCCTCAAGATGAAGACACGCTGCCACTACCTGACTCTACTCATTGTCGGACTAACAAAAACAACAACAAACCGACAAACTCGGACTCGATCTCGGACGGAAATGTTAACAATAATTTACATAAATTACAAATCCCACTCACTCAGCAATATCTACAGCAAATTCCTCCAGCAGGGCATCCCATCCTCCAGGAGCAATGTAGATCGCAGCAGCAGTCGATGGAAGCCACCACGCCCTCCTATGGGCAATTGCAGCAACCTCCAAATTGCCATTTGGCTCTATGGCAGCAGCAGAGGGCGTCGCAGCCGTCGACGTCAGTCACCACGCCCACAATTGGCCACGCACAGCAGCTCCTGAGTCCGCAGCCTCTTCTCTGGGGGCAGCAGGGGACGATGCACCAGTCCATGGAAGCCACCACGCCCTCCTATGGGCAATTGCAGCAGCCTCCAAATTGCCAAAATGCAATATGGCAGCAGCAGTGGGCGTCGCACCAGCCGACGTCAGCCACCACGCCCACATTTGGGCACACACAGCAGCCTACTTATCGCCAGCCTGTCCTCTGTGGGCAGCAGGAAACGATCCACCAGCCGACGACGGTCACCATGCCCTCCTATGGGCAAATGCAGCAGCCTCCAAATTGCCATTTGGCTCTATGGCAGCAGCAGAGGGCGTCGCAGCCGTCGACGTCAGTCACCACGCCCATAATTGGGCTCGCACACCAGCTCCTAAACTCGCAGCCTCTTCTCCGGGGGCAGCAGGGAACGATGCACCAGTCGATGGAAGCCACCACGCCCTCCTATGGGCAATTGCAGCAGCCTCCAAATTGCCATTTGGCTCTATGGGGGCGGCAGTGGGCGTCGCACCAGCAGACGCCAGTCACCACGCCCACAATTGGGCACACTTACCAGCACCTAAACTCGCAGCCTCTTCTCTGGGGGCAGCAGGGGACGATGCACCAGCCTATGGAAGCCACCACGCCCTCCTATGGGCAATTGCAGCAGCCTCCAAATTGCCATTTGGCTCTATGGCAGCAGCAGAGGGCGTCGCACCAGTCGACGTCAGTCACCACGCCCACAATTGGGCACACTTACCAGCACCTAAACTCGCAGCCTCTTCTCTGGGGGCAGCAGGGGACGATGCACCAGCCTATGGAAGCCACCACGCCCTCCTATGGGCAATTGCAGCAGCCTCCAAATTGCCATTTGGCTCTATGGGGGCGGCAGTGGGCGTCGCACCAGCAGACGCCAGTCACCACGCCCACAATTGGGCATACACAGCAGCTCCTAAACTCGCAGCCTCTTCTCTGGGGGCAGCAGGGGACGATGCACCAGTCGATGGAAGTCACCACGCCCTCCTATGGGCATATGCAGCAGCCTCCAAATTGCCAAAGTGCAGTATGGCGGCAGCAGAGGGCGACGCACCAGTCGACGTCAGCCACCACGCCCACAATTGGGCACGCACAGCAGCTCCTTAACTCGCAGCCTCATCTATGGGGGCAGCAGGGGACGATCCACCAGCCGACGACGGTCACCACGCCCTCCTATGGGCAAATGCAGCAGCCTCCAAATTGCCAAAGTGCAGTATGGCGGCAGCAAGCGCAACAACAACAGTCAGCGGCAGTCACCACGCCCGCCAACGGGCATATGCAGCAGCCTTTCATACGCCAGCCGGCTGTACGAGAGCAGCAGGTGCAACATCGACATCTTATGGTGTTCACTGCGTCCTCCAGCGGGCAACGAAAGCTGGCGGCAACGTCACAGCTTGCTCAGTGGGAGCAGCAGCTCCTGCAACAATGGCAAGCGGCGGCTCCACAGGCCACCAACAGCCAGTCAATCCAGCGGCTAATCCTTCGGGGGCGGCGACGGCTCAACATGGACCGATCGATGGCCATCATGGCGGGCTGCACGGGTACCCAAGTGTACCAGTCATTATGGCAGCCTGTTTATGATGACCACCAGAGGCAGCAACAACGGTCAAAGGTGGCCAGAACGGCCTCACCAATCCACTGGCACGAGCTCCAAATTGAGTTGCCTAAACAGCAGCACAACAACAGCCAATACGCGACGAAACCCAATAATATGGAGCGGCGATGCAAAAGAAGGCGTCAAATGGCAGCCCAGAGGCCTACAGCGACACCTAGCAGCCGCCGTACCTGCAACAAACACAAAGGTGTTAATAAGCGCAAAGTGGAAAATAATAGCAACGCTCACTTACCTGCACAGCGGGACAAACACACGCCGACTCAACACAATTGGCAGCTCGCTAAGCGTCATCCACTTGACGCTGAGTGGCCCGCTGCGGCGCCTCCCAATTGTGTGAAATTATTGCAGCTCAAGCTGCATGCCATTAAGCCTTCGGGCAAAGAAATTTGCACAATAAGGAGCAACAAAACGGCGATCCATCCTCTACGCATCCTGGGAGTGTGGATGATGTTGATCGTCGCCATGCAGCAGCTACAGCAACAACAGCAGATGCAAATAATCCACCAGCGCTTGGTACAGCACTCGGCGGCAGCGTTAGCGGCGGCGTCGGTGGCCAGCAAGCAATGCAAATTGCACAAAATAATGCCAATTCGTCGGGCATTTATGCGGTGGATGCCAATTATCCACCGAAAAGCCAGAGGCAGACGTCAGGTGCACCGGAAGGCGGTGCGTTATAAAAAATAATTACTATTAGTTATTTTTAAAGCTCAAAACATTGTTAAATTTAAATAATTCTGTTTACTTACATGCGCGCAGCGTGCCTTTTAGTGTATATGTACTTGAATGTGTATATGTACTTGCCAATGACGCGACAGCATTGCCAGCTGATCGCGAAAATATTTCCCTCAACCAACTGACCTAGTCAATGTTAAATGTTCTCTCTCTGTTATGTTAAGTAGCATTTAAGTAGGCCAGTCGAGATCTAATGTTATGTTATGTTATGTATCTCATGTCATCTCTCCCCACCTTGCAGACTGGGGAGTGTAGCATACTTTTAAGTGGCGTCATATTTGTTCTGTTCCTAAAATTTCTGTTTGCAACCGAGTACATTGTAGAAATGAGAAACAATAAAACGAAGGTTTCTGTCTGGCCGGTCCCCCCAAAAGGGATCAGCGCACCAGGGCACAACACTTTCGGCGTTCGAACAGCCGAGGTGGCCAGGTGCGCGCGCAAGCCCAACACGCTCAGCAAGCCCAAGCAACTCGTTTGCGTGGGCCGCCGGCGAAAAGCAAAAAATCAACCAAGCCGCGGCCGACAGACTGAAAAACCACCAATTGAAAAAAAAAAATAATTACAAGTGTTATAATTTCTTGCCATTAAATTAAATTAAATTGAATTAAAATGAACAGCTTGTGCCAATAAGTGAAAGTAAAGAACGTTTATTAGTAACAAATAGACAGCCAATCAGCATTTTTAAATGCTAAAAAGCCAATAAATTAAATTAAAATAAAAAAGGCACTTAAAAATGGACGAAAGTGAAAAAAGGTTAAAAATTAAAAATTTAACAATTATAACACTGCCAATCAGCATTTTTCAATGCTAAAATTAATAAATCAATAAATTAGTAAAATAATAAATTTTAAATTAAATAAAAAAGTGAATTTGGCGAAAGTATATAAGACTATATACTGCCAAAAAACTCTGCATACTCGGTTAAATACATTAACTAGACGCCACTAAGACGAGATACCTGACGGCAGCGAGGGAATCTGCGATAAAAAAACCACCAAAAAATATACATATATATATGTATATAACCCAATAAAGGCAAGTACATAAGCAAAGTACATAACCCAAAAATGCGCGAAAAGTCGGCATCCAAGCCGGCGGCCATTGCTGCAGCAGCAGCTAAAGCAAACGCGACAAAAGCGGCTGCCCCCCCTCATACCCCGGCACAGGTTGCTGGAAATGTCGCTAGCGGCGCACACCAATACCTGCAGAGACAGCAGCTTTCCAGGCAGCAGCAACAACAACAGCAGCAGCATAAGCGGAGAAAGCCGAAGTCAAAGCGGAAGAGAGCGCCAACACTCTCGGCTACTCAGTCGCTGTCGACGCCAGCGTTGACCGAAGCGCCACTTGAGCGCTTAAGCGACGCGAGCAGAGCAGCTTCAAACACATCGCAATGCAGCAGCAGCAGCAGCAGCAACACGGAGCTTGGTGAGAGCGAGCATGGCAACATGTTCGACTCGAACTTGGAACGGAATGTTGGGAGCGCTGTTGTGGGGCCTCAGCAACATGTTGCTAGAGCACAAGTGCACAGCAACATGCTAGTTAACAGCCCCGCCAATTCTGATACAGAATTTATCTGTGTCACCGACAGCCAAGAGTTTAATGTTAATAAAAATAAAAATAATGCCGATGTTTCTCCATCGGCTAGCCAATACTATTACAATAGCTATGCTGATATTCTACCACCTGGGATGATGATTGTCTCGGACACAGAAATTGAAGCGAGTGGGCAACAAAATTTGCCAATTAAAGAGAATGATGACATTCTGGGTACCAGCAACACTGGTCCATTTAAAGCCAATGCGGTCGTTAAGCGGCCAATGAAAAGAAAAATGTCATCAGCTCTACCAACCAATCCAATTGAGAAGCGTGCACAATTAGTTGCTTACGCTGAATATATTATGAATGCTGATAGTGGACGGTCTACTCCTACGTATTCAGACTTTTTAAAGTCGGATGCAGCCATGCTAGTAGGCCAGAAACTAACAGCAGAGAATAATGCAATTTCAGCCAAGATACTCAAGAAGAGCACAGAGCCAACAAGTGGCACTAACATCGCCACAGACACTAACAATGGAAGTGACGAGATCATGGAAGTTGACGATACGGCAACAGACTGCACCCCGACGGCAATCACAAGCCAGCCAATACAGCTGCATACAGCTCAACGGGCCAAGGTGCCCACTATTTATCTGCCAAACGTTGATAATATCACTAAATTGATTGAAGATATTACACAGAGAATTGGTGCCAATAAGTTTGCTACGAAGAGTACGCAAACAGGTGGTGTGCGTGTGCAATGTGTGGAAATTGAGGCATATAAGTCAACAATCGAGTTGATTGATGCCTTAAATGTCCACCGGCACACACATCAAATGCGCGATGAGCGAGGCTTTAGAGTAGTAATTCGCCATTTACATCACACAACTTCATGCGATTGGATACGCATGGAGCTGCAAAGAAGTGGACACGAGGTGAGGTACGTGGGCGTTATTAAAGAACGTTTCACGGCCAAGCCGATCAATACGTTTGAAATAGAGCTGAAGAAGAACGACAATAACACTCAGATCCTTGACTTAAAACATCTAGGAAGCCAAGAGATCAAGGTGGAGAGGCAACGGAAGCGCACTGATCCAGTTCAGTGTCACCGTTGTCAGGCATACGGACATAGTAAAAACTATTGCCGACGGCAATTCGTATGCCTGAAATGCGGAAATGGTCACCCGACAACGACATGCACCAAGGCAAAAGGCGTGCCTCCAAAGTGCGCCAATTGCCAGGGCCAGCATGTCGCCAATTATAAAGGCTGCAAAGTCTTTAAAGAGGAGCTGAAGAGATTAGCAGCAAATCGGGCACGAATTGTGCCCAGCCAGCAGCAACAACAATCACAACAGCTACCTAACAATAAGCGCCAACACGAAGCGCACAATAAAGGGTCCAATAATCGCAGCCTCCAGCAGCAGCAAAAACTACAGCAGCGGCAGCAGAGCAACGGCAACATCGCCAACAGCCCCATGACATATAGTCAGGTGGCAAGCGGGCGAGCTAATACTGGCCGGATACATAATCCGGCCACACAACATCTTCTCAAATTCCAACAAAGGCTACAACAAGAACAGCGCCAGAGCACACAACAAGTAGCTGAGAAGAAGGAAACAATTAATACAGGCGCAAGTCATCAGCTGCTTAGTAAGCAGACAACTGGGCAACGGCATGAACAACAACAACAACAACTAATCAGCCAAGATCCAAACAATATTGCTACTATGATTGCTATAAATAGCAACATAGAAGCAATAAAGTCAATGTCCCAGCAATTGGAACAGGTAGTTGGACTACTATTAAAAATAGTGGCCGACAATGCAAATAATTCAATGCCTGCAATTAATTTGTATGGCACTGCCACTAGGACGCTAGTCAGCTCGGCTACTAGACGATCCACGGACGCCAATGATACTCAAAATGAGTAAAAACAGACAACAAATGAGAAACGGCCAGAGAGTGAGGGAGTATGCAACAACATACTCTCGGAACATAACACAAAACAATGAATCAGCAACTAGCAGAGACGCCTTCATTCCTTACAGACAAGGAAATCGGCTACCTGCATTCAAATTTGCAAATATCGGCAATAATGCCGTCAATCAACAACTGGCTATCGGCCAGCCTATAAACAAAACTAATAACAAATCAAAAAAACACAACGACGAATACATAGAAGCTATCGATGAGCTTAACAACTACATATACAATGACTTGCATGCAGCCTTAGAGTTAGAATTTGACTTCAACTCTGAGGATGCTATCGAGATAATGAACGAAATGTTCAGACACGACGAACACGAATACGAATATGAAACACCCTCACTCTGCCGTAGCCAAAAAGGCAACTCATGTTTTAAAAAACGTTATAGAGGGCACACGCTGCTACGCGCACCAATAGCGCGTAGTTTGAACAAATACAGCGTGCCCAAAACACATAGGCGTCCTAATCAGGTAGACAATTTAGATTGTCTACCAACAAGCAACGAAGTCCAACTAGAGCAGACAATAATGCACTCTGTGCAACAAAACATGCGGACTGATGACGTAGTTAATAAAGAAGAAGAAGATATACAGCCGCTCGATCCAATAGTTGAACACATATTCAATGTATTGGAAGCAAAACTAGAAACGGACGTAGACAATACGGATCCACATGAACGTGAGCTCCTTGAGAACCTGATGCATCAAATCATGCAACTAGGCCCTCAAGATGAAGACACGCTGCCACTAACTGACTCTACTCATTGTCGGACTAACAAAAACAACAACAAACCGACAAACTCGGACTCGATCTCGGACGGAAATGTTAACAATAATTTACATAAATTACAAATCCCACTCACTCAGCAATATCTACAGCAAATTCCTCCAGCAGGGCATCCCATCCTCCAGGAGCAATGTAGATCGCAGCAGCAGTCGATGGAGACCACCACGCCCTCCCATGGGCATATGCAGCAGCATCCAAATGGCCACTTGGCTCTATGGCGGCAGCAGTGGGCGTCGCACCAACCGACGTCAGTCACCACGCCCACAACTGGGCACGCACACCAGCTCCTAAGCCCGCAGCCTCTTCTCTGGGGGCAGCAGGGGACGATGAGCCAGTCCATGGCAGCCACCACGCCCTCCTATGGGCAATTGCAGCAGCCTCCAAATTGCCATTTGGCAATATGGGGGCGGCAGAGGGCGTCGCACCAGCAGACGCCAGCCACCACGCCCACAATTGGGCTCGCACACCAGCTCCTAAGCCCGCAGCCTCTTCTCTGGGGGCAGCAGGGGACGATGAGCCAGTCTATGGAAGCCACCACGCCCTCCTATGGGCAATTGCAGCAGCCTCCAAATTGCCATTTGGCAATATGGCAGCAGCAATGGGCGTCGCACCAGTCGACGTCAGTCACCACGCCCACAACTGGGCACGCACACCAGCTCCTAAGCCCGCAGCCTCTTCTCTGGGGGCAGCAGGGAACGATGAGCCAGTCCATGGCAGCCACCACGCCCTCCTATGGGCAATTGCAGCAGCCTCCAAATTGCCATTTGGCTCTATGGCAGCAGCAGAGGGCGCACCAGCAGACGTCAGTCACCACGCCCACAATTGGGCATACACAGCAGCTCCTAAACTCGCAGCCTCTTCTCTGGGGGCAGCAGGGAACGATCCACCAGCCGACGACGGTCACCACGCCCTCCTATGGGCAAATGCAGCAGCCTCCAAATTGCCATTTGGCTCTATGGGGGCGGCAAGCGCAGCAGCAACAGTCAGCGGCAGTCACCACGCCCGCCAACGGGCATATGCAGCAGCCTTTCATACGCCAGCCGGCTGTACGAGAGCAGCAGGTGCAACAGCGCCATCTAATGGTGTTCACTGCGTCCTCCAGCGGGCAACGAAAGCGGACGGCAACGTCACAGCATGCTCAGTGGGAGCAGCAGCTCCTGCAACAATGGCAAGCGGCGGCTCCACAGGCCACCAACAGCCAGTCAATCCAGCGGCCAATCCTTCGGGGGCGGCGACGGCTCAACATAGACCGATCGATGGCCATCATAGTGGACTGCACGGGTACACAAGTGTACCAGCCAATATGGCAGCCCGTCTATGATGACCACCAGAGGCAGCAACAACGGTCAAAGGTGGCCAGAACGGCCTCCCCAATCCACTGGCACGAGCTCCAAATTGAGTTGCCTAAACAGCAGCACATCAACAGCCAATACGCGACGAAAGTCAATAATATGGAGCGGCGATGCAAAAGAAGGCGTCAAATGGCAGCCCAGAGGCCAACAGCGATGCCTAGCAGCCGACGTACCTGCAACAAACACAAAGGTGTTAATAAGCGCAAAGTGGAAAATAATAGCAACGCTCACTTACCTGCACAGCGGGACAAACACACGCCGACTCAACACAATTGGCAGCTCGCTAAGCGTCATCCACTTGACGCTGAGTGGCCCGCTGCGGGGCCTCCTAATTGTGCGAAATTATTGCAGCTCAAGCTGCATGCCACTAAGCCTTCGGGCAAAGAAATTTGCACAATAAGGAGCAGCAACACGGCGATCCATCCTCTACGCATCCTGGGAGTGTGGATGATTTTGATCGTCGCCATGCAGCAGCTACAGCAACAACAGCAGAAGCAAATAATCCACCAGCGCTTGGTACAGCACTCGGCGGCAGCGTTAGCGGCGGCGTCGGTGGCCAGCAAGCAATGCAAATTGCACAAAATAATGCCAATTCGTCGGGCATTTATGCGGTGGTGGCCAATTATCCACCGAAAAGCCAGAGGCAGACGTCAGGTGCACCGGAAGGCGGTGCGTTATAAAAAATAATTATTATTAGTTATTTTTTAAAGCTCAAAACATTGTTAAATTTAAATAATTCTGTTTACTTACATGCGCGCAGCGTGCCTATTAGTGTATATGTACTTGAATGTGTGTATGTACTTGTCAATGACGCGACAGCATTGCCAGCTGATCGCGAAAATATTTCCCTCAAGCAACTGACCTAGTCAATGTTAAATGTCTCTCTGTTATGTTAAGTAGCATTTAAGTAGGCCAGTCGAGATCTAATGTTATTTTATGTTATGTATCTCATGTCATCTCTCCCCACCTTGCAGACTGGGGAGTGTAGCATACTTTTAAGTGGCGTCATATTTGTTCTGTTCCTAAAATTTCTGTTTGCAACCGAGTACATTGTAGAAATGAGAAACAATAAAATGAAGGTTTCTGTCTGGCCGGTCCCTCCAAAAGGGATCGGCGCACCAGGGCACAACACTTTCGGCGTTCGACAGCCGAGGTGGCCAGGTGCGCGCGCAAGCCCAACACGCTCAAGCGCCCAAGCAACTCGTTTGCGTGGGCCGCCGAAAATCAACCAAGCCGCGGCCGACAGACTAAAAACCACCAATTGAAAAAACTAATTACAAGTGTTATAATTTCTTGCCATTAAATTAAAATTAAATCGAATTAAAATGAACTACTTGTGCCAATAAGTGAAAGTAAATTACGTTTATTAGTAACAAATAGACAGCCAATCAGCATTTTTAAATGCTAAAAAAGCCAATAAATTAAATTAAAATAAAAAAGGCACTTAAAAATGGACGAAAGTGAAAATAAAAGGTTAAAAAATTAAAAATTTAACAATTATAACACTGCCAATCAGCATTTTTCAATGCTAAAATTAATAAATCAATAAATTAGTAAAATAATAAATTTTAAATAAATAAAAAGTGAATTTGGTGAAAGTATATAAGCCTATATACTGCCAAAAAACTCTGCATACTCGGTTAAATACATTAACTAGACGCCACTAAGACGAGATACCTGACGGCAGCGAGGGAATCTGCGATAAAAAAAAAACCACCAAAAAATATACATATATATATGTATATAACCCAATAAGGCAAGTACATAAGCAAAGTACATAACCCAAAAATGCGCGAAAAGTCGGCATCCAAGCCGGCGGCCATTGCTGCAGCAGCAGCTAAAGCAAACGCGACAAAAGCGGCTGCCCCCCCTCATACCCCGGCACAGGTTGCTGGAAATGTCGCTAGCGGCGCACACCAATACCTGCAGAGACAGCAGCTTTCCAGGCAGCAGCAACAACAACAGCAACAGCATAAGCGGAGAAAGCCGAAGTCAAAGCGGAAGAGAGCGCCAACGCTCTCGGCTACTCAGTCGCTGTCGACGCCAGCGTTGACTGAAGCGCCACTTGAGCGCTTAAGCGACGCGAGCAGAGCAGCTTCAAACACATCACTATTCAGCAGCAGCAGCAGCAACATGGAGCTTGGTGAGAGCGAGCATGGCAACATGTTCGACTTGAACTTGGAGCGGAATGTTGGGAGCGCTGTTGTGGGGCCTCAGCAACATGTTGCTAGAGCACAAGTGCACAGCAACATGCTAGTTAACAGCCCCGCCAATTCTGATACAGAATTTATCTGTGTCACCGACAGCCAAGAGTTTGATGTTAATAAAAATAAAAATAATGCCGATGTTTCTCCATCGGCTAGCCAATACTATTACAATAGCTATGCTGATATTCTACCACCTGGGATGATGATTGTCTCGGACACTGAAATTGAAGCGAGTGGGCAACAAAATTTGCCAATTAAAGAGAATGATGACATTTTGGGTACCAGCAACACTGGTCCATTTAAAGCCAATGCGGTCGTTAAGCGGCCAATGAAACGAAAAATGTCATCAGCTCTGCCAACCAACCCAATAGAGAAGCGTGCACAAATTGTTGCCTACGCTGAATATATTATGAATGCTGATAGTGGACGGTCTACTCCTACGTATTCAGACTTTTTAAAGTCGGATGCAGCCATGCTAGTAGGCCAGAAACTAACAGCAGAGAATAATGCTATTTCAGCCAAGTTACTCAAGAAGAGCACAGAGCCAACAAGTGGCACTAACATCGCCACAGACACTAACAATGGAAGTGACGAGATCATGGAAGTTGACGATACGGCAACAGACTGCACCCCGACGGCAATCACAAGCCAGCCAATACAGCTGCATACAGCTCAACGGGCCAAGGTGCCCACTATTTATCTGCCAAACGTAGATAATATCACTAAATTGATTGAAGATATTACTCAGAGAATTGGTGCCAATAAGTTTGCTACGAAGAGTACGCAAACAGGTGGTGTGCGTGTGCAATGTGTGGATATTGAGGCATATAAGTCAACAATCGAGTTGATTGATGCCTTAAATGTCCACCGGCACACACATCAAATGCGCGATGAGCGTGGCTTCAGAGTTGTAATTCGCCATTTACATCACACAACTTCATGCGATTGGATTCGCATGGAGCTGCAAAGAAGTGGACACGAGGTGAGGTACGTGGGCGTTATTAAAGAACGTTTCACGGCCAAGCCGATCAATACGTTTGAAATAGAGCTCAAAAAGAATGACAATAACACCAAGATTCTTGACTTAAAACATCTAGGAAGCCAAGCGATCAAGGTGGAGAGGCAACGGAAGCGCACTGATCCAGTTCAGTGCCACCGTTGTCAGGCATACGGGCATAGTAAAAACTATTGCCGACGGCAATTCGTATGCCTGAAATGCGGAAATGGTCACCCGACAACGACATGCACCAAGGCAAGAGGCGTGCCTCCAAAGTGCGCCAATTGCCAGGGCCAGCATGTCGCCAATTATAAAGGCTGCAAAGTCTTTAAAGAGGAGCTGAAGAGATTGGCAGCAAATCGGGCACGAATTGTGCCCAGCCAGCAGCAACAACAAACACAGCAGCTACCTAACAAAACGCGCCAACACGAAGCGCACAATAAAGGGTCCAATAATCGCAGCCTCCAGCAGCAGCAAAAACTACAGCAGCGGCAGCAGAACAGCGGCAACATCGTCAACAGCTCCAGGACATATAGTCAGGTGGCAAGCGGGCGAGCTAATACTGGCCGGATACATAATCCGGCCACACAACATCTTCTCAAATTCCAACAAAGGCTACAACAAGAACAGCGCCAGAATACTCAACAAGTAGCTGAGAAGAAGGAAACAATTAATACAGGCGCAAGTCATCAGCTGCTTAATAAGCAGACAACTGGGCAACGGCATGAACAACAACAACAACAACTAATCAGCCAAGAACCAAACAATATTGCTACTATGATTGCTTTAAATAGCAACAAAGAAGCAATAAAGTCAATGTCCCAGCAATTGGAACAGGTAGTTGGACTACTATTAAAAATAGTGGCCGACAAGACAAATAATTCAATGCCTGCAATTAATTTGCATGGCACTGCCACTAGGACGCTAGTCAGCTCGGCTACTAGACGATCCACGGACGCCAATGATACTCAAAATGAGTAAAAACAAATCGAATATGAGAAACGGCCAACGAGTGAGAGAGTATACAACATCATACTCTCGGAACATTCAAAACATAAATAATTTAAATAATTACATAGTCTATCCCTATGAGTACATAAAGGGAGATCGGACAACTGAATACTACATCGCTATGATGAGCGAAAAGTTCATATTTCCAAAACTAGTCTTCGGTCGGGAGCTAGATAAGGGCCGAATGATTAAATGTCTACTATCGGATCCTGAATGCGTTCAAATACTTAACAGATGCGTTAGTTATGACGTTCAAGCAGCCTTGGTTGACTATTTTAAGTTTAGCACCAAGGATGCCATCGATATCGTAAATTATATAAAAGATTTCCTATATGATTGCGATACTCTCTCACTCAGCCGTACCCAAAAAGGCAGCTCATTTATAAGAAGTTATAGAGGGCACACGCTTCTACCTGCATCCTATGCGGGTAGTAAAAACAAACAAAGCGTGCCCAAAAAATCAAACAAAAATCTAAAAGAAGTCATTTTAAATTTTGAAAAACTACCGCCAATACAAGACCTGAATCCAATTAAACAAACGATGACAGACAATGCACCGCAGCCACTAATGACTAAAAATCTCACTCAGACACTAACTGACAAAGCAACAATACTGGACCCGAACACGGACAGATATACTAATGAAAACTTTATAAAATTCCAGTTTAAACTCACTCAGTCGCCAATAGGGCAGCAGCAACAGAACCAGCATGATAATCAGCATCAGACAATAATGGCATCCAATTGGGCCTCCTTTGGTCAACAACAACATCCATTGGTCCAGCAATCCGCTATATGGGGGCAGAAGCCTCAGCAACTAAGGTCGCCGAAGGACAACATGGCCTCCAATGACCAGCAGCAAAACAACACAATCCAGCATCCTGCCCATTGGGGGCAACAGCTACAGCAACAATGGTCGATGGTGGCAAGATCAATAGGCCAGCAAGGGCATCCTATGGAACAGCAAAAGTTGGCTCCAGTCAACCTATTTGCTCTTGGACACCAGCAGGAAAACACTAGCAAGAGACCGATCCTGCGGGGAAGGCGACTCTTACAGCCAATACAGCAGCCCATCGAGGCAATCGAGCAGCTACAACAAACACGATTGACGGTCGCAATGACGGCCTTCCCAGACCGTCATACGCATCCGCCAATCCAGCTGCCCGAGCGCCTAGGAGAGCAGCTACAGAAGCCTTGGTCAACGGTGAATGCACCGGAATCACTGATGCACCAAACTATGGCCTCCACCACGCCCACAATTGGGCACACTTACCAGCACCTAAACTCGCAGCCTCTTCTCTGGGGGCAGCAGGGGACGATGAGCCAGTTCATGGAAGCCACCACGCCCTCCTATGGGCAATTGCAGCAGCCTCCAAATTGCCATTTGGCAATATGGCAGCAGCAATGGGCGTCGCACCAGTCGACGTCAGTCACCACGCCCACAATTGGGCTCGCACACCAGCTCCTAAACTCGCAGCCTCTTCTCCGGGGGCAGCAGGGAACGATGCACCAGTCCATGGAAGCCACCACGCCCTCCTATGGGCAGTTGCAGCAGCCTCCAAATTGCCATATGGCTCTATGGGGGCGGCAGTGGGCGTCGCACCAGCAGACGCCAGTCACCACGCCCACAATTGGGCACGCACAGCAGCTCCAAAAATCGCAGCCTCTTCTCTGGGGGCAGCAGGGATCGATGCACCAGTCGATGGAAGCCACCACGCCCTCCTATGGGCAGTTGCAGCAGCCTCCAAATTGCCATATGGCTCTATGGGGGCGGCAGTGGGCGTCGCACCAGCAGACGCCAGTCACCACGCCCACAATTGGGCACGCACAGCATCTCCAAAAATCGCAGCCTCTTCTCTGGGGGCAGCAGGGATCGATGCACCAGTCGATGGAAGCCACCACGCCCTCCTATGGGCAATTGCAGCAGCCTCCAAATTGCCATTTGGCTCTATGGCAGCAGCAGAGGGCGTCGCACCAGTCGACGTCAGTCACCACGCCCACAATTGGCCACGCACAGCAGCTCCTAAGACTGCAGCCTCTTCTCTGGGGGCAGCAGGGGACGATGCACCAGTCGATGGAAGTCACCACGCCCTCCTATGGGCATTTGCAGCAGCCTCCAAATTGCCAAAGTGCAGTATGGCGGCAGCAGAGGGCGTCGCACCAGCCGACGCCAGCCACCACGCCCACAATTGGGCATGCACAGCAGCTCCTTAACTCGCAGCCTCATCTATGGGGGCAGCAGGGATCGATGCACCAGCCGACGACGGTCACCACGCCCTCCTATGGGCAAATGCAGCAGCCTCCAAATTGCCAAAGTGCAGTATGGCGGCAGCAGGCGCAACAACAACAGGCAGCGGCAGTCACCACGCCCTCCAATGGGCAATTGCAGCAGCCTCCAAATTGCCATTTGGCTCTATGGGGGCGGCAGTGGGCGTCGCACCAGCAGACGCCAGTCACCACGCCCACAATTGGGCATACACAGCAGCTCCTAAACTCGCAGCCTCTTCTCTGGGGGCAGCAGGGGACGATGCACCAGTCGATGGAAGTCACCACGCCCTCCTATGGGCATATGCAGCAGCCTCCAAATTGCCATAGTGCAGTATGGCGGCAGCAGTGGGCGTCGCACCAGCAGACGCCAGTCACCACGCCCACAATTGGGCATACACAGCAGCTCCTAAACTCGCAGCCTCTTCTATGGGGGCAGCAGGGGACGATGCACCAGTCGATGGAAGTCACCACGCCCTCCTATGGGCATATGCAGCAGCCTCCAAATTGCCATTTGGCTCTATGGCAGCAGCAGAGGGCGCACCAACCGACGTCAGTCACCACGCCCACAACTGGGCACGCACACCAGCTCCTAAGCCCGCAGCCTCTTCTCTGGGGGCAGCAGGGAACGATGAGCCAGTCCATGGCAGCCACCAAGCCCTCCTATGGGCAATTGCAGCAGTCTCCAAATTGCCAAAGTGCAGTATGGCGTCAGCAGTGGGCGTCGCACCAACCGACGTCAGTCACCACGCCCACAACTGGGCACGCACACCAGCTCCTAAGCCCGCAGCCTCTTCTCTGGGGGCAGCAGGGAACGATGAGCCAGTCCATGGCAGCCACCAAGCCCTCCTATGGGCAATTGCAGCAGTCTCCAAATTGCCAAAGTGCAGTATGGCGGCAGCAGAGGGCGTCGCACCAGCAGACGCCAGTCACCACGCCCACAATTGGGCACGCACAGCAGCTCCAAAACTCGCAGCCTCTTCTCTGGGGGCAGCAGGGGACGATAAGCCAGTCTATGGAAGCCACCACGCCCTCCTATGGGCAATTGCAGCAGCCTCCAAATTGCCAAAATGCAGTATGGCAGCAGCAATGGGCGTCGCACCAGTCGACGTCAGCCACCACGCCCACAATTGGCCACGCACAGCAACCCACTTATCGCCAGCCTCTTCTCTGGGGGCAGCAGGGAACGATCCACCAGCCGACGACGGTCACCACGCCCTCCTATGGGCAGATGCAGCAGCCTCTAAATTGCCAAAGTGCAGTATGGCGGCAGCAAGCGCAACAACAACAGTCAGCGGCAGTCACCACGCCCGCCAACGGGCATATGCAGCAGCCATTCGTATGCCAGCCGGATGTACGAGAGCAGCAGGTGCAACATCGCCATCTAATGGTGTTCACCGCGTCCTCCAACGGGCAACGAAAGCTGGCGGCAACGTCACAGCTTGCTCAGTGGGAGCAGCAGCTCCTGCAACAATGGCAAGCGGCGGCTCCACAGGCCACCAACAGCCAGTCAATCCAGCGGCCAATCCTTCGGGGGCGGCGACGGCTCAACATGGACCGACCGATGGCCATCATGGCGAGCTGCACGGGTACCCAAGTGTACCAGCCAATATGGCAGCCCGTCTACGATGACCACCAGCGGCAGCAACAACGGTCAAAGGTGGCCAGAACGGCCTCACCAATCCACTGGCACGAGCTCCAAATTGAGTTGCCTGAAGAGCAGCACAACAGAAGCCAATACGCGACGAAAGTCAATAATATGGAGCGGCGACGCAAAAGAAGGCGTCAAATGGCAGCCCAGAGGTCAACAGTTAGCCGTAGCAGCCGCCGTACCTGCAACAAACACAAGGGTGTTAATAAGCGCAAAGTGAAAAACAAATCCAACGCTCACTTACCTGCACAGCGGGACAAACACACGCCGACTAAAAACAATTGGCAGCGCGCTAAGCGTCATCCACTTGACGCTGAGTGGCCCGCTGCAGCGCCTCCTAATTGTGCGAAATTATTGCAGCGCAAGTTGCATGCCATTAAGCCTTCGGGCAAATTAATTTGCACAATAAGGAGCAGCAACACGGCGATCCATCCTCTACGCATCCTGGGAGTGTGGATGATGTTGATCGTCGCCATGCAGCAGCTACAGCAACAACATCAGAAGCAAATAATCCACCAGCGCTTGGTACAGCACTCGGCGGCAGCGTTAGCGGCGGCGTCGGTGGCCAGTAAGCAATGCAAATTGCACAAAATAATGCCAATTCGTCGGGCATTTATGCGGTGGATGCCAATTATCCACCGAAAGGCCAGAGGCAGACGTCAGGTGCACCGGAAGGCGGTGCGTTATAAAAAATAATTATTATTAGTTATTTTTAAAAGCTCAAAACATTGTTAAATTTACGAATTCTGTTTACTTACATGCGCGCAGCGTGCCTTTTAGTGTGTATGTACTTGTATGTATGTATATGTACTTGTCAATGACGCGACAGCATTGCCAGCTGATCGCGAAAATATTTCCCTCAAGCAACTGACCTAGTCAATGTTAAATGTCTCTCTCTGTTATGTTAAGTAGCATTTAAGTAGGCCAGTCGAGATCTAATTTAATGTTATGTTATGTATCTCATGTCATCTCTCCCCACCTTGCAGACTGGGGAGTGTAGCATACTTTTAAGTGGCGTCATATTTGTTCTGTTCCTAAAATTTCTGTTTGCAACCGAGTACATTGTAGAAATGAGAAACAATAAAATGAAGGTTTCTGTCTGGCCGGTCCCCCCAAAAGGGATCAGCGCACCAGGGCACAACACTTTCGGCGTTCGACAGCCGAGGTGGCCAGGTGCGCGCGCAAGCCCAACACGCTCAAGCGCCCAAGCAACTCGTTTGCGTGGGCTGCCGGCGAAAAGCAACCAAGCCGCGGCCGACAGACTGAAAAACCACCAATTGAAAAAAAAAATAATTACAAGTGTTATAATTTCTTGCCATTAAATTAAATTAAATTGAATTAAAATGAACAGCTTGTGCCAATAAGTGAAAGTAAAGAACGTTTATTAGTAACAAATAGACAGCCAATCAGCATTTTTAAATGCTAAAAAGCCAATAAATTAAATTAAAATAAAAAAGGCACTTAAAAATGGACGAAAGTGAAAAAAGGTTAAAAATTAAAAATTTAACAATTATAACACTGCCAATCAGCATTTTTCAATGCTAAAATTAATAAATCAATAAATTAGTAAAATAATAAATTTTAAATTAAATAAAAAAGTGAATTTGGCGAAAGTATATAAGACTATATACTGCCAAAAAACTCTGCATACTCGGTTAAATACATTAACTAGACGCCACTAAGACGAGATACCTGACGGCAGCGAGGGAATCTGCGATAAAAAAACCACCAAAAAATATACATATATATATGTATATACCCCAATAAGGCAAGTACATAAGCAAAGTACATAACCCAAAAATGCGCGAAAAGTCGGCATCCAAGCCGGCGGCCATTGCTGCAGCAGCAGCTAAAGCAAACGCGACAAAAGCGGCTGCCCCCCCTCATACCCCGGCACAGGTTGCTGGAAATGTCGCTAGCGGCGCACACCAATACCTGCAGAGACAGCAGCTTTCCAGGCAGCAGCAACAACAACAGCAGCAGCATAAGCGGAGAAAGCCGAAGTCAAAGCGGAAGAGAGCGCCAACACTCTCGGCTACTCAGTCGCTGTCGACGCCAGCCACCACGCCCACAATTGGCCACGCACAGCAACCCACTTATCGCCAGCCTCTTCTCTGGGGGCAGCAGGGAACGATCCACCAGCCGACGACGGTCACCACGCCCTCCTATGGGCAGATGCAGCAGCCTCTAAATTGCCAAAGTGCAGTATGGCGGCAGCAAGCGCAACAACGACAGTCAGCGGCAGTCACCACGCCCGCCAACGGGCATATGCAGCAGCCATTCGTATGCCAGCCGGATGTACGAGAGCAGCAGGTGCAACATCGCCATCTAATGGTGTTCACCGCGTCCTCCAACGGGCAACGAAAGCTGGCGGCAACGTCACAGCTTGCTCAGTGGGAGCAGCAGCTCCTGCAACAATGGCAAGCGGCGGCTCCACAGGCCACCAACAGCCAGTCAATCCAGCGGCCAATCCTTCGGGGGCGGCGACGGCTCAACATGGACCGACCGATGGCCATCATGGCGAGCTGCACGGGTACCCAAGTGTACCAGCCAATATGGCAGCCCGTCTACGATGACCACCAGCGGCAGCAACAACGGTCAAAGGTGGCCAGAACGGCCTCACCAATCCACTGGCACGAGCTCCAAATTGAGTTGCCTGAAGAGCAGCACAACAGAAGCCAATACGCGACGAAAGTCAATAATATGGAGCGGCGACGCAAAAGAAGGCGTCAAATGGCAGCCCAGAGGTCAACAGTTAGCCGTAGCAGCCGCCGTACCTGCAACAAACACAAGGGTGTTAATAAGCGCAAAGTGAAAAACAAATCCAACGCTCACTTACCTGCACAGCGGGACAAACACACGCCGACTAAAAACAATTGGCAGCGCGCTAAGCGTCATCCACTTGACGCTGAGTGGCCCGCTGCAGCGCCTCCTAATTGTGCGAAATTATTGCAGCGCAAGTTGCATGCCATTAAGCCTTCGGGCAAATTAATTTGCACAATAAGGAGCAGCAACACGGCGATCCATCCTCTACGCATCCTGGGAGTGTGGATGATGTTGATCGTCGCCATGCAGCAGCTACAGCAACAACATCAGAAGCAAATAATCCACCAGCGCTTGGTACAGCACTCGGCGGCAGCGTTAGCGGCGGCGTCGGTGGCCAGTAAGCAATGCAAATTGCACAAAATAATGCCAATTCGTCGGGCATTTATGCGGTGGATGCCAATTATCCACCGAAAGGCCAGAGGCAGACGTCAGGTGCACCGGAAGGCGGTGCGTTATAAAAAATAATTATTATTAGTTATTTTTAAAAGCTCAAAACATTGTTAAATTTACGAATTCTGTTTACTTACATGCGCGCAGCGTGCCTTTTAGTGTGTATGTACTTGTATGTATGTATATGTACTTGTCAATGACGCGACAGCATTGCCAGCTGATCGCGAAAATATTTCCCTCAAGCAACTGACCTAGTCAATGTTAAATGTCTCTCTCTGTTATGTTAAGTAGCATTTAAGTAGGCCAGTCGAGATCTAATTTAATGTTATGTTATGTATCTCATGTCATCTCTCCCCACCTTGCAGACTGGGGAGTGTAGCATACTTTTAAGTGGCGTCATATTTGTTCTGTTCCTAAAATTTCTGTTTGCAACCGAGTACATTGTAGAAATGAGAAACAATAAAATGAAGGTTTCTGTCTGGCCGGTCCCCCCAAAAGGGATCAGCGCACCAGGGCACAACACTTTCGGCGTTCGACAGCCGAGGTGGCCAGGTGCGCGCGCAAGCCCAACACGCTCAAGCGCCCAAGCAACTCGTTTGCGTGGGCTGCCGGCGAAAAGCAACCAAGCCGCGGCCGACAGACTGAAAAACCACCAATTGAAAAAAAAAAATAATTACAAGTGTTATAATTTCTTGCCATTAAATTAAATTAAATTGAATTAAAATGAACAGCTTGTGCCAATAAGTGAAAGTAAAGAACGTTTATTAGTAACAAATAGACAGCCAATCAGCATTTTTAAATGCTAAAAAGCCAATAAATTAAATTAAAATAAAAAAGGCACTTAAAAATGGACGAAAGTGAAAAAAGGTTAAAAATTAAAAATTTAACAATTATAACACTGCCAATCAGCATTTTTCAATGCTAAAATTAATAAATCAATAAATTAGTAAAATAATAAATTTTAAATTAAATAAAAAAGTGAATTTGGCGAAAGTATATAAGACTATATACTGCCAAAAAACTCTGCATACTCGGTTAAATACATTAACTAGACGCCACTAAGACGAGATACCTGACGGCAGCGAGGGAATCTGCGATAAAAAAACCACCAAAAAATATACATATATATATGTATATACCCCAATAAGGCAAGTACATAAGCAAAGTACATAACCCAAAAATGCGCGAAAAGTCGGCATCCAAGCCGGCGGCCATTGCTGCAGCAGCAGCTAAAGCAAACGCGACAAAAGCGGCTGCCCCCCCTCATACCCCGGCACAGGTTGCTGGAAATGTCGCTAGCGGCGCACACCAATACCTGCAGAGACAGCAGCTTTCCAGGCAGCAGCAACAACAACAGCAGCAGCATAAGCGGAGAAAGCCGAAGTCAAAGCGGAAGAGAGCGCCAACACTCTCGGCTACTCAGTCGCTGTCGACGCCAGCGTTGACCGAAGCGCCACTTGAGCGCTTAAGCGACGCGAGCAGAGCAGCTTCAAACACATCGCAATGCAGCAGCAGCAGCAGCAGCAACACGGAGCTTGGTGAGAGCGAGCATGGCAACATGTTCGACTCGAACTTGGAGCGGAATGTTGGGAGCGCTGTTGTGGGGCCTCAGCAACATGTTGCTAGAGCACAAGTGCACAGCAACATGCTAGTTAACAGCCCCGCCAATTCTGATACAGAATTTATCTGTGTCACCGACAGCCAAGAGTTTAATGTTAATAAAAATAAAAATAATGCCGATGTTTCTCCATCGGCTAGCCAATACTATTACAATAGCTATGCTGATATTCTACCACCTGGGATGATGATTGTCTCGGACACAGAAATTGAAGCGAGTGGGCAACAAAATTTGCCAATTAAAGAGAATGATGACATTCTGGGTACCAGCAACACTGGTCCATTTAAAGCCAATGCGGTCGTTAAGCGGCCAATGAAAAGAAAAATGTCATCAGCTCTACCAACCAATCCAATTGAGAAGCGTGCACAATTAGTTGCTTACGCTGAATATATTATGAATGCTGATAGTGGACGGTCTACTCCTACGTATTCAGACTTTTTAAAGTCGGATGCAGCCATGCTAGTAGGCCAGAAACTAACAGCAGAGAATAATGCAATTTCAGCCAAGATACTCAAGAAGAGCACAGAGCCAACAAGTGGCACTAACATCGCCACAGACACTAACAATGGAAGTGACGAGATCATGGAAGTTGACGATACGGCAACAGACTGCACCCCGACGGCAATCACAAGCCAGCCAATACAGCTGCATACAGCTCAACGGGCCAAGGTGCCCACTATTTATCTGCCAAACGTTGATAATATCACTAAATTGATTGAAGATATTACACAGAGAATTGGTGCCAATAAGTTTGCTACGAAGAGTACGCAAACAGGTGGTGTGCGTGTGCAATGTGTGGATATTGAGGCATATAAGTCAACAATCGAGTTGATTGATGCCTTAAATGTCCACCGGCACACACATCAAATGCGCGATGAGCGAGGCTTTAGAGTAGTAATTCGCCATTTACATCACACAACTTCATGCGATTGGATACGCATGGAGCTGCAAAGAAGTGGACACGAGGTGAGGTACGTGGGCGTTATTAAAGAACGTTTCACGGCCAAGCCGATCAATACGTTTGAAATAGAGCTGAAGAAGAACGACAATAACACTCAGATCCTTGACTTAAAACATCTAGGAAGCCAAGAGATCAAGGTGGAGAGGCAACGGAAGCGCACTGATCCAGTTCAGTGTCACCGTTGTCAGGCATACGGACATAGTAAAAACTATTGCCGACGGCAATTCGTATGCCTGAAATGCGGAAATGGTCACCCGACAACGACATGCACCAAGGCAAAAGGCGTGCCTCCAAAGTGCGCCAATTGCCAGGGCCAGCATGTCGCCAATTATAAAGGCTGCAAAGTCTTTAAAGAGGAGCTGAAGAGATTAGCAGCAAATCGGGCACGAATTGTGCCCAGCCAGCAGCAACAACAATCACAACAGCTACCTAACAATAAGCGCCAACACGAAGCGCACAATAAAGGGTCCAATAATCGCAGCCTCCAGCAGCAGCAAAAACTACAGCAGCGGCAGCAGAGCAACGGCAACATCGCCAACAGCCCCATGACATATAGTCAGGTGGCAAGCGGGCGAGCTAATACTGGCCGGATACATAATCCGGCCACACAACATCTTCTCAAATTCCAACAAAGGCTACAACAAGAACAGCGCCAGAGCACACAACAAGTAGCTGAGAAGAAGGAAACAATTAATACAGGCGCAAGTCATCAGCTGCTTAGTAAGCAGACAACTGGGCAACGGCATGAACAACAACAACAACAACTAATCAGCCAAGATCCAAACAATATTGCTACTATGATTGCTATAAATAGCAACATAGAAGCAATAAAGTCAATGTCCCAGCAATTGGAACAGGTAGTTGGACTACTATTAAAAATAGTGGCCGACAATGCAAATAATTCAATGCCTGCAATTAATTTGTATGGCACTGCCACTAGGACGCTAGTCAGCTCGGCTACTAGACGATCCACGGACGCCAATGATACTCAAAATGAGTAAAAACAGACAACAAATGAGAAACGGCCAGAGAGTGAGGGAGTATGCAACAACATACTCTCGGAACATAACACAAAACAATGAATCAGCAACTAGCAGAGACGCCTTCATTCCTTACAGACAAGGAAATCGGCTACCTGCATTCAAATTTGCAAATATCGGCAATAATGCCGTCAATCAACAACTGGCTATCGGCCAGCCTATAAACAAAACTAATAACAAATCAAAAAAACACAACGACGAATACATAGAAGCTATCGATGAGCTTAACAACTACATATACAATGACTTGCATGCAGCCTTAGAGTTAGAATTTGACTTCAACTCTGAGGATGCTATCGAGATAATGAACGAAATGTTCAGACACGACGAACACGAATACGAATATGAAACACCCTCACTCTGCCGTAGCCAAAAAGGCAACTCATGTTTTAAAAAACGTTATAGAGGGCACACGCTGCTACGCGCACCAATAGCGCGTAGTTTGAACAAATACAGCGTGCCCAAAACACATAGGCGTCCTAATCAGGTAGACAATTTAGATTGTCTACCAACAAGCAACGAAGTCCAACTAGAGCAGACAATAATGCACTCTGTGCAACAAAACATGCGGACTGATGACGTAGTTAATAAAGAAGAAGAAGATATACAGCCGCTCGATCCAATAGTTGAACACATATTCAATGTATTGGAAGCAAAACTAGAAACGGACGTAGACAATACGGATCCACATGAACGTGAGCTCCTTGAGAACCTGATGCATCAAATCATGCAACTAGGCCCTCAAGATGAAGACACGCTGCCACTAACTGACTCTACTCATTGTCGGACTAACAAAAACAACAACAAACCGACAAACTCGGACTCGATCTCGGACGGAAATGTTAACAATAATTTACATAAATTACAAATCCCACTCACTCAGCAATATCTACAGCAAATTCCTCCAGCAGGGCATCCCATCCTCCAGGAGCAATGTAGATCGCAGCAGCAGTCGATGGAGACCACCACGCCCTCCCATGGGCATATGCAGCAGCATCCAAATGGCCACTTGGCTCTATGGCGGCAGCAGTGGGCGTCGCACCAACCGACGTCAGTCACCACGCCCACAACTGGGCACGCACACCAGCTCCTAAGCCCGCAGCCTCTTCTCTGGGGGCAGCAGGGGACGATGAGCCAGTCCATGGCAGCCACCACGCCCTCCTATGGGCAATTGCAGCAGCCTCCAAATTGCCATTTGGCAATATGGGGGCGGCAGAGGGCGTCGCACCAGCAGACGCCAGCCACCACGCCCACAATTGGGCTCGCACACCAGCTCCTAAGCCCGCAGCCTCTTCTCTGGGGGCAGCAGGGGACGATGAGCCAGTCTATGGAAGCCACCACGCCCTCCTATGGGCAATTGCAGCAGCCTCCAAATTGCCATTTGGCAATATGGCAGCAGCAATGGGCGTCGCACCAGTCGACGTCAGTCACCACGCCCACAACTGGGCACGCACACCAGCTCCTAAGCCCGCAGCCTCTTCTCTGGGGGCAGCAGGGAACGATGAGCCAGTCCATGGCAGCCACCACGCCCTCCTATGGGCAATTGCAGCAGCCCCCAAATTGCCATTTGGCTCTATGGCAGCAGCAGAGGGCGCACCAGCAGACGTCAGTCACCACGCCCACAATTGGGCATACACAGCAGCTCCTAAACTCGCAGCCTCTTCTCTGGGGGCAGCAGGGAACGATCCACCAGCCGACGACGGTCACCACGCCCTCCTATGGGCAAATGCAGCAGCCTCCAAATTGCCATTTGGCTCTATGGGGGCGGCAAGCGCAGCAGCAACAGTCAGCGGCAGTCACCACGCCCGCCAACGGGCATATGCAGCAGCCTTTCATACGCCAGCCGGCTGTACGAGAGCAGCAGGTGCAACAGCGCCATCTAATGGTGTTCACTGCGTCCTCCAGCGGGCAACGAAAGCGGACGGCAACGTCACAGCATGCTCAGTGGGAGCAGCAGCTCCTGCAACAATGGCAAGCGGCGGCTCCACAGGCCACCAACAGCCAGTCAATCCAGCGGCCAATCCTTCGGGGGCGGCGACGGCTCAACATAGACCGATCGATGGCCATCATAGTGGACTGCACGGGTACACAAGTGTACCAGCCAATATGGCAGCCCGTCTATGATGACCACCAGAGGCAGCAACAACGGTCAAAGGTGGCCAGAACGGCCTCCCCAATCCACTGGCACGAGCTCCAAATTGAGTTGCCTAAACAGCAGCACATCAACAGCCAATACGCGACGAAAGTCAATAATATGGAGCGGCGATGCAAAAGAAGGCGTCAAATGGCAGCCCAGAGGCCAACAGCGATGCCTAGCAGCCGACGTACCTGCAACAAACACAAAGGTGTTAATAAGCGCAAAGTGGAAAATAATAGCAACGCTCACTTACCTGCACAGCGGGACAAACACACGCCGACTCAACACAATTGGCAGCTCGCTAAGCGTCATCCACTTGACGCTGAGTGGCCCGCTGCGGGGCCTCCTAATTGTGCGAAATTATTGCAGCTCAAGCTGCATGCCACTAAGCCTTCGGGCAAAGAAATTTGCACAATAAGGAGCAGCAACACGGCGATCCATCCTCTACGCATCCTGGGAGTGTGGATGATTTTGATCGTCGCCATGCAGCAGCTACAGCAACAACAGCAGAAGCAAATAATCCACCAGCGCTTGGTACAGCACTCGGCGGCAGCGTTAGCGGCGGCGTCGGTGGCCAGCAAGCAATGCAAATTGCACAAAATAATGCCAATTCGTCGGGCATTTATGCGGTGGTGGCCAATTATCCACCGAAAAGCCAGAGGCAGACGTCAGGTGCACCGGAAGGCGGTGCGTTATAAAAAATAATTATTATTAGTTATTTTTTAAAGCTCAAAACATTGTTAAATTTAAATAATTCTGTTTACTTACATGCGCGCAGCGTGCCTATTAGTGTATATGTACTTGAATGTGTGTATGTACTTGTCAATGACGCGACAGCATTGCCAGCTGATCGCGAAAATATTTCCCTCAAGCAACTGACCTAGTCAATGTTAAATGTCTCTCTGTTATGTTAAGTAGCATTTAAGTAGGCCAGTCGAGATCTAATGTTATTTTATGTTATGTATCTCATGTCATCTCTCCCCACCTTGCAGACTGGGGAGTGTAGCATACTTTTAAGTGGCGTCATATTTGTTCTGTTCCTAAAATTTCTGTTTGCAACCGAGTACATTGTAGAAATGAGAAACAATAAAATGAAGGTTTCTGTCTGGCCGGTCCCTCCAAAAGGGATCGGCGCACCAGGGCACAACACTTTCGGCGTTCGACAGCCGAGGTGGCCAGGTGCGCGCGCAAGCCCAACACGCTCAAGCGCCCAAGCAACTCGTTTGCGTGGGCCGCCGGCGAAAAGCAAAAAATCAACCAAGCCGCGGCCGACAGACTAAAAACCACCAATTGAAAAACTAATTACAAGTGTTATAATTTCTTGCCATTAAATTAAATTAAATCGAATTAAAATGAATACTTGTGCCAATAAGTGAAAGTAAAGAACGTTTATTAGTAACAAATAGACAGCCAATCAGCATTTTTAAATGCTAAAAAGCCAATAAATTAAATTAAAATAAAAAAGGCACTTAAAAATGGACGAAAGTGAAAAAAGGTTAAAAATTAAAAATTTAACAATTATAACACTGCCAATCAGCATTTTTCAATGCTAAAATTAATAAATCAATAAATTAGTAAAATAATAAATTTTAAATAAATAAAAAGTGAATTTGGCGAAAGTATATAAGACTATATACTGCCAAAAAACTCTGCATACTCGGTTAAATACATTAACTAGACGCCACTAAGACGAGATACCTGACGGCAGCGAGGGAATCTGCGATAAAAAAACCACCAAAAAATATACATATATATATGTATATACCCCAATAAGGCAAGTACATAAGCAAAGTACATAACCCAAAAATGCGCGAAAAGTCGGCATCCAAGCCGGCGGCCATTGCTGCAGCAGCAGCTAAAGCAAACGCGAGAAAAGCGGCTGCCCCCCCTCATACCCCGGCACAGGTTGCTGGAAATGTCGCTAGCGGCGCACACCAATACCTGCAGAGACAGCAGCTTTCCAGGCAGCAGCAACAACAACAACAGCAGCAGCAGCAACAGCATAAGCGGAGAAAGCCGAAGTCAAAGCGGAAGAGAGCGCCAACGCTCTCGGCTACTCAGTCGCTGTCGACGCCAGCGTTGACTGAAGCGCCACTTGAGCGCTTAAGCGACGCGAGCAGAGCAGCTTCAAACACATCACTATTCAGCAGCAGCAGCAGCAACATGGAGCTTGGTGAGAGCGAGCATGGCAACATGTTCGACTCGAACTTGGAGCGGAATGTTGGGAGCGCTGTTGTGGGGCCTCAGCAACATGTTGCTAGAGCACAAGTGCACAGCAACATGCTAGTTAACAGCCCCGCCAATTCTGATACAGAATTTATCTGTGTCACCGACAGCCAAGAGTTTGATGTTAATAAAAATAAAAATAATGCCGATGTTTCTCCATCGGCTAGCCAATACTATTACAATAGCTATGCTGATATTCTACCACCTGGGATGATGATTGTCTCGGACACTGAAATTGAAGCGAGTGGGCAACAAAATTTGCCAATTAAAGAGAATGATGACATTTTGGGTACCAGCAACACTGGTCCATTTAAAGCCAATGCGGTCGTTAAGCGGCCAATGAAACGAAAAATGTCATCAGCTCTGCCAACCAACCCAATAGAGAAGCGTGCACAAATTGTTGCCTACGCTGAATATATTATGAATGCTGATAGTGGACGGTCTACTCCTACGTATTCAGACTTTTTAAAGTCGGATGCAGCCATGCTAGTAGGCCAGAAACTAACAGCAGAGAATAATGCTATTTCAGCCAAGTTACTCAAGAAGAGCACAGAGCCAACAAGTGGCACTAACATCGCCACAGACACTAACAATGGAAGTGACGAGATCATGGAAGTTGACGAAACGGCAACAGACTGCATCCCGACGGCAGTCACTAGCCAGCCAATACAGCTGCATACAGCTCAACGGGCCAAGGTGCCCACGATATATCTGCCAAACGTTGATAATATCACTAAATTGATTGAAGATATTACACAGAGAATTGGTGCCAATAAGTTTGCCACGAAGAGTACGCAAACAGGTGGTGTGCGTGTGCAATGTGTGGATATAGAGGCATATAAATTGACAATTGAGTTGATTGATGCCTTAAGTGTCCATCGGCACACGCATCAAATGCGCGATGAGCGAGGCTTTAGAGCAATAATTCGCCATTTACATCACACAACTTCGTGCGATTGGATTCGCATGGAGCTGCAAAGAAGTGGACACGAGGTGAGGTATGTGGGCGTTATTAAAGAACGTTTCACGGCCAAGCCAATCAATACGTTTGAAATAGAGCTGAAAAAGAACGACAATAACACCAAGATTCTTGAACTAAAACATTTAGGAAGCCAAGAGATCAAGGTGGAGAGGCAACGGAAGCGCACTGATCCAGTTCAGTGTCACCGTTGTCAGGCATACGGACATAGTAAAAACTATTGCCGACGGCAATTCGTATGCCTGAAATGCGGAAATGGTCACCCGACAACGACATGCACCAAGGCAAGAGGCGTGCCTCCAAAGTGCGCCAATTGCCAGGGCCAGCATGTCGCCAATTATAAAGGCTGCAAAGTCTTTAAGGAGGAGCTGAAGAGATTAGCAGCAAATCGGGCACGAATTGTGCCCAGCCAGCAGCAACAACAATCACAACAGCTACCTAACAATAAGCGCCAACACGAAGCGCACAATAAAGGGTCCAATAATCGCAGCCTCCAGCAGCAGCAAAAACTACAGCAGCGGCAGCAGAACAGCGGCAACATCGTCAACAGCTCCAGGACATATAGTCAGGTGGCAAGCGGGCGAGCTAATACTGGCCGGGTACATAATCCGGCCACACAACATCTTCTCAAATTCCAACAAAGGCTACAACAAGAACAGCGCCAGAGCACACAACAAGTAGCTGAGAAGAAGGAAACAATTAATACAGGCGCAAGTCATCAGCTGCTTAGTAAGCAGACAACTGGGCAACGGCAGGAACAACAACAACAACAACTAATCAGCCAAGATCCAACCAATATTGCTACTATGATTGCTATAAATAGCAACATAGAAGCAATAAAGTCAATGTCCCAGCAATTGGAACAGGTAGTTGGACTACTATTAAAAATAGTGGCCGACAATGCAAATAATTCAATGCCTGCAATTAATTTGTATGGCACTGCCACTAGGACGCTAGTCAGCTCGGCTACTAGACGATCCACGGACGCCAATGATACTCAAAATGAGTAAAAACAGACAACAAATGAGAAACGGCCAGAGAGTGAGGGAGTATGCAACAACATACTCTCGGAACATAACACAAAACAATGAATCAGCAACTAGCAGAGACGCCTTCATTCCTTACAGACAAGGAAATCGGCTACCTGCATTCAAATTTGCAAATATCGGCAATAATGCCGTCAATCAACAACTGGCTATCGGCCAGCCTATAAACAAAACTAATAACAAATCAAAAAAACACAACGACGAATACATAGAAGCTATCGATGAGCTTAACAACTACATATACAATGACTTGCATGCAGCCTTAGAGTTAGAATTTGACTTCAACTCTGAGGATGCTATCGAGATAATGAACGAAATGTTCAGACACGACGAACACGAATACGAATATGAAACACCCTCACTCTGCCGTAGCCAAAAAGGCAACTCATGTTTTAAAAAACATTATAGAGGGCACACGCTGCTACGCGCACCAATAGCGCGTAGTATGAACAAATACAGCGTGCCCAAAACACATAGGCGTCCTAATCAGGTAGACAATTTAGATTGCCTACCATTAAGCAATCAAGTCCAACTAGAGCAGACAATAATGCACTCTGTGCAACAAAACATGCGGACTGATGACGTAGTCAATGAAGAAGAAGAAGAAGATATACAGCCGCTTGATCCAATAGTTGAACACATATTCAATGTATTGGAAGCAAAACTAGAAACGGACGTAGACAATACGGATCCACATGAACGTGAGCTCCTTGAGAACCTGATGCATGAAATTATGCAACTAGGCCCTCAAGATGAAGACACGCTGCCACTACCTGACTCTACTCACTGTCGGACTAACAAAAACAACAACAAACTGACAAACTCGGACTCGATCTCGAACGGAAATGTTAACAATAATTTACATAAATTACAAATCCCACTCACTCAGCAATATCAACAGCAAATTCCTCCAGTAGGGCATCCCATCCTCCAGGAGCAATGTAGATCGCAGCACCAGACGATGGAAGCCACCACGCCCTCCTATGGGCATATGCAGCAGCATCCAAATGGCCATTTGGCAATATGGCAGCAGCAATGGGCGTCGCACCAGTCGACGTCAGTCACCACGCCCACAATTGGGCACGCACAGCAGCCCCTAAACTCGCAGCCTCTTCTCTGGGGGCACCAGGGAACGATGCACCAGTCCATGGAAGCCACCACGCCCTCCTATGGGCAGTTGCAGCGGCCTCCAAATTGCCAAAGTGCAGTATGGCGTCAGCAGTGGGCGTCGCACCAGCCGACGTCAGTCACCACGCCCACAATTGGGCATGCACAGCAGCTCCTAAGCCCGCAGCCTCTTCTCTGGGGGCAGCAGGGGACGATGAGCCAGTTCATGGAAGCCACCACGCCCTCCTATGGGCAGTTGCAGCAGCCTCCAAATTGCCATAGTGCAGTATGGCGGCAGCAGTGGGCGTCGCACCAGCAGACGCCAGTCACCACGCCCACAATTGGGCATACACAGCAGCTCCTAAACTCGCAGCCTCTTCTATGGGGGCAGCAGGGGACGATGCACCAGTCGATGGAAGTCACCACGCCCTCCTATGGGCATATGCAGCAGCCTCCAAATTGCCATTTGGCTCTATGGCAGCAGCAGAGGGCGCACCAACCGACGTCAGTCACCACGCCCACAACTGGGCACGCACACCAGCTCCTAAGCCCGCAGCCCCTTCCTTGGGGGCAGCAGGGGACGATGAGCCAGTCCATGGCAGCCACCATGCCCTCCAATGGGCATATGCAGCAGCGTCCAAATTGCCAAAATGCAGTATGGCAGCAGCAATGGGCGTCGCACCAGTCGACGTCAGCCACCACGCCCACAATTGGGCACGCACAGCAGCTCCTTAACTCGCAGCCTCATCTATGGGGGCAGCAGGGAACGATGCACCAGCCGACGACGATCACCACGCCCTCCTATGGGCAAATGCAGCAGCCTCCAAATTGCCAAAGTGCAGTATGGCGGCAGCAAGCGCAACAACAACAGTCAGCGGCAGTCACCACGCCCTCCAATGGGCATATGCAGCAGCCTTCTGTACGCCAGCCGGCTGTACGAGAGCAGCAGGTGCAACATCGCCATCTTATGGTGTTCACTGCGTCCTCCAGCGGGCAACGAAAGCTGACGGCAAAGTCACAGCATGCTCAGTGGGAGCAGCAACTCCTGCAACAATGGCAAGCGGCGGCTCCACAGGCCTCCACCAGCCAGTCAATCCAGCGGCCAATCCTTCGGGGGCGGCGACGGCTCAACATAGACCGATCGATGGCCATCATAGTGGACTGCACGGGTACACAAGTGTACCAGTCATTATGGCAGCCCGTCTATGATGATCACCAGAGGCAGCAACAACGGTCAAAGGTGGCCAGAACGGCCTCACCAATCCACTGGCACGAGCCCCAAATTGAGTTGCCTAAACAGCAGCACATCAACAGCCAATACGCGACGAAAGTCAATATAATGGAGCGGCGATGCAAAAGAAGGCGTCAATTGGCAGCCCAGACGCCAACAGCGAAGCCTAGCAGCCGCCGTACCTGCAACAAACACAAAGGTGTTAATAAGCGCAAAGTGAAAAACAAATCCAACGCTCACTTACCTGCACAGCGGGACAAACACAAGCCGACTCAACACAATTGGCAGCCCGCTAAGCGTCATCCACTTGACGCTGAGTGGCCCGCTGCGGCGCCTCCCAATTGTGTGAAATTATTGCAGCGCAAGCTGCATGCCATTAAGCCTTCGGGCAAAGAAATTTGCACAATAAGGAGCAGCAACACGGCGATCCATCCTCTACGCATCCTGGGAGTGTGGATGATGTTGATCGTCGCCATGCAGCAGCTACAGCAACAACATCAGAAGCAAATAATCCACCAGCGCTTGGTACAGCACTCGGCGGCAGCGTTAGCGGCGGCGTCGGTGGCCAGTAAGCAATGCAAATTGCACAAAATAATGCCAATTCGTCGGGCATTTATGCGGTGGTGGCCAATTATCCACCGAAAAGCCAGAGGCAGACGTCAGGTGCACCGGAAGGCGGTGCGTTATAAAAAATAATTATTATTAGTTATTTTAATTGTCCAAAACATTGTTAAATTTAAAATTCTGTTCACTTACATGCGCGCAGCGTGCCTTTTAGTGTGTATGTACTTCTATGTATGTATATGTACTTGTCAATGACGCGACAGCATTGCCAGCTGATCGCGAAAATATTTCCCTCAAGCAACTGACCTAGTCAATGTTAAATGTCTCTCTCTGTTATGTTAAGTAGCATTTAAGTAGGCCAGTCGAGATCTAATGTTATTTTATGTTATGTATCTCATGTCATCTCTCCCCACCTTGCAGACTGGGGAGTGTAGCATACTTTTAAGTGGCGCCATTATTCTGTTCCTAAAATTTCTGTTTGCAACCGAGTACATTGTAGAAATGAGAAACAATAAAACGAAGGTTTCTGTCTGGCCGGTCCCCCCAAAAGGGATCAGCGCACCAGGGCACAACACTTTCGGCGTTCGACAGCCGAGGTGGCCAGGTGCGCGCGCAAGCCCAACACGCTCAAGCGCCCAAGCAACTCGTTTGCGTGGGCCGCCGGCGAAAAGCAAAAAATCAACCAAGCCGCGGCCGACAGACTAAAAACCACCAATTGAAAAAACTAATTACAAGTGTTATAATTTCTTGCCATTAAATTAAAATTAAATCAAACTAAAATGAATACTTGTGCCAATAAGTGAAAGTAAAGAACGTTTATTAGTAACAAATAGACAGCCAATCAGCATTTTTAAATGCTAAAAAAAGCCAATAAATTAAATTAAAATAAAAAGGCACTTAAAAATGGACAAAAGTGGAAAAAAGGTTAAAAAATTAAAAATTTAACAAATATAACACTGCCAATCAGCATTTTTCAATGCTAAAATTAATAAATCAATAAATTAGTAAAATAATAAATTTTAAATTAAATAAAAAAGTGAATTTGGCGAAAGTATATAAGCCTATATACTGCCAAAAAAACTCTGCATACTCGGTTAAATACATTAACTAGACGCCACTAAGACGAGATACCTGACGGCAGCGAGGGAATCTGCGATAAAAAAAAACCACCAAAAATATACATATATATATGTATATAACCCAATAAGGCAAGTACATAACCAAAAGTACATAACCCAAAAATGCGCGAAAAGTCGGCATCCAAGCCGGCGGCCATTGCTGCAGCAGCAGCTAAAGCAAACGCGACAAAAGCGGCTGCCCCCCCTCATACCCCGGCACAGGTTGCTGGAAATGTCGCCATTGGCGCACACCAATACCTGCAGAGACAGCAGCTTTCCAGGCAGCAGCAGCAGCAACAGCAGCAGCAGCAACAGCATAAGCGGAGAAAGCCGAAGTCAAAGCGGAAGAGAGCGCCAACACTCTCGGCTACTCAGTCGCTGTCGACGCCAGCGTTGACTGAAGCGCCACTTGAGCGCTTAATCGACGCGAGCAGAGCAGCTTCAAACACATCACTATTCAGCAGCAGCAGCAGCAGCAACACGGAGCTTGGTGAGAGCGAGCATGGCAACATGTTCGACTCGAACTTGGAGCGGAATGTTGGGAGCGCTGTTGTGGGGCCTCAGCAACATGTTGCTAGAGCACAAGTGCACAGCAACATGCTAGTTAACAGCCCCGACAATTCTAATACAGAATTTATCTGTGTCACCGACAGCCAAGAGTTTGATGTTAATAAAAATAAAAATAATGCCGATGTTTCTCCATCGGCTAGCCAATACTATTACAATAGCTATGCTGATATTCTACCACCTGGGATGATGATTGTCTCGGACACTGAAATTGAAGCGAGTGGGCAACAAAATTTGCCAATTAAAGAGAATGATGACATTTTGGGTACCAGAAACACCGGTCCAACTAAAGCCAATGCGGTCGTTAAGCGGCCAATGAAAAGAAAAATGTCATCAGCTCTACCAACCAATCCAATAGAGAAGCGTGCACAATTAGTTGCTTACGCTGAATATATTATGAATGCTGATAGTGGACGGTCTACTCCTACGTATTCAGACTTTTTAAAGTCGGATGCAGCCATGCTAGTAGGCCAGAAACTAACAGCAGAGAATAATGCTATCTCAGCCAAGATACTCAAGAAGAGCACAGAGCCAACAAGTGGCACTAATATCGCCACAGACACTAACAATGGAAGTGAAGAGATCATGGAAGTTGACGAAACGGCAACAGACTGCATCCCGACGGCAGTCACTAGCCAGCCAATACAGCTGCATACAGCTCAACGGGCCAAAGTGCCCACTATATATCTGCCAAACGTTGATAATATCACTAAATTGATTGAAGATATTACTCAGAGAATTGGTGCCAATAAGTTTGCCACGAAGAGTACGCAAACAGGTGGTGTGCGTGTGCAATGTGTGGATATAGAGGCATATAAATCGACAATTGAGTTGATTGATGCCTCAAATGTCCACCGGCACACACATCAAATGCGCGATGAGCGAGGCTTCAGAGCAATAATTCGCCATTTACATCACACAACTTCATGCGATTGGATTCGCATGGAGCTGCAAAGAAGTGGACACGAGGTGAGGTACGTGGGCGTTATTAAAGAACGTTTCACGGCCAAGCCGATCAATACGTTTGAAATAGAGCTGAAGAAGAACGACAATAACACTCAGATCCTTGACTTAAAACATTTAGGAAGCCAAGAGATCAAGGTGGAGAGGCAACGGAAGCGCACTGATCCAGTTCAGTGTCACCGTTGTCAGGCATACGGACATAGTAAAAACTATTGCCGACGGCAATTCGTATGCCTGAAATGCGGAAATGGTCACCCGACAACGACATGCACCAAGGCAAGAGGCGTGCCTCCAAAGTGCGCCAATTGCCAGGGCCAGCATGTCGCCAATTATAAGGGCTGCAAAGTCTTTAAAGAGGAGCTGAAGAGATTGGCAGCAAATCGGGCACGAATTGTGCCCAGCCAGCAGCAACAACAAACACAGCAGCTACCTAACAATACGCGCCAACACGAAGCACACAATAAAGGGTCCAATAATCGCAGCCTCCAGCAGCAGCAAAAACTACAGCAGCGGCAGCAGAGCAACGGCAACATCGCCAACAGCCCCATGACATATAGTCAGGTGGCAAGCGGGCGAGCTAATACTGGCCGGGTACATAATCCGGCCACACAACATCTTCTCAAATTCCAACAAAGGCTACAACAAGAACAGCGCCAGAGCACACAACAAGTAGCTGAGAAGAAGGAAACAATTAATACAGGCGCAAGTCATCAGCTGCTTAGTAAGCAGACAACTGGGCAACGGCAGGAACAACAACAACAACAACTAATCAGCCAAGATCCAAACAATATTGCTACTATGATTGCTATAAATAGCAACATAGAAGCAATAAAGTCAATGTCCCAGCAATTGGAACAGGTAGTTGGACTACTATTAAAAATAGTGGCCGACAATGCAAATAATTCAATGCCTGCAATTAATTTGTATGGCACTGCCACTAGGACGCTAGTCAGCTCGGCTACTAGACGATCCACGGACGCCAATGATACTCAAAATGAGTAAAAACAGACAACAAATGAGAAACGGCCAGAGAGTGAGGGAGTATGCAACAACATACTCTCGGAACATAACACAAAACAATGAATCAGCAACTAGCAGAGACGCCTTCATTCCTTACAGACAAGGAAATCGGCTACCTGCATTCAAATTTGCAAATATCGGCAATAATGCCGTCAACCAACAACTGGCTATCGGCCAGCCTATAAACAAAACTAATAACAAATCTAAAAAACACAACGACGAATACATAGAAGCTATCGATGAGCTCAACAATTATATATACAATGACTTGCATGCAGCCTTAGAGTTAGAATTTGACTTCAACTCTGAGGATGCTATCGAGATAATGAACGAAATGTTCAGACACGACGAACACGAATACGAATATGAAACACCCTCACTCTGCCGTAGCCAAAAAGGCAACTCATGTTTTAAAAAACATTATAGAGGGCACACGCTGCTACGCGCACCAATAGCGCGTAGTATGAACAAATACAGCGTGCCCAAAACACATAGGCGTCCTAATCAGGTAGACAATTTAGATTGTCTACCATCAAGCAACGAAGTCCAACTAGAGCAGACAATAATGCACTCTGTGCAACAAAACATGCGGACTGATGACGTAGTCAATGAAGAAGAAGAAGAAGATATACAGCCGCTTGATCCAATAGTTGAACACATATTCAATGTATTGGAAGCAAAACTAGAAACGGACGTAGACAATACGGATCCACATGAACGTGAGCTCCTTGAGAACCTGATGCATGAAATTATGCAACTAGGCCCTCAAGATGAAGACACGCTGCCACTACCTGACTCTACTCACTGTCGGACTAACAAAAACAACAACAAACTGACAAACTCGGACTCGATCTCGAACGGAAATGTTAACAATAATTTACATAAATTACAAATCCCACTCACTCAGCAATATCAACAGCAAATTCCTCCAGTAGGGCATCCCATCCTCCAGGAGCAATGTAGATCGCAGCACCAGACGATGGAAGCCACCACGCCCTCCTATGGGCATATGCAGCAGCATCCAAATGGCCATTTGGCAATATGGCAGCAGCAATGGGCGTCGCACCAGTCGACGTCAGTCACCACGCCCACAATTGGGCACGCACAGCAGCCCCTAAACTCGCAGCCTCTTCTCTGGGGGCACCAGGGAACGATGCACCAGTCCATGGAAGCCACCACGCCCTCCTATGGGCAGTTGCAGCGGCCTCCAAATTGCCAAAGTGCAGTATGGCGTCAGCACCAGCCGACGTCAGTCACCACGCCCACAATTGGGCATGCACAGCAGCTCCTAAGCCCGCAGCCTCTTCTCTGGGGGCAGCAGGGGACGATGAGCCAGTTCATGGAAGCCACCACGCCCTCCTATGGGCAGTTGCAGCAGCCTCCAAATTGCCATAGTGCAGTATGGCGGCAGCAGTGGGCGTCGCACCAGCAGACGCCAGTCACCACGCCCACAATTGGGCATACACAGCAGCTCCTAAACTCGCAGCCTCTTCTATGGGGGCAGCAGGGGACGATGCACCAGTCGATGGAAGTCACCACGCCCTCCTATAGGCATATGCAGCAGCCTCCAAATTGCCATTTGGCTCTATGGCAGCAGCAGAGGGCGCACCAACCGACGTCAGTCACCACGCCCACAACTGGGCACGCACACCAGCTCCTAAGCCCGCAGCCCCTTCCTTGGGGGCAGCAGGGGACGATGAGCCAGTCCATGGCAGCCACCATGCCCTCCAATGGGCATATGCAGCAGCGTCCAAATTGCCAAAATGCAGTATGGCAGCAGCAATGGGCGTCGCACCAGTCGACGTCAGCCACCACGCCCACAATTGGGCACGCACAGCAGCTCCTTAACTCGCAGCCTCATCTATGGGGGCAGCAGGGATCGATGAGCCAGTCCATGGAAGCCACCACGCCCTCCTATGGGCAATTGCAGCAGCCTCCAAATTGCCATAGTGCAGTATGGCGACAGCAGTGGGCGTCGCACCAGTCGACGTCAGCCACCACGCCCACATCTGGGCACGCACAGCAGCTCCTTAACTCGCAGCCTCATCTATGGGGGCAGCAGGGGACGATCCACCAGCCGACGACGGTCACCATGCCCTCCTATGGGCAAATGCAGCAGCCTCCAAATTGCCAAAGTGCAGTATGGCGGCAGCAAGCGCAACAACAACAGTCAGCGGCAGTCACCACGCCCGCCAACGGGCATATGCAGCAGCCTTTCATACGCCAGCCGGCTGTACGAGAGCAGCAGGTGCAACATCGCCATCTTATGGTGTTCACTGCGTCCTCCAGCGGGCAACGTAAGCTGACGGCAACGTCACAGCATGCTCAGTGGGAGCAGCAACTCCTGCAACAATGGCAAGCGGCTGCTCCACATGCCTCCACACGCCAGTCAATCCAGCGGCCAATCCTTCGGGGGCGGCGACGGCTCAACATAGACCGATCGATGGCCATCATAGTGGACTGCACGGGTACACAAGTGTACCAGTCATTATGGCAGCCTGTCTATGATGACCACCAGCGGCAACAACAACGGTCAAAGGTGGCCAGAACGGCCTACCCAATCCACTGGCACGAGCTCCAAATTGAGTTGCCTGAAGAACAGCACAACAGAAGCCAATACGCGATGAAAGCCAATAATATGGAGCGGCGATGCAAAAGAAGGCGTCAAATGGCAGCCCAGAGGCCAACAGCTAGCCGTAGCAGCCGCCGTACCTGCAACAAACACAAAGGTGTTAATAAGCGCAAAGCGAAAAACAAATCCAACACTCACTTACCTGCACAGCGGGACAAACACAAGCCGACTCAACACAATTGGCAGCTCGCTAAGCGTCATCCACTTGACGCTGAGTGGCCCGCTGCGGCGCCTCCCAATTGTGTGAAATTATTGCAGCGCAAGCTGCATGCCACTAAGCCTTCGGGAAATGATATTTGCACAATAAGGAGCAGTAACACGGCGATCCATCCTCTACGCATCCTGGGAGTGTGGATGATGTTGATCGTCGCCATGCAGCAGCTACAGCAACAACAGCATAAGCAAATAATCCACCAGCGCTTGGTACAGCACTCGGCGGCAGCGATAGCGGCGGCGTCGGTGGCCAGTAAGCAATCCAAATTGCACAAAATAATGCCAATTCGTCGGGCATTTATGCGGTGGTGGCCAATTATCCACCGAAAAGCCAGAGGCAGACGTCAGGTGCACCGGAAGGCGGTGCGTTATAAAAAATAATTATTATTAGTTATTTTAAAGCTCAAAACATTGTTAAATTTAAGAATTCTGTTTACTTACATGCGCGCAGCGTGCCTTTTAGTGTGTATGTACTTGTATGTATGTATATGTACTTGCCAATGACGCGACAGCATTGCCAGCTGATCGCGAAAATATTTCCCTCAAGCAACTGACCTAGTCAATGTTAAATGTTCTCTCTGTTATGTTAAGTAGCATTTAAGTAGGCCAGTCGAGATCTAATGTTATGTTATGTATCTCATGTCATCTCTCCCCACCTTGCAGACTGGGGAGTGTAGCATACTTTTAAGTGGCGTCATATTTCTGTTCCTAAAATTTCTGTTTGCAACCGAGAATTATGTAGAAATGAGAAACAATAAAATTTAGGTTTCTGTCTGGCCGGTCCCCCCAAAAGGGATCAGCGCACCAGGGCACAACACTTTCGGCGTTCGACAGCCGAGGTGGCCAGGTGCGCGCGCAAGCCCAACACGCTCAAGCGCCCAAGCAACTCGTTTGCGTGGGCCGCCGGCGAAAAGCAAAAAAATCAACCAAGCCGCGGCCGACAGACTAAAAACCACCAATTGAAAATCAAAGTACTTGCACCCCAGTGCCAAAATAGCCATATCAGACTATCTAACTGCTTTGCTTGGGTACCAGGAGCTCTGTCCTACTGGACATGTGTAAACCTGGTGAGTGAGCAGTGATAAAGCATAGAATCTGCACAATACTCAGTGCCAAAACTGCTTTGCTTGGGTACCTGGAGCTCTGTCCATTTGGGCATGTGTAAACCAGGTGAGTGAGCAGTAACCAAGAACACAATCCCCAATACTGCACCATAACACCCCAGTGCCAAAATAGTTACATCAGACTACTAAAACTGCTTTGCTTGGGTACCTGGAGCTCTGTCCTTTTGGACAGGTGTAAACCAGGTGAGTGAGCAGTAACCAAGAACACAATCCCCAATACTGCACCATAACACCCCAGTGCCAAAATAGTTACATCAGACTACTAAAACTGCTTTGCTTGGGTACCTGGAGCTCTGTCCTGCTGGACATGTGTAAACCAGGTGAGTGAGCAGTGACCAATAAAACACCCCACAAATCAATGCTAGCCGGCACAACTCCTATGCCAAACAGCTCAAACCGTTAAAACCTGAACTGTCCCACCAGACCCCAACAACTAATCAATTACTAACCCCCAACCAGGCGCACATACTAACCACAACTAACAACCACAATATGCTCTTCATCCCAGGCTAGCCACCAATGCCACAAACGCATATTGACCATCCAACCACAAAACAACTAATGCTACACTCAGCACAATAAGCCCCAACCAGAGCAATCTACCAAGCGCCAAAAACAAAGGCTATACCCAGCCATACCTGCAGAGCCAACAACTGCCTCCCAAGACAACGACCGATTCCACGTGGTCCGCTCAGCGGCGCAGTGTGGTAAACTTGTCCAGATCCTAACTAGCAAACGGATCTGGACCACCAGCCGTATGCACTGAGTAATAGGCCAGTGTATACTACAAAAAAAAAAAAAAAAAAAAAAAATCACTCAACCCAGAATCACATTAACAAACAACTAATCTAAATATTAACCGCTCAACCAGCATAACCCAAAACGAATACAACCAACTCATACTGTGAGCCAAAATAAAATATAACACAGCCTATGTAAAGATGCAATAGTAATAACAATAATACCCGAAAACTGCTCAGCCAAGTTAACCAGCCAAAGCCAGTTGTGCGCCTACAAGCACACAATCTGCACTGCCAATTCACAATACCAGAATTACATTATAACTAACTCCATTACTAACAACATTCATAGCCCCATTAATATGCAAGCCTTTCTGTATATCGGAATAGAGACTGAGAAGAGACCCTAAAGTGTATGTTCCAAGATACGCAGACGACAACCAAGTTGCATATTAACGCTCTTACCACACAAACTAAAACAAATAAAAGAAAAGACAACCAAATTTGCTAAACAGCAACAGGAGACCTAATAGCACCCCAAAAAAAAAAAAAAAAAACAAAAACACCAAACAAAATAGCAATTTAACAACTGGTAAATGAACTTAAACACCCAAATTCCAGTACCTAAAACTACCATATCAAACTACTAAAGCTGCTTTGCTCGGGTACCTGGAACTCTGCCCTTCAGGGTACGTATAAACCAGGCGAGCGAGCAGCATCAAAGTACTTGCACCCCAGTGCCAAAATAGCCATATCAGACTATCTAACTGCTTTGCTTGGGTACCAGGAGCTCTGTCCTACTGGACATGTGTAAACCTGGTGAGTGAGCAGTGATAAAGCATAGAATCTGCACAATACTCAGTGCCAAAACTGCTTTGCTTGGGTACCTGGAGCTCTGTCCATTTGGGCATGTGTAAACCAGGTGAGTGAGCAGTAACCAAGAACACAATCCCCAATACTGCACCATAACACCCCAGTGCCAAAATAGTTACATCAGACTACTAAAACTGCTTTGCTTGGGTACCTGGAGCTCTGTCCTTTTGGACAGGTGTAAACCAGGTGAGTGAGCAGTAACCAAGAACACAATCCCCAATACTGCACCATAACACCCCAGTGCCAAAATAGTTACATCAGACTACTAAAACTGCTTTGCTTGGGTACCTGGAGCTCTGTCCTGCTGGACATGTGTAAACCAGGTGAGTGAGCAGTGACCAATAAAACACCCCACAAATCAATGCTAGCCGGCACAACTCCTATGCCAAACAGCTCAAACCGTTAAAACCTGAACTGTCCCACCAGACCCCAACAACTAATCAATTACTAACCCCCAACCAGGCGCACATACTAACCACAACTAACAACCACAATATGCTCTTCATCCCAGGCTAGCCACCAATGCCACAAACGCATATTGACCATCCAACCACAAAACAACTAATGCTACACTCAGCACAATAAGCCCCAACCAGAGCAATCTACCAAGCGCCAAAAACAAAGGCTATACCCAGCCATACCTGCAGAGCCAACAACTGCCTCCCAAGACAACGACCGATTCCACGTGGTCCGCTCAGCGGCGCAGTGTGGTAAACTTGTCCAGATCCTAACTAGCAAACGGATCTGGACCACCAGCCGTATGCACTGAGTAATAGGCCAGTGTATACTACAAAAAAAAAAAAAAAAAAAAAAAAAAAAAAAAAAAAAAAAAAAACACAAAAACACCAAACAAAATAGCAATTTAACAACTGGTAAATGAACTTAAACACCCAAATTCCAGTACCTAAAACTACCATATCAAACTA
>JBAMCE010000044.1:835000-843171 GCA_037075305.1 Drosophila kanekoi | reverse complement strand
TCAATTCAATTCAATTCAATTCAATTCAATTCAATTCAATTCAATTCAATTCAATTCAATTCAATTCAATTCAATTCAATTCAATTCAATTCAATTCAATTCAATTCAATTCAATTCAATTCAATTCATTCATTCATTCATCCATTCATTCATCTTCATTCATTCTCACAATTCATTCAATTCAATTCACATTCAATTCAATTCAATTCATCCCAATTCAATTCAATTCAATTCATCCAATTCAATTCAATTCAATTCAATTCAATTCAATTCAATTCAATTCAATTCAATTCAATTCAATTCAATTCAATTCAATTCAATTCAATTCAATTCAATTCAATTCAATTCAATTCAATTCAATTCAATTCAATTCAATTCAATTCAATTCAATTCAATTCAATTCAATTCAATTCAATTCAATTCAATTCAATTCAATTCAATTCAATTCAATTCAATTCAATTCAATTCAATTCAATTCAATTCAATTCAATTCAATTCAATTCAATTCAATTCAATTCAATTCAATTCAATTCAATTCAATTCAATTCAATTCAATTCAATTCAATTCAATTCAATTCAATTCAATTCAATTCAATTCAATTCAATTCAATTCAATCAATTCAATTCAATTCAATTCAATTCAATTCAATTCAATTCAATTCAATTCAATTCAATTCATTCAATTCAATTAATTCATTCAATTCAATTCAATTCAATTCAATTCAATTCAATTCAATTCAATTCAATTCATTCAATTCAATTCAATTCAATTCAATTCAATTCAATTCAATTCAATTCAATTCAATTCAATTCAATTCAATTCAATTCAATTCAATCAATTAATTCAATTCAATTAAAATTCAATTCAATTAATTCAATCAATTAATTAATTAATTAATCATTAATTCAATTCAATTCAATTCAATTAATCAATAATTAATCAATTAATTCAATTCAATTCATTAATATTAATTAATTAATCAATAATTAATTAATTCAATATTAATATAATTCAATCAATTCATAATAATCAATTAACAATCAATAATTCAATAATTAATCAACAATTAAGAAAATCAATTAATTCATTAATAATAATCAATTAATAATCAACAAAATTAAAATTCAAAATCAATCAATCAATCAAAATAAAACAATTAATAATTCAAAAACAATAAAATAAATAATTCAATTCAATTCAAAATAACAATCAATCAATTCAATCAATTCAATTCAATTCAATCACAATCAACAACACATCATCAATTAACATTAATAATTAATCAATCAATTCAATAATCAATCAATTCAATCAATTCAATTCAAACATTGAACATCAATTCAATTCAATTCAATCAACAAGAATCAACAACAACAAATCAATTCAAACAATCAACAATCAATCAATTCAATCAATTCAATTCAATTCAATCAATTCAATTCAATTCAATAAAATTAATTAAAACAATTCACAATTGAATAATTAATTCAATCAATTCAATCAACAATCAATTCAATCAATCAACAATCAATTCAATTCATTCAATAATAATCAATTCAATCAATATAATAATCAATCAATCAATCAATTCAATTCAATCAATTAATTCAATTGAATCAATCATCAACAACAATCAACAACAATTCAATTCAATCAATTCAATACAAAATTCAATCAATTCAATCAACAACAATTCAATTCAATCAATTCAACAATTCAATCAATTCAACAATTCAACAACAATCAATCAACAACAAAACAACAATCAATCAACAATCAATCAATTCAACAATCAAATCAAAACAACAATCAATAATCAATCAACAACAATAATCAATTCAATTCAATCAATTCAATTCAATCAATTCAAATCAAATCAATTCAATCAATTCAATTCAATTCAAATCAATCAATCAATTCAATTCAATTCAATTCAATTCAATTCAAATCAATTCAAATCAATTAATTCAATTCAATTAATTCAATTCAATTCAATTCAATTCAATTCAATTCAATTCAAATCAATTCAAATCAAATCAATTCAATTCAAATCAATTCAATTCAATTCAATTCAATTCAAATCAATTCAATTCAATTCAAATCAAATCAAATCAATTCAAATCAAATCAAATCAAATCAAATCAATTCAAATCAATTCAAATCAAATCAAATCAATTCAATTCAATTCAATTCAATTCAATTCAAATCAAATCAAATCAAATCAAATCAATTAAATCAAATCAAATCAAATCAAATCAAATCAAATCAAATCAAATCAAATCAAATCAAATCAAATCAAATCAAATCAATTCAAATCAATTCAAATCAAATCAAATCAATTCAAATCAAATCAAATCAAATCAAATCAAATCAAATCAAATCAAATCAAATCAAATCAAATCAAATCAAATCAAATAATTCAATCAAATCAATAAATCAATCAAATCAAATCAATCAAATCAAATAAATCAAATCAAATCAAATCAAATCAAATCAAATCAAATCAAATCAAATCAAATCAAATCAAATAAATCAAATCAATTCAAATCAAATCAATTCAATTAAATCAAATAAATCAAATCAAATCAAATCAAATCAAATCAAATCAAATCAAATCAAATCAAATCAAATCAAATCAAATCAAATAAATCAAATCAAATCAAATCAATTCAATTCAATTCAACTCAATTCAATTCAATTCAATTCAATTCAAATCAATTCAAATCAATTCAAATCAATTCAATTCAATTCAATTCAATTCAATTCAATTCAATTCAATTCAATTCAATTCAATTCAATTCAAATCAAATCAATTCAATTCAAATCAAATCAATTCAAATCAATTCAAATCAATTCAATTCAATTCAATTCAATTCAATTCAATTCAATTCAAATCAATTCAAATCAATTCAAATCAAATCAATTCAAATCAATTCAAATCAATTCAAATCAAATCAATTCAATTCAATTCAATTCAAATCAAATCAATTCACATCAAATCAATTCAATTCAATTCAATTCAATTCAATTCAATTCAAATCAATTCAATTCAATTCAATTCAAATCAATTCAATTCAAATCAATTCAAATCAATTCAAATCAATTCAATTCAATTCAATTCAAATCAATTCAATTCAATTCAATTCAATTCAATTCAATTCAATTCAATTCAATTCAATTCAATTCAATTCAATTCAATTCAATTCAATTCAATTCAATTCAATTCAATTCAATTCAATTCAATTCAATTCAATTCAATTCAATTCAATTCAATTCAATTCAATTCAATTCAATTCAATTCAATTCAATTCAATTCAATTCAATTCAATTCAATTCAATTCAATTCAATTCAATTCAATTCAATTCAATTCAATTCAATTCAATTCAATTCAATTCAATTCAATTCAATTCAATTCAATTCAATTCAATTCAATTCAATTCAATTCAATTCAATTCAATTCAATTCAATTCAATTCAATTCAATTCAATTCAATTCAATTCAATTCAATTCAATTCAATTCAATTCAATTCAATTCAATTCAATTCAATTCAATTCAATTCAATTCAATTCAATTCAATTCAATTCAATTCAATTCAATTCAATTCAATTCAATTCAATTCAATTCAATTCAATTCAATTCAATTCAATTCAATTCAATTCAATTCAATTCAATTCAATTCAATTCAATTCAATTCAATTCAATTCAATTCAATTCAATTCAATTCAATTCAATTCAATTCAAATCAATTCAATTCAATTCAATTCAATTCAATTCAATTCAATTCAATTCAATTCAATTCAATTCAATTCAATTCAATTCAATTCAATTCAATTCAATTCAATTCAATTCAATTCAATTCAATTCAATTCAATTCAATTCAATTCAATTCAATTCAATTCAATTCAATTCAATTCAATTCAATTCAATTCAATTCAATTCAATTCAATTCAATTCAATTCAATTCAATTCAATTCAATTCAATTCAATTCAATTCAATTCAATTCAATTCAATTCAATTCAATTCAATTCAATTCAATTCAATTCAATTCAATTCAATTCAATTCAATTCAATTCAATTCAATTCAATTCAATTCAATTCAATTCAATTCAATTCAATTCAATTCAATTCAATTCAATTCAATTCAATTCAATTCAATTCAATTCAATTCAATTCAATTCAATTCAATTCAATTCAATTCAATTCAATTCAATTCAATTCAATTCAATTCAATTCAATTCAATTCAATTCAATTCAATTCAATTCAATTCAATTCAATTCAATTCAATTCAATTCAATTCAATTCAATTCAATTCAATTCAATTCAATTCAATTCAATTCAATTCAATTCAATTCAATTCAATTCAATTCAATTCAATTCAATTCAATTCAATTCAATTCAATTCAATTCAATTCAATTCAATTCAATTCAATTCAATTCAATTCAATTCAATTCAATTCAATTCAATTCAATTCAATTCAATTCAATTCAATTCAATTCAATTCAATTCAATTCAATTCAATTCAATTCAATTCAATTCAATTCAATTCAATTCAATTCAATTCAATTCAATTCAATTCAATTCAATTCAATTCAATTCAATTCAATTCAATTCAATTCAATTCAATTCAATTCAATTCAATTCAAATCAATTCAATTCAATTCAATTCAATTCAATTCAATTCAATTCAATTCAATTCAATTCAATTCAATTCAATTCAAATCAAATCAAATCAAATCAATTCAAATCAAATCAAATCAAATCAAATCAAATCAAATCAAATCAAATCAAATCAAATCAAATCAAATCAAATCAAATCAAATCAAATCAAATCAAATCAAATCAAATCAAATCAAATCAAATCAAATCAAATCAAATCAAATCAAATCAAATCAAATCAAATCAAATCAAATCAAATCAAATCAAATCAAATCAAATAAATCAAATCAAATCAAATAAATCAAATCAAATCAAATCAAATCAAATCAAATCAAATAAATAAATCAAATCAAATCAAATCAAATCAAATCAAATCAAATCAAATAAATCAAATCAATTCAATTCAATTCAATTCAATTCAATTCAATTCAATTCAATTCAATTCAATTCAATTCAATTCAATTCAATTCAATTCAATTCAATTCAATTCAATTCAATTCAATTCAATTCAATTCAATTCAATTCAATTCAATTCAATTCAATTCAATTCAATTCAATTCAATTCAATTCAATTCAATTCAATTCAATTCAATTCAATTCAATTCAATTCAATTCAATTCAAATTCAATTCAATTCAATTCAATTCAATTCAATTCAATTCAATTCAATTCAATTCAATTCAATTCAATTCAATTCAATTCAATTCAATTCAATTCAATTCAATTCAATTCAATTCAATTCAATTCAATTCAATTCAATTCAATTCAATTCAATTCAATTCAATTCAATTCAATTCAATTCAATTCAATTCAATTCAATTCAATTCAATTCAATTCAATTCAATTCAATTCAATTCAATTCAATTCAATTCAATTCAATTCAATTCAATTCAATTCAATTCAATTCAATTCAATTCAATTCAATTCAATTCAATTCAATTCAATTCAATTCAATTCAATTCAATTCAATTCAATTCAATTCAATTCAATTCAATTCAATTCAATTCAATTCAATTCAATTCAATTCAATTCAATTCAATTCAATTCAATTCAATTCAATTCAATTCAATTCAATTCAATTCAATTCAATTCAATTCAATTCAATTCAATTCAATTCAATTCAATTCAATTCAATTCAATTCAATTCAATTCAATTCAATTCAATTCAATTCAATTCAATTCAATTCAATTCAATTCAATTCAATTCAATTCAATTCAATTCAATTCAATTCAATTCAATTCAATTCAATTCAATTCAATTCAATTCAATTCAATTCAATTCAATTCAATTCAATTCAATTCAATTCAATTCAATTCAATTCAATTCAATTCAATTCAATTCAATTCAATTCAATTCAATTCAATTCAATTCAATTCAATTCAATTCAATTCAATTCAATTCATTCAATTCAATTCAATTCAATTCAATTCAATTCAATTCAATTCAATTCAATTCAATTCAATTCAATTCAATTCAATTCAATTCAATTCAATTCAATTCAATTCAATTCAATTCAATTCAATTCAATTCAATTCAATTCAATTCAATTCAATTCAATTCAATTCAATTCAATTCAATTCAATTCAATTCAATTCAATTCAATTCAATTCAATTCAATTCAATTCAATTCAATTCAATTCAATTCAATTCAATTCAATTCAATTCAATTCAATTCAATTCAATTCAATTCAATTCAATTCAATTCAATTCAATTCAATTCAATTCAATTCAATTCAATTCAATTCAATTCAATTCAATTCAATTCAATTCAATTCAATTCAATTCAATTCAATTCAATTCAATTCAATTCAATTCAATTCAATTCAATTCAATTCAATTCAATTCAATTCAATTCAATTCAATTCAATTCAATTCAATTCAATTCAATTCAATTCAATTCAATTCAATTCAATTCAATTCAATTCAATTCAATTCAATTCAATTCAATTCAATTCAATTCAATTCAATTCAATTCAATTCAATTCAATTCAATTCAATTCAATTCAATTCAATTCAATTCAATTCAATTCAATTCAATTCAATTCAATTCAATTCAATTCAATTCAATTCAATTCAATTCAATTCAATTCAATTCAATTCAAATCAATTCAAATCAATTCAAATCAATTCAATTCAATTCAATTCAATTCAATTCAATTCAATTCAATTCAATTCAATTCAATTCAATTCAATTCAATTCAATTCAATTCAAATCAATTCAATTCAATTCAATTCAATTCAATTCAATTCAATTCAATTCAATTCAATTCAATTCAATTCAATTCAATTCAATTCAATTCAATTCAATTCAATTCAATTCAATTCAATTCAATTCAATTCAATTCAATTCAATTCAATTCAATTCAATTCAATTCAATTCAATTCAATTCAATTCAATTCAATTCAATTCAATTCAATTCAATTCAATTCAATTCAATTCAATTCAATTCAATTCATCCCAATTCAATTCAATTCAATTCATCCCAATTCAATTCAATTCAATTCATTTCAATTCAATTCAATTCAATTCAATTCAATTCAATTCAATTCAATTCAATTCAATTCAATTCAATTCAATTCAATTCAATTCAATTCAATTCAATTCAATTCAATTCAATTCAATTCAATTCAATTCAATTCATCCCAATTCAATTCAATTCAATTCAATTCAATTCAATTCAATTCAATTCAATTCAATTCAATTCAATTCAATTCAATTCAATTCAATTCAATTCAATTCAATTCAATTCAATTCAATTCAATTCAATTCAATTCAATTCAATTCAATTCAATTCAATTCAATTCAATTCAATTCAATTCAATTCAATTCAATTCAATTCAATTCAATTCAATTCAATTCAATTCAATTCAATTCAATTCAATTCAATTCAATTCAATTCAATTCAATTCAATTCAATTCAATTCAATTCAATTCAATTCAATTCAATTCAATTCAATTCAATTCAATTCAATTCAATTCAATTCAATTCAATTCAATTCAATTCAATTCAATTCATTTCAATTCAATTCAATTCAATTCAATTCAATTCAATTCAATTCAATTCAATTCAATTCAATTCAATTCAATTCAATTCAATTCAATTCAATTCAATTCAATTCAATTCAATTCAATTCAATTCAATTCAATTCAATTCAATTCAATTCAATTCAATTCAATTCAATTCAATTCAATTCAATTCAATTCAATTCAATTCAATTCAATTCAATTCAATTCAATTCAATTCAATTCAATTCAATTCAATTCAATTCAATTCAATTCAATTCAATTCAATTCAATTCAATTCAATTCAATTCAATTCAATTCAATTCAATTCAATTCAATTCAATTCAATTCAATTCAATTCAATTCAATTCAATTCAATTCAATTCAATTCAATTCAATTCAATTCAATTCAATTCAATTCAATTCAATTCAATTCAATTCAATTCAATTCAATTCAATTCAATTCAATTCAATTCAATTCAATTCAATTCAATTCAATTCAATT